>JAGXJF010004598.1:0-110835 GCA_019208055.1 Stipa capillata
ATTTGTCGGAGGCCTTTCATACCAGTAGTTCTTTAGCCATGTTGCGAACTTTCCATTGTGCTCTTTCGAGAGCCACGCTTCTCCCTTCTTCGGGTTCTCTTTTTTAAGCTTTACCATGTGCATCCAAAGATAGGGATGCACCACCGTCAGGTGTTGCAAGACCACGAGATGTGCTCTGTCATAGTCATCTGACCTACTGGGTACTGAATTGTAGACATGTAAAGGCCTTTGTCCGCGTGCATGGCCTTCACCATCGAGCCTTCCCGTGTGCCGTGAAACAGGAACACCTATGGACTTTTGATCAGCCAAGTAATCAGTGCAGAACTCGACACACTCTTCGGCAACATAGCCTTGGATGATGCTACCTTCTGGTTGTGACCTGTTACGAACGTAGCGCTTCACAACCCCATTGTACCTTTCCAACGGGTACATGTTGTGTAGGAACACGGGACCTAGGTCCAGTATCTCCGGGACGATATGGATCATGAGATGTACCATGATATCGAAGAATGCTGGAGGAAAGTACATCTCAAGTTCGCACAATATGACAATGATCTCCTCCTGCAGCTTGTGGCAACGCGTAACGGATATCGACTTCTGAGATATCGTGTTGAAGAAGTTACAAAGATTCAAGACTGTCTTGCGGACCTCCGGCTCCATGAGACCCCTGATTGCAACAGGAAGTATCTGCGTGATCATCACGTGGCAGTCATGAGATTTCATACCAATTACTCGGTGACTCTTCATGTCAACTATTCTCCCGATGTTTGCCGAGTAACCAGAAGAAACTTTGACACCTTGGAGGCACTCCAAAAAGCTAACGATCTCTTTTTTGCTGAGAGTGTAACAAGCAGCGGGACAGTCCGTCTTGATTCTGACTGCACCCGTCCCCAACTTGGTCGTTCGCTTCGTAGCCCACAGCTTCTTTCTTATACCCAAGAATTCCATGTCAGCTCGTGCCTTCGGTCCATCTTTAGTCTTTTCTGAAATGTTGAGCAGGATACCAAGCAAGCTCTCGCACACGTTTTTTTCAACATGCATGACGTCTATGCTGTGACGTGTGCTTAGGAATCTCCAGTAAGGCAAATCCCAGAATACGGATTTCCTTTTCCAGACGCCGTCCTGCATGGGAACAGACGGTTGTGTCTTACCTGGCGTAACAAGGGGCATTGTGTTCACGATGTCATAGATTTCCACCCCGGTCTTCTCCCGAGGCGCCGAACGGACCTCAACAGTATTGTCAAACAATTCCTTCTCTTGCCTCCATGGGTCGTTCTGTTTCAGCCACCTTCGGTGGCCCATGAACACGATTTTTTTGGATCCCTTTAGGTGTAAACTTGTAGTAGACTCCAAACACTTCACACATCCTTTGTACCCATGAACACACTGGCAGGACTGATATCCGTACGCGGGGTAGTCTTGGACCGTCGTGAACAACAGCGCTTTCAGATTGAAGTACTCTTCTTCGTATGCGTCCCAGACCTGGGCCCCTGGTTCCCACAGTGTAGCTAGTTCTTCGAACAATAATTGTTGATACATGTTCAGATCGTTCCCAGGTTGCTTCGGCCCTTGTATGAGAATACAGAGGTGTATGTACTTTCGTTTCATGCACAGCCATGGAGGAAGATTGTACATCCATAGAACCACGGGCCAAGTGCTGTGTCTGCTGCTCATGTTGCCGAATGGATTGATCCCGTCCGTACTCATACCGAACCTGATATTCCTCGGATCTTTTCCGAAATCATCGTATTGGGCGTCGATTGCCCTCCACTGCGAAGCATCGGCAGGGTGTCTCATCACTCCATCATCAGTTTTCCGCCCCTCGGCGTGCCAACGTAGCAGCTTTGCCTCCTTCTTGTTAGCGAATAAACGATTCAAACGGGGAAGGACCGGAAGATACCATACAACCTTTGCTGGAGCCCCACTCTTCACTGGGTCCTCATCATCGGCTTGCTTTCTACCCCTCTTGAATCTGGACGTGTTGCACGTGGGACACTTGTACAGCTTCTCGTGCTCCTTGCGGTAAATAAAGCAGTCATTCGGACACGCGTGGAACCTCTGCACCTCTAACCCAAGAGGGCAGACAACCTTCTTGGCTTCTTCCGTGCTCGTAGGCAGCAAGTTGTTTTTCGGAAAAACTTTTGCAAGAAAAGCCAGTGTCTCATCGAAGCCTTCGTCCGGACAGTTGTGGGCTGCCTTGATCCTTAGAAGTTCCAGCGTGACCGACAGACGCGTGTGCTCTGGATCGCAACCGGTATACAACGGGATTTGTGAGTCTTCAACTAGTCTCGAGAACTTGGCAGCCTCTCTTTCATCCTCGGGATCTATCACCACCTGCTCCACCATGTGAACGTCCTGCACCATATCGGCCAAATTGTTTCCCGTTTCTCCTTCGGCGTCAGGTTCGATACTCCCCTCGTCTTCTTCGTCATCTCCGTGTTCGGCAGCTTGCTGTAACACCTGATCTTCCTCCTCCTCGCCGTGACATGTCCAACGTGTATAGCCTGACATAAAACCCTTAAGCGCCAGGTGTACCGTCACCCTCCCTCTCGTATCGAACATTACCAAATTTTTGCAATCGCGACATGGACAGCAAATCTTCGTGCCACCTTTTGCCCTCATATCTCGTTCGGCGACATCAAGAAACTCGTTCAAAGCCATAGCCCAACTCTCTGTCGCCCGGTTGTCGTACATCCAACTGCGATCCATCGATCAACACCTACGACACGAAACTAATCAGTTCGATAACCGAAAATCACATCAAATACATATCCGACATGAAAAGTACACTAGCGAGCATTATTACCGAAAGTTTACTAGGGAGATGTATGGAGAGGGAGGGAGAGAGTGAGAGGTGGAGTGAGAGATGAGGAGGAGGGAGAGAGTGAGAGGTGGAGTGAGAGATGAGGAGGAGGGAGAGAGTGACAAAGAGAGGAGGAGTGAGAGGTGAGGAGGTGGGAGAAAGTGAGAGGAGGGAGAGAGTGAGAATGAGAGGAGGAGTGAGAGGTGAGGAGGTGGGAGAAAGTGAGAGGAGGAGTGAGAGGTGAGGAGGGAGAGAGTGAGAGGAGGAGGAAAAGAGGTCTAGATCTAGATCTAGATCTAGATCTAGACTCTCTAGCTTGGGGAGGAGGGTTTGGGGAGAGGGGACAAGTGTTGGTGGGTTGGGGGGGGGAAGGGGGGGCGGCGGCGACGGCGGCAGCAGCTGGGGCGACGGCGGCACTCGCTGCTGGCCAGTGGGCGCGCGAGCACTGGCCAGCAGCGAGGGCCTGCTTTGGCTATAAGGAGATAACACCACTGACGGGCCCTTAAAATGGGCCCGTCAGTGAATATACAGCCAACCATGCAGTAATTACCACTGACGGACGAAGATCTATACCGTCAGTGGAGTTAACATCTCTACTGACGGGCCGGTACAGAGGGACCGTCAGTAAAATTAGTCGTCATACGTTCACACTTACACTGACGGGCCGAGTTTTAGCCCGTCAGTGGAGATGCGATCTCCTCTGACGGTCCTTTAAATTGAGATCGTCAGTGGAGTTAACGCGTCATCTATGCCACCTCGCGTTCATCTCTACTGACGGATGTATTTCGTGCCCGTCAGTGGTGCTCTGCGTGTCCATCTTTGCTGCCCTCTCCGCTGACGGTCTCTTTCGTGTCCGTCGGCGGTGTTCCCCTCCAGCGACGGACCTCTTTGTGCCCGTCAGTGGAGGGGGTTCAGGAGAGGGTCAATCTGCAGTAGTGGCATTTATCCAGTCAGCATCCATGAGAGCTTCCTTAATGTTCCTGGGTTCAACACTAGAAACAAAAGAGTAATATTCACAGAAATTAGCTATTTGAGAACGAGTAGTCACTCCCCTATTAATGGCACCGATGATTTGGTCTACAGGGTGATCCTTCTGCAACCTGCTGATCACAAGGGGTTCGGGGTCAACCACCGGTGTCACAGCTGATGGTGTTGCCTGTGACACAGCTGGTTCTTCCTGCGACACAGCTGGCTGAGACAGGTACTCTGCATCCAGGAGATCATTGGCTGGGTTGTACTCGAGCTCGATGTCTTCATCTCCACTGTCTTCATCCAGTGATGGAGGGAGTGGTTCTTGATCTTTTGGTGAGGCAGATTCCTCTTTGATGGTGGGTCTGATCTCACCAGTAGATTTCTTTTGAATGTCCTTACTCCCTACATCATTAGCAACTTGCTCTCCTCGGGAGCCATAAGACTCATCAAAGTCCACATCTATAGATTCTTCAACAACCTTTGTGGAGGTGTTAAAAACTGTCACACCCTGTTTTTCTTTAATCGGGATTTTATAAAACCCAAAACCCTAAGCGCGTATATGCGTATGTGTTCAGACGTATTTGTTGGATTATTGGATCTTCAGCACCTTCTCATGCATAGCATTTCATGTCAGCATTCGAGGTTGCCAAAATCCAAACCCTAATCGGAGCTCATGCGCCGTATGTGCTCGAGCCCCGTTCAAACCCTAACCCTAGCGGCAACTCGTCCATTCTTGTTCCCGACCTCCAAAACCCAATCCCTAACTCCCCTGTACCCTACCACGACCCTGCCGTCGTCGAAAACCCTAAAAAACCCCCTTCGTCGCTCAAAACCCTAATTAGGTTTTCTCACCTCAGAAATTAAGAAAGTGTTATCGCATGCACTTTTATTTCTCCAAAGGGCCTAGAATTTTACCAGTAACTCCTTGAGCATATTCCTCACCAACTTATGCAATAAAATTGGGAAGCCCAGTTCAGAAATTTTGAATTGTATTCAAAATTCCAATTAGGTCAAAATCCCCAATTGAACTACAACTACACCATTCCTTACTCAGAAAATTCTACAAAAATTACACAGCACTCCTTTTTGTATCCCTACTCCACTTCTGTAAAAACACTTCCACCTCCAGTACAAAATTTACCAGGATTCCTATCGAACACCTTTATCTATATCCCTTCTTTTCCCTTGAATTCAACCCAGCTGCCAACCACTTGTTCCAGCAACTTGCTATCAGCATCATTTCGGCTCTGAGCCTTGTCTAACATCCTCTCTCTAATGCCAGGCCACCAGCATAGGGATTCAACCCTAACAGCAGCTCATGCCAACATGAGCCAGCTCCTTTTCCTTATTCCTAACTCATCTTCTCGAAGCCCCATTCTCTGCTGAGCTCTACAGGTTTCAACGCCAAGCAGTGACATGAACTGACTCGGGTTGACACGCTGGCCAGCATCAGAAACCCCAGGACATGCGTGGCACGCCCATGCGCGCGCTCTGGACGCGCCCATGCCAGTGCCGGACACGCACACGCGCACCCCTGAGCCAATGTCCACGCCGCTGTCACTCCGTGCATCGCCTGAGCAGACCAAGACCTCTGGTGAAGTCGCCGGGCTCCTGTGGCCGAGTCCACGGCAAGGACGGCGGCCGAGCAACCGGCATTCAACCCTCCCACTCCCCCTCGCCTATTTAAAGAGTTCCCGAGCACACAAACCTCCCACAGCCTCCTCTGGAAACTCCTCAAACCCCCTCAAGCCCCCTGAGCTCACCGTTGCCCAATCATCTCCTCCAACACCGAGCACCACTGCCAACCTCCGCTGGACATCACCTCCTTTCCACACCAGCAACCGCACAAGCTTCCTAGTAGCAAAAATGGAATCTCCTTGAGCTCCTGAACCCAGCAGTGCCAACCATTTTCCCTAACTCCGTTCCTAGCCACCGCAATTTCTCGCCGTAGAGTTCGCCGGAATCCTCACCGGAAACCTAAGCCTCGCCGGACATTTCCCCTGCGCGCGCCCCCCCCTCTTCCTTCTCTCTGTGCTGACCGGTGGACCCCTCTACCGAAGCGGTACGCCGCCCCTTTGCCTCTGCCAGCGGGCCCGAGCAGCAACCTAGGCCCACTGTCAGTATTACTGAAGCCGGCGCCGAGTTCCAGTCCACGTCACCCCCCCCTGAGCCGCCGGTCTGGCCGGTTTTCTTCCCCCCAGTACACCATTCCCCTCTGGTCCGGCCGGTTCACCATGAACCAAGCCGATTCTTAGAAAACTCCCCAAATAAAAGTTGCTCAGAATTTCATTTCCCACCTTTTTCATATAGAACACTTTTCGAAAATCCCAATATATCTCCCTGTACAGCCCAGTCCAGTACACAGTTCCAATTTCTAATATTTGTTTAAACTCCTTTTGAATATGGGTTCAATTCTAGGTTGTTCCAGCTTGTAAACCTGAGTATTTTAGACCCCTTGCTCAAGTTGCATACACCTTCATGCATTCATGTTGCTTAGCTCAAAGGTTAAAAAGAATAGATGAACTTTGAAACCCTAGGTCAAGCATTCATTCATGTTCCTAGATCCTTTTCGGTTTGAATTTGATTAGGTGGTCCTTTCCAAGTATCCAGAAGGTTTAAAGCCACACCGTGTCAAACATCTCAATAGTCATTCATTCATAAGTTGCATGAGCCCAAGAGCCAAAGAAAGCATGTGCTTATCCTCAAAACCCTATAAACCCTAATCGGCATTTCATGCATTTTTGTTCTTCTCAGTATTAGCACCACCATGTTAGGATCTTCAAGGAGATGTTAGAACCTGTCATGCATGCATAACTGAACTTTATCATTTGCTACTCGTGATGCTCGATTCTTATTCAAGTTTTTCCGAACGTGTAGTTGACGGTGTGAGGTACGTGCGCCAGGACGAACCCGAAGCATCTCCGCGTCCGGAACCGAGCCAAGACTTGCCAGGCAAGCTCTCCGCACTTGATCATGTTGAATCCCAGTTTTACGAAATATTATTTTGCTTTCGAACCATGCATGCTATATTTTATCCCTGTTATTTTATATAGAGTAGATATCACCGATGATAGGAAACCCTAGTCCGACCCCGTAATCCTTGTCGCCTTAGAACTATTGTATTCCGAAGGTTATCGGGAACTTAGGATAGTGTATGTATATATGCTTAGCCTCGCAGTAGTTGAATTAGGTTTTCGAAAAGGAAAAGGAAAGCAACACCCATATTTCATGTGATGGAATATCGAAACGGACCGTCGCGTCCGGTTGTAGAGGTGCATGGAAGGTAGGATATGCATGGGCTGGGATATTCTACCAAAAAGGGTTCTGTGGAACCGAGCTAAAAAGGGAGAAGATTTTGATCCGGGTTGGTAATGAAGGGTGTTTGTAGGGAGATGTTAAAGAGCGAGGTAAGGCCCGTCGTGGTTCTCGCTGCCCGTTATCGGGAGTGGTGTGGAGTCCTTCTCGGATCACCTAAGTACCTGTCTTAAGTGCCGTTTGGCCAAGTCTTACAGTACGACCACATGTCCTTTGTGGGAAGGACTTGATCTAGTAACCGTCCTGGACTAGCATGAACCCGTGGGCAGTTAGTAGAGTGCAGGTGGGCCGGGTAGCTCCGAAGAGGGCTAAACCCGTGGTTAACGAGGTTTGGTTCGCCACAGAGTTGGAACACCAACCTCCTCGTAGCAGGGATACTGTCTCGAGCTAGGTGTGGGACATGTCCTTCTGACGGGTTCATGGCTGGGTTCACACCGGCGAAGAGTCTCGTTGTACTAGCTCTGGTAGTATGCAGTGCACGGTATGCCCAGGGTGAACTACATCGTGTGGGTAAAGTCGTACAACCTCTGCAGAGTGTTAAAAACTATTCGAATAGCCGCGTCCACGGTCATGGACGAACTTGGTCGGGCCACACTAAAGTAGTTTTGGCTTTCTGAGCCCAAAAAGGATTTCTGGGATATGGGTTTAAGGACGTGAACCGTCGTGTTCACAGGGCAGTTTGCCAAGTTCCCGTCGTATCGGGAGGTGTGAAGTCGGGTTTTCCCGTAGCTACGGGCAAACCTTAGAATCCCCGTAAGTACGAGGTGAGCGTCGTCTACCTGAGGAACCGGGTTATTGGGAACCCCGTAAGTACGAGGTGAGCAGCGTCTCCCTGTGGAACCGGGTAAGTACCGTGCTGTACCGTTGTAACGGTAAGCACAAAAGTGAACTCCCCGTTGCAACGGGCGAGTGTTTTAAGCAGTACCCTATCTCGCCGCGTCGAGATGTTTTTGATAAAATCGCTTTTACATCTATGTACCTATTTACAATGCAAACTTACTTTCTCGCACAACATGAAACTTAGGATAGAGCCTTGTTATTGTTAAATTCCGAGCATGTTCATATCCGTATTAAAACTCCCCGGCGGAGTGCTTGCGAGTACATTCAATGTACTCACCTGGCTTGTTATGTGGCCAGACGAAGAGGAGGAATACCAGTCTGGCAATAGCGACAGCGACTACGAGGTGTAGGGTTTCTCCCCAGTCTGTTGCCTGTGGTTCGGCATATAGATGGGCTATCCACCGTATTTTTATTCCGCTGCTGTTCAATTCGGCCAATAGGCCCGGTTTGTAAGAACTAAAGACCAAGTATGGTCGTTGTTTGTAATAAACGATGTATGGTATGGTTATGCTATCAAGTACTTGTGTGTATCGACTATTGATCCAGGGATCGATACAGTGAACACAAGGGTTTATCCGGCCATAAAACCGGGTAGTCCACAAAAACTCTATAGGCATGGGAGTTAGTGGAATAACTAAGAAATATACCAACATCAGATTTAGCTTCAAACTTAGTGAGGTGTTTGCCCTTCCTAAGAATGTAGCACTTACAACCGAATACTCTAAAGTATGAGACATTTGGCTTGGTTTTGGTGAGCAGCTCGTAAGGAGTCTTCTTGAGTAGTGGATGTAGATATATCCTGTTGATGGAGTGGCAGGCAGTGTTGATAGCTTCAGCCCAAAATCTTGGTGAAGTCTTGTACTCATCTAGCAGTGTCCTTACCATCTCTATCAGGGTTCTGTTCTTCCTTTCCACTACTCCATTTTGCTGTGGAGCATATGGACTTGATAGTTCATGTTTGATTCAATGCTTGTCCAGGAATGCTTCTACCTTTGAGTTCTTGAACTCAGTCCCATTGTCACTCCTGACCTTGACAAGGTTTACCTTCCATTCATTTTGTACTCTTACAATGAGATGCTTGAACTTCTTGTAAACCTGTGTCTTCTCCTTCAAAAAGAACACCCAAGTATATCGAGAAAAATCATCTACAATACAAATCCATACTTGTTACCTCCCAAGCTCTCATATGTAGTAGGACCGAACATGTCAATGTGTATGAGCTCAAAGGGTTTGGTGGTGGTCATGACATTCTTGGGACGATGGACAGCTCCAACTTGTTTGCCGGCTTGACATGAACTGCAGGGCTTGTCCTTCTCAAACTTTACCTTTTCTAAGCCAATGACATAGTCATGTTTGCTCAGTTTGTTGAGAAGCTTCATCCCAGCATGTCCTAGCCGTCTGTGCCACAGCCAGCCAACACTGGTCTTGGCCATTAGACACCATGGAGCTACTGCAGTCTTTCCCTTGGAGTTATCTACATAGATCACATATTTACTTGAAAGATTTTCATGTGTGATCTCTACAAACTCCTCTCTGCCTCCTGTCATATGTTGTGTACATCCACTGTCCACAACCCAGTCAGTTCCACTGGAGGCAGTATCCTGCAAGATCAGTTATGGGGTTTAGGGACCCAAACTTGTTTGGTTCCCTTAGCAGTTTTACCATATGCAGAAATAGCAGTTAATGATTTAGAAGATTTATTTCTATAGTTGATAGCCTGAGCAACAGATGATATGACGTGGATTCTCTTAGGCTTACTATCACTTGCAACCTTAAATAGAGAGGTTAGTTGGCTGTGTGTGTTACCGGTAACACTGGTGGGTACACAGCTGTGTAAGACACCGGTGGCACAGGTGACTGTCACCTTTGGAACCCAGATGGTCGGCAACCACTTTGTCAAGTGCCTGCGACCTATGTACTTAGCCACAATCTTCCATTTTCTGTCCTTCTGCAAGACATAGGATGGATTGGATAGAATGTTTACCATCTTCCTATCTTTCTGTATGTGACCAACAGCTTTGTTGTCACCTGTTCCTGCCTGTCTCACAAATTTTTCTGCAAGATTAAAGTTAGTCACAATAGGCAGTTTATCCTTATTAGCAGAGGGATTGTAACCCAGGCCTTTTTGGCCATCATTCTTTCTGAGCATTTTAACTCTGATGAGTTGATAATTTTGCATGCCAATATTGGCAGTGCATAGGCCTTTTCTCATGAGCCTTTTAAGCTCTTCTAACTCTTCCTTGAGCTTGTTGTGCTCATCTGCATCCACAGAGTTAGTAATAACAGAGGTTGAAACCTCTTTTGAGTCATCAACTACACAACCTGTGGAAGTTAGACTATTTATGCGACTAGCACAGTTTAAGCATGATTCAATAGCAGCATGAGTAGGCAAAGATGCATCAGTAGATGTAGAAGAAATATCTGTGCACATGGAGTGCTTTGCCTTGAGCTCCTCATGCTCCTTAATCAGAAGCTCATGAGCTACCTTGAGCTTCTCGTGAGCTATCTCTAGGTTTTCCTGGTCTAGCCTGAGATTTTCTCTGTCATCTGTAACCTCATCATATGATTCACTCAGCTCCCTGAGTTTATCTCTTAAAGAGATGTTTTCCTTCCTCTCCTTGCCATAGGCTTTATCTGTTCTTTTCAAGAATGCCCATTAGTTCAGCATAATCAGGAAAGTCATCCTCAGTAAGTACCTTTGAACCTTTGGCCATGAAGCACAAAGGGGTAGAAGTGGATGGCAGTTGATCAGCTTCAGCACTGAACTCGGAGCTGTGTGACCTGGCTGTGTCACAGCTGGGTATATCAGCCATGCTGATGGCGATCCCAGCAACTTGATCTTCATCCTCTGACTCTTCTTCTGAGCCTGAATCCTCAGATACCCAAGCCTGTCCAACATAAGCTCTGGCAGTGGCTTTGTTTTTGGAGTAGGTTGGATGCTTGCTGTTGAAGGTCTTCTTCTTCCCATGGAAGTCCTTCTTCTTTCTGTACTGGCTGTTGTCCTTTCTCTTGGTTGGACAATCAGCAGCAAAGTGGCCTTCCTTGCCACACTCGAAGCACTTGTTATCTTTTGACAGCTTCTTCCCTCTGAATCTGTCACCTGATCCAAGTTGCTTCTTCTTCTTGTAAAACTTTCTGAAGTTCCTTGTGAGGAGGATGAGTTCACTCTCTTCTCCACTGGACATCTCCTCATCAAGTTCTTCACTGCTATCACTCTCAATCTGTGATGTTGAAGCAGTAGTCTTCAAGGCAATATTTTTCTTGACAGCTGGAGAGGAGCTTTGCTTGCCTTCTTGCTTAAGCTCCATCTCATGTGTTAGGATCCTTCCTAACACTTCCGTGGGGCTTCATTTGCTCAAACCCATCTTTTTCCTTCAGCATGAGAACAAGTGTTCTATAGGCTTTTGGAAGCACTGACAAGAACTTCTTGATCACGTCTTCATCTTCCACTCAGTTGGAGCCTAGGGCCTTCAGCTGGTTTGTGATAATGGTGAGTCTTGAAAACAGAGAATTGATGCCTTCACCATGCTCGAGCTCAAACCTTTCTAGCTTTGATTCCAGAAGGCTCCTCTTTGACTTCTTTAGAGTGTCACTGCCTTCATGGATCTGCTCCAAGGTGTCCCAGATATCCTTAGTAGATTCCATAGTGCTGACTCTGTTGAAGTCATGCTCTTGCAAACCCTATAAATATAGCAGTGGCAGCCTTAGCATTGTTCTGAATGTTTCTCTTGTCGTTTACGCTAAGAGTAGCTGGGTCTTCCAACTTGTAGCCCGTACAAAGAACTTCCCACACATCTGGATCAATTGAGATAAGATGCATTTGCATCTTTCTTTTCCAGAAGGCATAATTAGTTCCATTGAAAACAGGTATTTTACCCTCATAGCCCGACATCCTTTACTCTGTCTGTTAGGCCAAATCAAAGAGCAACCTGCTATGATACCAATTGAAAGGACCGAAGGTGCCGACTAGAGGGGGGTGAATAGGAGGCTAACAAAAATTCCTTCTTTTAATTTGATTGAACATGTTAAGCCTTAAACAGGAACCAGGATTAGCTAGCTGTGTGACAGGTGAGTGACATAGGCAACAGATAGTGTGTAAATTAGCATGCAGCTGTCATACAGGTGCCTAACACAGGTGCTCTAAGGACTTAGTAAATGATGAGCAATCAATGTGCCTGTGTAACAGGTAACTGACTCAGGTGTGAGATAAGATATATAGCAACTGAGACACAGCTAATCAAACACAGGTATAAAGGAGATCTATAGCAGATGAATAAAATAAGTCGAAGATCTCACAAGCAACCAAGCAGCTAAAGACAATACAGTAAAGTACTCAAGGAGACAGTGTGTTTTTCACCGAAGTTCCCAGCTCTTCACAGAGTGGTACGTCTCCGTCGGAGAGGCTACTCCGAAGAGATCGCCAGCACCAAATCGTGCTTGTTCTCCGAGTACCTAACGTTCAGGCCTCTTCCTTTGCTTGTGGAAGTCCTTTTGCTTGCAGCAGGTAGACTTCGATTCACCTTCACAAACGCCTGGTTCAGCCCACACAAGCTTGGGATGATACCAGCGACTCCTACACCCGTCTAGGAGTAGACACTCCAAGAGTAACAGATTCAACAGCAACAACTCTTGGAGGAACCAATGCTCTTTGCTCAAGAACTCTAACTCACCCGAACTGACACTTAGGAAACTTTGACTTTTGTTCGGTGGGAAGAGGCTTTGCAACGGTTGAATATGATTCACTGGCAAAGGTTGATTGGTTGAGGTCGAAGACCTCCCCTGGTCCCCTATATATAGGGTTCGCAGGAACCCGACGGCCGACCGACACCTGTGTCACCGGAGGCTGACACAGGTAAACCCTTAACTGACGTAGCAGCACTACTCAGCCCGGTCCTGGCACATGACATGCCCTCAGCATACAACACTCTCTGAAACCTAATAAGGAGAGAACCTCCGACAGCCCTCTGACTCAGCAGACAAGCCATCGCAGCGCAGGTCCCTTAGGTTTACAAGCTCTCCCCTGGTACAGAGATGTACCTGAGTCACAAAGCGCTAGACCACCTGTGACACAGCTGTGTCACACCGGTGACTCTAACCCCTAGGCCCTGTTTGGATGTTTTGTAAATTTTTACACTTGTAAACTGATTACACCTGTAATTTACTTATCACAACAAATACCTGTGTATACAAAGGTAATTAGTTACCCTTGTAAATGGTGTTTGGAAGGATTGTAAAATGATCAGCACAAACAACAGGAAAACCAGCAGAGGGCACAATCCATTTCTTTCAGCACATTGAGAACTAATCAATCAGTCTTAACAACTAACATCAACTAATCAATCAATCCTAACAACTAACATCAATTAACCAAGAAATCAACAAGAAATTTCTCGGCAAAAGATGGCATCGATTAGGGAGCAAACGAACAGGAATCACACAAGTGAAGACGAGATACCTCTGAGCCAGCGGTTGCGTGGTGGGGGGACGAACCAGAGAGAGCCTCTCCCCCGCCGCCCTAGCGCACACCTTCATCTCCCTTTTGCCGCTGCTCCGCCGCCGCGCAAGATACGAACAGCGAGAACAGGAGAGAGGGGAGGTCATCGGATTCAAGGTCACGAAGGAGCTCGGATTCGTCAAATTCGAGATGATGTGGAGGAGCCAAGCGGTGTCGACAGCTCGGTCACGGTCACGCCCCTTGCGGCGTTGCCTCCCGAGGAGATGGTCGAGCACGAAGGAGAGGTCGCTCGGAGGAGAGGTCAGACTCCTCCACGGGAAGTAGGTCCTGCAAAACGGCTCCCTCGGACAGCGGCGTCGGCGGCGGCGCGATGCGGGCGGAAAGGTAGTGGTGGCAGGGAAGCCGAGAGGAAGGAGAGCAAGCGACGCTCGGCGTCGCCTTCCTCGCGCGCGGTGGCCGGCGTCGTCTTCCTCCCGGCGGCGGCCCGGCGTCGCCTTCTCGCCCGCCGTGCTCAGATCTGGCGGAGGCGAGCGTGGGGAGGAGGCGAGCGGTGGTCGACTTCTGTCGTTTTTTTCGTGGCCTCCAGAGGCCCGTAATATTTTTCGGGTGTAAGTGGCCCAATACCGGCCCAATACCAGGGAGTCCGAAAATGAAAACGGCCACCCAAACATAGTATTGGGCTTTGCTCGGAAAACAAATGGGCTCCGTAAATTACACCGGTTTTGGGCCAAAAACGGCCATCCAAACAGGGCCCTAGGGTTTTCTACTGCTAGCACTATAGAGTGCAAGCACAAAACTAGTTTCACACTTGTGCAAAACTGTTGACACAGGGTCACTAACCTCAAAGCATTAGTGCCACTGTCCAACATCCTGAGCATTGAGCAACTAGAACCTCCACAAATCATTACTACATCATCCCTCTTGATAGTACGGGTTTTTTCTATGGACTCAAAGAAACTAGCAAATCTAGACTTTACCTGTCCACCAACTGTAGTCACGCCCCTTGACGCATCAAGCCACCATCACCTTGCTTTCAACTCCTTGCACAGCACCGGCTTCTTCACAGCTGTGGCACAGATGCCTAGCACAGCCATTCCGTAGTCCTGGAAACCACTTTTTGGTGGTCATCCTTTCCCTGATGACCCTTCTTCCTGGAACCTACTAACCTGCCTACACTCAATGTAAACGTTAGATTCCGATTTGAGTTGCCATTAACCATCAAAACCAACTTTTGGCCTAGATGCTCTTTCACAATGACTACTAGATGAGGTGGTAGGGGGAATCTTTCGGACTGGTTGAAGAGCTCTGTACCCAGACTGCCCGGATTTCACCTGGACCCTCCGGGTACTTGGACACTCCAGTCCAGGGTCCGGGTCAGTCCAGTACCAATTCGGATAGACACCCGGACTGTCCGGGCCCGTTGTCCGGATCAGTCCAGTACCGATTCGGATACTCACCCGGATTATCCAGGCCGAGGTCCAGATCACCTCTAGACTGACCTGGACCTCCAAGCCGAACTGTCCGGGTTGGGGTCCGGATCTTCTCTGGATTGGCCTGGACCCTCAGACTTGATTGTCCGAGCTGGGGTTCGGATTTCCTCTAGAAACCAAGACTTAGGGTTTTGTGTTGTGGCTTTTGGCAACAAATAGATTTCACTCAGCAAAGACCCTTCTCATGATATGTTCACCAAGCCCCTCTTAATAGTACGGTGTTTCTAAACTCAATGTGACTTGCACCACTACAATTAGGAAATCTATGATTCCTGAGATTTTACGGTCTTCTTTTCTCCTTTTTCTTTCGAGGGGTCGTCAATGCTTCTCCTTTGTATCCACTTGGGATAAACCTGTTCAACCACTCATTAACGGTTATTAGTCTCTTAATTATTTGTCATTAACCGTCATTAACCACCAAAACAACATTTAGGGGATTAGATGCACTTTCACATCATCGTCATCATTCCCTTCTCTGATGACCAGTTGCTTCTCGAGCAACGGGGCCAACCAAGTTCAACCCCAGCCTTTCCCATAGTGGGAGGTGCTAAAGGAGGGTGACGATGGTGATCTTGTCCAGTTGATTATTAATTGAGTGAGGGAGAGACATTGTCACGGTGAGGCTGCTGCCAACTACAAGTGGTGGAGGCGGGAGGAAGGAGGGGCTAAAGGGTGTGAGGAGTGCATAGCTTGGAAGGAGGGCGGATAGTGGTGAAGGCCTCACTTATATCAGCAATGTGCGGGAGAGAAAGTGACAACGATCGTTGCTATGTGCGAGAAAGTGGCAATGATAGTTCCTATTGAGAGAGAATGAGGTTGCGAATCTAGTGGCAATCTAGTCAAAGATTGTGGGAAGGGATAATATGAGGTATGTGACAAATGTCTTAGCCAGTTCAATTATCTTAGAAATGGCTTAGAAATTGAATTATATATAAATTGTCTCCATCCGGATGTTTATTCAAAGAGTGCAATTATCTTTCATATGTATCACATTGTCAATGTACAGAAGGCTATCCAGGAAAAACTAAAGGGGAGCAAAAAGAGCATATAGTAATGCTTGCATGATGCTCAGTCGAAGGGGAAAAAGGCAGATTTGGCCCCCCCATGGATTGCAATGGCGGATTTGGCCCCCGGCCGAGCGCAACGGCAATTTTGGCTCCGCGACGCAGCGCGCAAGCGACACCTGTCAATTTCACGCCTGGGAACCGCGACGGAGCGAGATCGCTCTCCCGCACCGCGACCGAACTGGCCCGAGGTCGCGTCGCGCACCCGCGAGCCGCGGCAGGCCGCGCGCTCGGCCCGCGACGAGAACTGCCTCGCGCGTGGCCTGCGACGACTGGGCTCGCGGCCACGACCCACGACGCGCCCAGCAACTGTGAACAAGGGCGAACGCCAGCTTATCTGGTGTTTAGGTCTGATGGTAAACGCCAGCTCGCATGGCGTTTGACAGACTTCCCTTTTTCTTTCTTTTTCTTTTCCTGTTTACCTCGGAACTTGTGCTGTCAAGTCTGCGAAGGGCGAACGCCAGCCTGTCTGGCGTTTATGTATCACGGCAAACGCCAGCTTCCATGGCGTTTGAGCCGCGTTGCGTAAACACGCTTCTTTGACCACTAGGTGAGCGTTTGTCCTTGTAAGCTAAACGCCATAGCCCCTGGCGTTTCCCTCGACGACATAACGCCAAATCGTGTTTTTCGATCCTATGCTCCAAAATGCCCTAGGCATAGCAGTTCCAACCGATTTGCTCGGTCGGACCAACGCATGGACTTGGACCTCGATCTCCACCGAAGAAGTAGGTCGTGTACGTGTGTGTGAAGAATGAACAGCTGCATGATGATCAGTTGATGTCATCGATCAACTCCATAAAACCGGGCCGCTGTTTACTTTAACTGACGAGGTTTCCGAGCAGAAAGTGAGCAGTTAAAGTGTAAACAAAAGATCATTTCTCGACAGAAAATGCACACATCTGTACAAAGCTTTAAAAAAATAATAAGAAAAGGAATTCTGAAAAATAGGAAACTGCCAATTAGCAAGCAGAAAACAAGGGGCACAGTTTAGATCATGTATGCGACGTAATGTCACTTACTTCCACCCGGCCGCTCGGTCTCACGCTTACACGTCCCGTACGTGTATATATTTAGGCCTGTGCTTGCAATCGTCGGCATTACTAATTAGCACCAGTGAGCTACGCTTTTTACCTTTTCTTCCATCACTTTTAGCTTTACCTCCTGGAAGGCAAACATCTCGCTGCTGCTGCTCGGCTGCTCACGCTGGCAACGATCCATCTCGCTGCTGCCGGCGCCGTCGTGTGCTGTCGCGTGCATGGCCGAGAGGTTGCTCCAGACGCATGACGTCCAGGGAAACGCCAGGGGCTATGGCATTTAGCTTACAAGGACAAACGCTCACCTAGTGGTCAGAACAGAAGCGTGTTTACGCAACACGGCTCAAACGCCATGGAAGCTGGCGTTTGCCGTGATACATAAACGCCAGACAGGCTGGCGTTCGCCCTTCGCAGACTTGACAGCACAAGTTCCGAGGTAAACAGGAAAAGAAAAAGGAAGAAAAAGGGAAGTCTGTCAAACGCCATGCGAGCTGGCGTTTACCATCAGACCTAAACGCCAGATAAGCTGGCGTTCGCCCTTGTTCACAGTTGCTGGGCGCGTCGCAGGTCGTGGCCACGAGCCCAGTCGTCGCGGGCCACGCGCGCGAGGCAGTTCTCGTCGCGGGCCGAGCGCGCGGCCTGCCGCGGCTCGCGGGTGCGCGACGCGACCTCGGGCCAGGCCCGCGATGCAGTTCGGTCGCGGTGCGGGAGAGCGATCTCGCTCCGTCGCGGTTCCCAGGCGCGAAATTGACAGGTGTCGCTTGCGCGCTGCGTCGCGGAGCCAAAATTGCCGTTGCGCCCGGCCGGGGGCCAAATCCGCCATTGCAATCCATGGGGGGGCCAAATCTGCCTTTTTCCCTCAGTCGGAGTGGCGAGTTCCTGTCCAACCCACTCACGGTCCTCCGAGCAATGCTTTGCATGCTATCACTAATCGAGTCAACCACATCTAGTATAAAGTAGCTGCGTCAGCCTACATCTGAGGAAAAGAGTGACCGGGCTAGCCCAGCAGGACCAAGCTAAGGAAGGGCTGGTCTGTCGACTTTCTCTCAACTCCCTTTTTTTCAAAAAATTCCACATTTTCTCAAAATTTTCAAAGTCAACATTTTTTTTGGTTTTTTCATTTTGAAACTTTCGGGAAAATTTTGTTTTAGATTTGAAAATTGGAAAAACTAATTTTTCCCCTCCAAAATCTCATGATATTTTCTACTTTTTTTAGTTTTCTAACCTTTTGGATGATGTGGAGGTGATGTGGCAGCCATGTTGCCTAAAATCACTTTTAAATGGTCAAAATCGTTTAGGGATAGTGTGAGCAGGCTATTATATCCGGTTTTGAGAGTTGAGGGTTACATTTGTCTGGCTTTGAAGTTAAGAGATGTAATATGCACTTAAGCAATAGTTAAAAGGTGAAAGATACACTTTTTCCATGTGAAAGACATAAAAACTTTCTATAGTATAACTTTAAAGTTTTTGTTGTTTCTTATAACATAAATAACTATATTTTTAAACAAAATTTTACAAGTTCACATGTTATAGCGTAGACTGTGCGTGAATGTTTTCATAATTTTAGAAACTTCTAGAAGGCTCAAAACAAAATGAAAGTACATGTTCTTAAGAATAAAAAGTCTTTTAGGAGGGCGTGTCAGCTAGGGGTGAAAACGTATTCCCTCCTAAACGAATTATTTGCAATACAAGCACAATTTGAATCGTAAATGATAAATAGTTGATACTAGGTTCCACGTTCAATTAAACATGACCATAGTCAAAGTATAAGATAAAGTCCCGCTTGGTTGGAAGCTAACTCTACCACAGTTTGCCACGATGTGACAAAAGTGCATAACTCAATGCCATATGTTTTCTCGAAATGATATAAATTTATATACACACAAGCTGATCACAAGATAAGCGTATCTCTTAAACATATTATTCTTTTGTCATATCCTTTAGGTTTTCAATATGGATGGGCATAGTCTCACATTAGTTATGGTGGGAAACATGATATAGCCCATAAGAGTGAGCTATTAGGCTACTGTTTTGGATAAAAAGGCCTAATAGCTCTTACAAACCTATATTACTTGATGATTGGATCCATGCGTATAGCGGCCCGACGACCTAAGCCGGGAACACTATTTAGCAGGCCTAGGGCTGCGCAACAAATAGACATCATCGGTGTAGAGTCAACTCAAAATCATCTAGATTTCTAACCTTCTAACCTTTTGGATGCACTCAACATCGTCGTCATCATTCCCTTCTCTGATGACTAGCTGCTTTCTCAAGCGACGGGGACAACCAGGTTTAACCCCACACTTCCCCATAGTGGGAGGCACCAAAGGAGGATGGCGATGGTGATCTTCTCCGATTGATTATTAGTTGAGCGAGGGAGAGACAATGTCATGGTGAGGCTGCTGCTGGCTGCAAGTGGTGGAGGCGGGAGGAAGGAGGGGCTAAATGGTGTGAGGAGTGCATAGCTTGGAAGGAGAGCACAGGGTGGTGAAGGCCTCAATTATATCAGCAATGCGCAGGAGAGAAAGTGACAACAATAGTTGCTATGTGCAAGAAAGTGGCAATGATAGTTCCTCTGTGTGAGAGAATGAGGTTGCAAATTTAGTGGCAATCTAGTTAGAGACCGTGGAAAGGGATAAGGTGAGGCATATGATAAATGTCAATGGCAATTTAACTAGTTCAATCGAATGGATTAGAAATTGAATTAAATATAAATTGTTTCCATTCGGATGTTTGCTGAAAGAACACAATTATCTTTTATATGTATCATATGTATCACACATTGTCAATGTACAGAAAGCTATCCAGGAAAAACTAAAGGGGAGCAAAAAGAGCATACACTAACTGCATGATGCTCAGCCGGAGTGGCGAATTCCTGTCCAACCCACTCAGGGTCCTCCGAGCAATGCTTTGCATGGTATCACTAATTGAGTCAGCCCACGTCCAGTATAAAGTAGCTGCATCAGCCTACATCTGAGGAAAAGAGTGACCGGGCCAGCTCAGCAGGACCAGACTAAGGGGGTGTTTGATTGGGCTTTTCAGCAGTTTTTTACTGGAAAAAGCCGCAGCCCAACCAAACAGTCAGCTTTTCGGCAGCTTTTGCCAACGATAGCTGTGGGCTTTATAGTGTAAATTTAGCTGTTTAGAAAAGCTGTCTTCTACCAACTTTTTGCAATGTGCTGAAACTTTTGTGCTTATTTTTCAAATGTTGTAGATGGTTTGGATCAACCAAAAGCCATATGTTTACTTTTCCACAGCCATAGCAGCTTTTTCAGACAGCCAGCCAATAGCAGCTTTGTCAATAGCCACAGCCCAACCAAATAGGCCCTAAGGAAGGGCTGGTCTTGCGGGTAGCCCACATTTTGACCCTATGCCCGGTCCTAAATCTGTATCTACCGGATACCATTTTCTCCAAGCCTAAAAAAAGTATGTAAACCCAATGCCAAGATCCTGAATCCGTATCTAGGCGAACAGCAAAGAAACTTTCCTAAAACTGTTCATGATTGGATCTAGATCCAAATGGAGGGCATGGACTTGTATGCACTTTTGCTATTTAGGTTGAATGGATATCCACAAGTCATAGAAAATTCCAAAAGAATTTATAGTATTGATACAAAATGCATTACTATGTCACCAAATTTCATCTAGATTTGATTCATATATTGAGAAACGAAAAAAAAACAAAAACATGCTGTCAATTATTTTGGAAGTTTTCTTGACTTATTAAACTCTATCCATCCTGTTTTTACCCCTCTTGCCTCAAGGGAGAGTGCACCCAAGTCGCTTTCTTGATACATTGGTAGTTTCGATTCCTGTTTTCACCCCTAGCGTGACTAGCTGTTAGGAGCGGAGGATAGATTGAAATGCAGAATAGGGCAGCTCATGCTTCTTATGCAAGAGCACATAATAGTGCCTATGTGCAGTTTGGTCACATTCTAGACTCCGCATCACAGCTTACATGTGCTGATTGTAACACTATATGTGATTAATAAAGCTCTATTTTTCACATAAAACAAAAAATAATGAGAATGACCTGCCACACGCTCTAGGATGAAATGTTTGGTGAACAAGTAAAGCATCGGAAAAACCCCATTCATAAAATAAGAACAAGAGAGATAAGACGTAGACACGTAATTTATCCCTATATGATCTTTTTGGTGTGTGTGTGGGTCGTTGGCGTTCATTAGACAAATTTATGAAGTATGTATAAACCATATTATCATTTTTTCATAGGCCGTAGGATCAAGTTTTGTCCCTATACTTCTATATTTTCTTGTAGTTTTTGGGATGAACATACTATGGTGTTTTTCTTTGTTACAGAGTGGATTTTGTATACGTACATGTGGGTACATGAGTTAAGGATTTAGGTCAATTTCTAATACTTGTGCATCTAAAAAAATTCTCAAAAAATTTATAGATGGTCATCATGTTAGAGTATGCACACCTACAAAATTTCACGTAAAAATATAATCAAGAGTGCTCTACACAAAAAAGACAAAAAATTATTGTTGTATTGTTTTAAAAATAAGTTAATTTTTTTTATCTTTTTTGTGTAGGGCATTCTTGATTATATTTTTACATGAAATTTTGTAGATGTGCATATTATAACAAGATGAACATCTATGGATTTTTTGAGATACACAAGTATTAAAATTGATCTTAATTCTTAACTCATGTACCCACATATACATGTACATTTGCTTTTCTCTTTTTGTAATTGTGAATTTCATCTGCCCTGACCTTTTCATGCAATTTTCTGATGCATCACTGGATCTATGAACGAATCCCATTACTGTTACTCACGATTCAATAAATGAAATAACAGTTCACATAAGCACGCATGTATATAATTCTTAGCGATGCCTGGCATGTTTAAACCCAGACGAAGGAGTCACCAACTTCACCGAAACGTTGCGCCGGGAACCTGTGGAAACCTGATACCGTACTGCACCGGTGAACCCAAAACGGCACGGGACGGAGCACCCATAAAATCGCAGCCGCACCGCGCGCCGCTCGCTCAACGCCCACCCCATGCCAAGCAGCAGCCAACGACGCGACGGGTCCCACGCGCACCTTAACCTACCTGCAGGTGGGCCCGGAAGCCGTTCGGCTTTGTCCGCGTCAGGCGCCTCCGCCGCGAGGCGGCCCCACGGGCCAGTGGGACTTCGCGCTCGCGGCCCCGGCCCCCGCCCCCGCCCCCGCCGCGTGTGGGCGCACCGCCGCGCCGCGCCGACCTTATCATCAGTGCGGTTTCCGATTCCAGCGCGCGGCGCACCCCATCTCGCCACGGCATCTTCTCTCTCGTACCAGTAGTATTCCCGCATGTGCGCGTCGTCCCACGTCGCCCGTAAAATTTTGTCCCTCCGATCCGCCTCTGTGCGGTCGAGATGGACTTGGCTGGCTCTCGCTCGGGAATAAAATATCTACCCCCGTTTCTAGAACTAGAACACCACGCCTCTCCGCGCTCCTCTCTCTCTCCCGTTCCCTCCTCCTCCTCCACGCCGCATCTTCCTCTCGCGACGGCGGCGCTGCTAGGGCTCAGGCGGGCGGCGAGGCGGATCACGGGGCCGATCCGGTCGGAGGCGAGGTTAGATTAGATTATATTTGATTGGATTCGATCGATCGAGGCGGAAGAGGGGGTGTACGAACGGGCTCCGGTGGTCGCGGTCTGTCACCATGTTCTCGCGATCGTACACCAACCTGCTCGATCTCGCCAACGGGAACCTCTCGGCGCTGGACTATGGCGGGTCCGGCGGCGGTGGGGGAGGAGGCGGAGGGGCGCGGCCGCCGCGGGCGCGGCGGATGCAGCGGACGATGACGACCCCGGGGACACTGGCGGACCTTGACGAGGAGCGGGCCGGGAGCGTGGCCTCCGACGCGCAGTCGTCGCTCGCCAGCGACCGGATCATCGTCGTGGCCAACACCCTCCCCGTGCGCTGCGAGCGCCGCCCCGACGGCGGGCGCGGGTGGAGCTTCAGCTGGGACGAGGACTCGCTCCTCCTCCACCTCCGCGACGGGCTCCCCGAGGACATGGAGGTTCTTTACGTCGGCTCCCTCCGCGCCGACGTGCCGGCGGCCGAGCAGGACGACGTCGCGCAGGTGCTCCTCGAACGGTTCCGCTGCGTCCCGGCCTTCCTCCCCAAGGACCTCTCCGACCGATTCTACCACGGCTTCTGCAAGCAGACCCTCTGGCCGCTCTTCCACTACATGCTCCCCTTCACCTCCGACCATGGCGGCCGCTTCGACCGCTCCAACTGGGAGGCATACGTCCTCGCCAACAAGCTCTTTTCGCAGCGCGTCATCGAGGTCCTCAACCCCGAGGACGACTACATCTGGATCCACGACTACCACCTCCTGGCACTCCCCTCCTTCCTGCGCCGCCGATTCAATCGCCTCCGCATCGGATTCTTCCTGCACAGCCCGTTCCCGTCGTCGGAGCTCTACCGTAGCCTGCCCGTCCGTGACGAAATCCTCAAATCACTGCTGAACTGCGATCTGATTGGGTTCCATACCTTTGATTACGCCCGCCATTTCCTGTCCTGTTGCAGCCGCATGCTCGGAATCGAGTACCAATCCAAGAGGGGATACATTGGGCTCGATTACTTTGGCCGCACAGTGGGGATAAAGATCATGCCTGTTGGGATTAATATGGCACAGCTGAAATCGCAGCTCCAGCTGCCTGATCTGCAGTGGCGTGTTGCAGAGCTCCGGAAGCAGTTTGATGGGAAGACTGTCTTGCTTGGCGTGGATGACATGGACATATTCAAGGGGATTAACCTGAAGATTCTTGCATTTGAGCAGATGCTGAAGACGCACCCGAAATGGCAGGGCCGAGCAGTGTTGGTGCAGATTGCGAACCCAAGGGGTGGTAGTGGGAAGGACCTGGAAGGGTTAAAGGCTGAGATTGACGAGAGTTGTGAGAGGATCAATAGACAATTTGGGCGGCAGGGGTACAGTCCAGTGGAGCTTGTCAATAGGACCCTGTTGAGTGTGGAGAGAATGGCATATTACACTGTGGCAGAGTGTGTCGTTGTAACTGCAGTAAGGGATGGAATGAACCTCACACCATACGAGTACATCGTGTGTAGACAGGGGATTCCAGGTTTGGATGGTTCTGGGACTGATGAACCAAAGAGGAAGAGTATGTTAGTCGTGTCAGAATTCATTGGCTGCTCACCATCATTGAGTGGAGCCATCCGGGTGAACCCTTGGAACATTGATACAACAGCAGAGGCAATGAACGAGTCCATTGCTTTATCAGAGAATGAAAAGCAATTGCGCCATGAGAAGCACTATCGATATGTCAGCACACATGATGTCGCATATTGGTCCAAGAGCTATATTCATGATCTGGAGAGAAGCTGCAGGGACCATTTTAGGAGGAGGTGCTGGGGTATTGGACTAGGATTTGGATTTAGAGTGGTTGCTCTTGACCACAACTTCAAAAAGCTCACTGTGGATTCTATTGTTGCTGATTACAAGAAGTCTAAGAGCAGGGTTATACTTCTGGACTATGACGGAACTCTAGTACCACAAACTACAATCAATCGAACTCCAAACGAAACTGTTGTTAACATCATGAATGCTCTGTGTGCTGATAAGAAGAATGTTGTTTTTATTGTAAGTGGAAGAGGAAGGGATAGCCTTGAGAAATGGTTTAACTCTTGCCCGGAGCTTGGCATTGCTGCTGAACATGGCTACTTTATGAGGTATGCCCTCACTTAGTTTTCATGATATTTCAATTATTATTACTACTATTCTTTAGTATGTCTTGCATTGGCTTTGTGCCTTCTGATACAACAGGTATTTGTTTTCCAACTGCAAATGTGAATGAATGCAAAATCATACCTGTGTGTACCATTTCAAGGTGAGAGATAGCCTATATTCCAGGTTCTCACTAAAAGAACGTGAAAAATATGGTTTCATCTTTTTTGTGATTTCTTTGGAAGAACTTTTTAGATGAATAACCATATTATGGCATATGATGTATTTACATCAAAGAGCTATCATGTGCACAATCATTGTAAATATCATATCCTAACTCATGCTGTAGAGGAGCCACATCCATTGAAGTTTCTGAAATTGACAGCACATATCAATCTATCATTTCTAGTAGACTACACTTACGAAATTCTGGATTGATGCCTGGGGTAAAAGCAATAGCGTACATTATCTGTTTTAATTGTTTAATGCTGAGACCATCACATATTTTAGCTTTGTGCAAGCTGTAACTGTGTAAATGGTTCGAGGATGCATGGTGCTTGCAATTGATCTATTTTTGTGACTAGCATAAAGTCTCTTGAATCTATTTGGTTGACAGCTATGCAATTGTGCTGTTATGCATGGTCCATGGATGCACTGACCATCTCATGAACATTCATGTGTCAACCTTGTCCAGCACTATGCCATCGATGCATTTATATAGCATATTAATAAAACTGAAAACACTGTAGTATGATCTGTTGGTCCAAATTATTTCAGCAGCAATCATTGCATATATGTCTCATGGCTCAATCAAGCAGGAGCCTAGTGAAAGGCCTGATACTAACAGTTTTAGGATATTGGCACAAGCAGATTCAATTATTCATCTGGCAGATGGCTGCAGATGATTCAACACTTCCAACTCTTCATCCTGCATACAACAAATGCTTGTTTGTCACAATTTAATCTGGAGAGTCACTGGCAATTTTTCCTTTGTGGATTGTTTTATGTTATTCATAATATTTATGAGGTTGCATCAATCCAAAACTTTGGGATTTCTTTAGCAAGTTTCATCTCAATAGTTCTTCTTTTTCAGGTGGACCAGAGACGAGCAATGGCAAATAAATAACCAGTGCTCAGAATTTGGATGGATGCAAATGGCTGAGCCAGTAATGAACCTGTATACAGAAGCAACTGACGGATCATATATCGAAACCAAAGAGAGTGCTTTGGTCTGGCACCACCAAGATGCCGACCCTGGTTTTGGATCTGCACAAGCAAAGGAAATGCTAGATCACTTGGAGAGTGTTCTTGCCAATGAGCCAGTGTCTGTAAAGAGTGGCCAACACATTGTAGAAGTTAAACCTCAGGTATTACTTTTTCTCCATACACCATCAATCTACGACTTTGTGGTGTGAAAAAATTATGCTTATGTCATCTAGTTTTGATTACAAGGAACCCTCGGAAGGTGCAAAATACTGCACCTAATAATGCATAGATGAATACTTCATTAACTGTTTAGTAGATGCTGATGTTAAATCTATGTATCCACAATGATTTGTAGGCCATAGCAATACCATCTGATATTTCATCTTCATTTCTTGTGATCATCCGCGGGGATAGCGGATTTTGCAGATGCTTAACTTCTGAAGGACCTATATAAGAGTTGTATTCACAATGAAATAATAGTAGTTCATCAAAATCCGGAAGTCTTATCTTGCCTTGAAACTTACATCTTTGTCTGCCAACAGCCTTGCTATCCAGAGTTTATGATATGCCTCTGTTCGACTGCAGGGTGTGAGCAAAGGATTTGTAGCTGAGAAAATCCTATCAATGCTGACAGAGAATAAAAGGCAAGCAGATTTTGTTCTCTGCATAGGCGATGATAGATCAGATGAGGATATGTTTGAAGAAATTGCTGATATCATGAGGAGGAGCATTGTTGATCCCCAAACCTCGTTGTATGCCTGCACAGTCGGCCAGAAACCAAGCAAGGCCAAGTATTATTTGGATGATACTAATGATGTTCTGAACATGCTCGAGGCACTTGCAGATGCATCAGAGGAGCTTGGTTCACTGGAAGAAACGGAGACACTATCTGCATCGGAGGAGGCATGATGAGGTCCTAGATGTGCTGGAGATGTCGAAGTGCATTGCTCATAGTGCATTGCAACCAGCAGTCTTCTGACTAAAATTGAAGCTGATTTCCATCAGCAGGAAATGCAACTTTAGCAATATTCAGATAGTCAGATCAATGTCAATAACCTAGTGTTGATCTATTTTTCGCTTCTTTTACTGTTTTGCCTTCCTTATCATAGTTTTGGAGTAATTTTTCATATTCTGTCTAGATAGAGAAGTGGCCTGGAGGGAAGAATCCATGGTGGGTATCTTTTCTAGACTTCTTTTTTCACCTTAGTATCAGGTACTGTATGTAAGATTTGAGTATTTTGGGAAGAAAATAGAATATAAGCCGAAATTAGTAGGTGAGCATTTGGTCATTTTGTCTACTCCTGCTTGCTCGTGATGCTATCTGATATGTTTGCCGTTTTTTTTGTGGAAATGTTTGACCCATATTTACTTATAGAAGCATAGTAGATCTTAAGACCTTGTCTGTTACTGTTGCTGTAATTGCACTCAGTATTGGGCTCATGAGAGCATTCTCTGCCAAGTCTCACGTTCTATGGTTGAGTAGGATCAAATGGTATCAGTTCCACTGATGTTGTAACTAATGCCTCCATTGGACGTGGTGGTGGTTCTCGGGGCACAATTCTTCTATTTGTGCACACTTTGTCCCTAGCGAAGAGCTCCATCCTTTTTTTCAGTGGCAGTGGTGCGGGCGGTAGGGGGAAATATTGACTTCCATTGGCCTTACATTCCCACTGGCAATGAGTATGTTCCTGTTGTAGCTGTTAAAGCAAGGTCTGATTTCATCCCTTCTATAATATTGCTTCAAGTATTCTGGTTTTCTTGATGAATTTGCAAAGCTATGATACAAGCTTCTTCAAATCTACATTATTTTTGGCAGTTTAGAGCATGCCATGTGCTGTTAATATTATGGATTTTTGTGTTTTCCATTGTTCAAATTTAATCAGTCTGTGGAATGTTATTTTTCCGACTATTCATGTCTAGTCTAATTAATTATGGGACGATGAGGCCATGACAAAGCTGAATGAAGTAATTATGTCAAATTTTGTAGATTTTAAATTATGTTTTTCCCTTGTACTTTTTGAATGTTGAGACTTGGGACTCCCTGCATCTTTCAGATTTGAACAGTATGGAGTATGGATTGCTGTTGTATTTACAGATTTCTTATTTTGTTTAGGTATCATATCATTATGATATTTCAGAAAGTCTTATTTGCAGAATAGATGCTATTAATCCCAGAATTATTTTCAGTACTACAAGTAGCATGCTTATAAGAACTTTTTGGTGCTTGAGATGCAATCGAGTCGACCCATTTCGAGCTTTCTAAACTTGGAAGCCATGATATCTGGTTTTCATATGATTGCCTCATATTATACGTTCTCAGTTTTAGCACGGTTTTTACATCCCTTAACAGCAATTATGCCTTTGTGATGATAATGTTACTTCTTAATTAGATTGGAATCTCTTCCTTTGTGGATTTCCATCTAGTCCACACAATATGAAATATCTGTAAACTAGTAATCTTGTTTGTTTGAAGGCAATATAAAATACCAAAAAACATCATTACTTCAAATCGGGAAATATTTGATTCCATCAATTTTGAGACCGGTACACTATGATCAAATTTGGATGTGTTAAATGCATGTATTGAAGTACTTCGATATATGGAATGCTGATGTGGAGAATGAGTTTGTTTATCTTGATAATTTTATGCATGTTGTGAGGAGAATCTGAATCTTATGTCTACATTTGGATGTGCATGATGCAGTGTAATTTTAATTCTGCACATTTTCATTTCATCATCAGCAGTTGTTGTCTGACATTTCTGACATGAACAAGCTACTCAAATGTTCTGTATCATGTTTAGTGTTTAATATGTCAGCCCATCGCTGTGGTCTAGCAAGAACACTGAACTCTAGTTTGTTTGTTCTGGTGGCTATATGCTTATATGTCTACTGTGATGTTGTTGCTAGTTCCTACTTAAATGTGGTGGTGACGTCTCTGTGTGAAATGCAGGAATGCCCTTTGGAACATGCAAGAATATTACCGAATCTTCAAAATGTCTTTGCTTTCCACGCTGCATGCATAAACGTCCTCGGAGGTAATTCTTTCTATATATTCGTGGTGTGATATATAGTGGAAGTGCAACCTAAGCACATCATTATAACTTGTTTCATAAATATCCCAGCAACTAGGCATTAGGCTCGTGTCTAAACAACAACAACAACCAGGCATTATACTCTTGTTGTATGATGTAGATTTATCCTCCTTGCTAATATATGTGCGATTTCTTTTCTGTTTTCATCTTGGTGTTGCCATAGATTGCTTTGAATGTTTTTCACTTCCAAGTTGTTCTAAGGGATTCGGTTTCTTTTGCTTTAATTATTCTAGATTGGTAGGTGCCTGCTCCAACTCATATTTAAGTGTACCGTATGAACATTCAATTTTGACAGAAGTTTTGCTACTGTCGCAGGCCTTCGAAACTAAATAGGACTGAAGAATCACATGGTCATGTACACATCATGGGGGTCCCAAACGGCTTCACACCTTCAGTGAACCTTGGCATCCTTTCAGGTCAAGGGTGGCGGTAGGGCTAACTGTGCGACGTAAGTCGAGTAGACGGCATAGCTTGGTTGGGGACAATGGTGGTGCTCGGCCAGGCACGCACTATAGTGGAGCCCTGAACACACAAGGCGGTAAGCAGTCCAAAATCAACCTTAGCGACGATGATTATTACCCAAAACCCTCCTCAATTTGCTATTGCTCCTTGCTTCCTCCGAGCCTGCCTACCTGTTTGTTAGGGTTGGTTTACTACTAAGCTTTGCTCTAGTAGATACAAAGCCAAAAGATGCCTTCTCCAAACCCCATATATCAAACATTGAATTTGGACAAGAACCCTAGCTAGTTCTTCCAAGCTACACCAACGACAAACTGTGCCGAATGGTTTTGGAACCCTGCCGCCGTGACCAAATCTTGTAACTTCCTAGCTATCGTGACCAAATCTTGTAGCTTCTCTAGGTTTCAAGATGCTATTTGGAAGTTATCGTGGCGCCTCATATGACGGGTAGCTCCGACTATCATCTCATAATTCAATTTTTTGATAGCTTTGACTATCAACTCACGCTTTACCAATTACCAACTCATACTACCTTCTTGTGGTACGGTATAGATTACACTTCTGTAGCTTCCACTACCTTCCTCGTAGCTCATATTGTAGACTGTGGGCAATTTATGCTCCATGTATTTAATCTCATGTCCCACATTTTTAAACCTTTAAAAATATTTGTCTAACAAATGTATGGCCTAACCAAGTTGTGTCCATGACTATGGACACGGCTATTCAAATAGTTTTATAACACTCTGCAGAGATTGTATAGCTTTACCTAAGATGTGAGTCTCTCTTGTTGCCAGGATTCAATGAAAACACTTCACAATGTATGCCGGTAGAGATATCACAACGAGACTTTTTCTCCATCTAGTCCTAACGATGAACCCGCCAGATGGATTTAGCCCACCTCAATTTTGTATTCGCTCCAATGTTACAATTAGAGTGAAGTTTCACTTTTGTGTTGAGTATTTCCTTACGCTACAATTGGAAACCTCTCAAAAGAACCTTCAAATACCTTTTGCACATATCTCTCATCACCTATGGGTACATACACTAGTCCTAAATATGTCAAACCATTCCCATTAGGGCATGTGTATGTACGATATGAACTTGAGCAAACGGCATTAAGGTTGGTCCTTTGATCCGAGCAAGGTTCCGCATCATATTACCATAGCCATACAACAACATGCTACAACCGTTATCCCAATCACCAACTTACATTCTCATCCGGATCCAAATCATCATTAATTTCTATTTTTAGATTTTTGACATAAAACTACTTTCAAAAACATTCCTTGGATAATAAGCGTCTTCATAAAAGGACTTATACCACAAGTGATTCAAGTGATTCATAACTTTGTGAAACTTGTTTTTCTAAATTGGGTCTAAACCATAATATATCATTATATTTGTACCTAAGCTACCACTAGTGCTACCATGACCAGTGGGTACAAAGCTACGATGACAAGGAAATACTCATCAAGGGTATGTCACATGTAACATTAGGGTATAACTATTTCTAACATAAAATAGCGGTTAGCAATAAAATACGGCATGCATTTGCAACCAAGATAAATATATTTGGACATATAGGATTTAACATGGTCAAGGTGGGAGCTTGCTTGGCAAGTCTTGGTCTTGGTATGGCAAAGGCTCGGGATCCTCCTTGCGACATATTAGGATGTAGAAACTATACGTTAAAAATACATCGAATAAACAAACAATGAAAGATATCCAAATAAAATACAAATAATGCAAACATGGTATATTTGGATAGGTTCTAGACTTCAAAAATTTTGGAATCTTAAAAGTTCTGATTTGAAATAATATTGTGTAAGCTAATGGATTTCAATATATTGGAAAGACAAGGACTCAAATATTGTTTTCAAACTTTGGTTGGAATAGGGGTAGGAAGTATTTGAAATGTTTATAGAAATTTAGATGAAGTGATTTGGAGCAGTATTCAAATACAAATTGTATTTTAAATAATATTGAAATTAATAGAGAATATTTGTTCTTTGCTGTTTTAGTACATAAATAATTGAATACAAAATTTGGTTTGAACCAAAAGATAGAAAATATTTTTAATTCTGGAACCGTTTCGGTTTTCTCTAGAACCGGCCAAAATGTTGGTGAACCGGTCGAACCAGAAAGAAATCGGTTCTGTTAATTAGAAAACCAAGGTTTTGGGTGGTTACGCTTTCTGTTTAAAGAAAAATATGCTTCCATTTGGGGAAGGTGTAAAGAAGACAAGGACGCCGCCACTTAACCTGACAGGTGGGTCACTGGTCTCAGCGACACTGCGGCCGAACCGTTATGTTTTTGAAACATAACGGTCAGGCATGCCTGTAAGCGGCACACGACCATTAACTTGAGCACGGCGGCGGAGATGCCCGAGGAACTCCGGCAAGCTCGTTGCCGACATTCCAAAGGGTTCCAACACGCGAATGTCATACCTCTGTGATCAGCACAACAAGGGAGTCCAATAGGGTGGTAGGTGGTCACCGGCGATTGCTAGATCTCATCGGTGGTGAGATCTGAGGCGGCTGCAATTAGGACGAGCTAGGGCTTTGTCTCCGGTCGCCATGAGCTAGAAAAAGAAGAGGGAAAGGATTAGAGATGTCTAGGGAAGGATCCAGAAAGAAAAAGGGAGAGAAGACCACCGCTGGAATGGCAAGGAGTGTGGGGTAGACGCGGCGGGTCTACCCGGCTAGAGAGGAGGAAGGAGAGGCGCTCCAGCGGCGGCTTCTGCTCAGGGAAGTTCTAGGGGAGTAGGATAGAAGTGAGGAGGGCGGACGCGAGCTTGGGGAGCTCCTAAATAGGCTAGCCGAGAGGAGGGGGAGAAGGGTCCGCTAGGGTAGATGGGGCCGGCATGTGCCATCTCGGCTTCTCGGAAGAACCAAATTTGAGAAAGTCCAATTGGTTTATTGCATTCTTGTTCTTGCCGTGCACTTTGTACCTATCAACCTCTGGGCCGTTGCTGTTGCTGCTAAGGAAGATCACATTTAATACAACACGGACTCTAATTTTCCTTCTCTCAGCCCATCCAATTTCGGATCGCAACTGAGGGAGTCGATCAAGCACCCAACCGTGAAAAATTAGCTACATCTGTCCATACCTCTAAATTTCAATAGTTTCTCAAACCAACCAAAACAGAGACTAGACAAAAATGAAGAGAATTTAGAAACCTGATTGGACGGCAACAAAATTAAAGATTAGCTGCTCATGAGTAGTACACACAGAGACCACACAATAATGTCGAGTACTTCAGAAAGTAGCCTCTTTCCCTGTTAATCGAAAGAAAGACACAACCTGTGGGTGCTGGAGTAGCCATGAAAAGACGTGTGCTTGTCATATCACATATTTGAAGAACCGCGAGTAGCAGGCTTCGGCTATATCTCAGCTTCAACAACTTGTCAGTTGACTATGAACATATCAGGCAATTCCTATGTTGGCATAAACATGCTGACCAACTTTTCTCCTCTTCTTTGACAGCGCTGAGGAATTTTTTTTCCACTTTTGAAACGACACGGGGAATGTGATTAAACGTGCATACCTCTTGCTGTAATGTCCCAATGCGTTGGTCATAAAAAATATATAAATCTGATACTTGCATGTTCCAAAGTGATACATTTTTCCAAGATAATGGAGAAGGTAACTTCGCAGCCTCTGCAACGAAGTGCATGCAGTTTAAATTTATTACAAAATCATTAAAAAAAGGTAGACAAAAGGCCTGATAGGGTGACATGCCACCCAAACTGGCGGATGATGAAAAACACATCCTAGGACATGTGAAGTCATCCGTACATCAAATGTGGCATAATGTATTACTCGCACGCCAACCAAATCGGGATATAAATTCTTTGGTAATCAACTCCAATATCTTGGCTCCAGCTACCATTGGCTACTGATCTTGTCGTCATTGTAGTATAGACCGCAATCGCAACTAGACAAAAACAACACCATTTTGACATAACCAAAAAGACCAATATAAAACGGCTGTGTCCACTAAAATTTGAGGCCTTAAGGACCCACCAACCCAGAAAGCCAATTTTGGGTGGTGGAATATTAAAAGCAATAGTAATAGCATGCCTAGCAAACGAGCAAAAGTGCAATCAAAGAAGAGGTGTTGAATTGATTACTCCTTACTAAAAAAAATAAAAAAACTGCATTGTTTGCTACTGTGCTAGTTAAGCTTTGCCAGGTTGTTCTTAGTAAAAAAAAAGACCCCTCTCGTTAGAAACCATAAAAAGAATTAATTTTAATAGGTAATTTTAATTGTCATAATTGCTTACATCTTAGTTAGACACTAAAATTACCAAGTGCTTGGTACATGAAAGGGATCGAGAACTGTCCAAAAGTGTGCAGGTTCCAAGTAAATACATCACGCTTAAGGGATAACGTGAAAGTTGATATCCACTGGACTATGTCTTCCCAAGCCACTAGTTTTGGCCCCACAAGGGCTTGCCTGAAAGATATATTTAATGGAATCAAGCCTAAGACCTCAACTACTATAGCATGTCTTTTATAGATAATGTTAAACAGACTAGGATACTGATCACGAAGTGGTTGTTCACCCAGCCTTACATCTTCCCAGATTCTCACTTGAAGGCCACAATTGGCATGAAAAGAGCCAAAGAGGAAAAAATGTTGTTTAAACTTCATAAGCCCTCTCCCAAAAGGGAGTCACCAAGCTTGCACTCAGTATGAGACAATATACAACCTTTTAAATATCTATTCCACAGAAGGTCCTGCCACATATCATCTTCATTAAGAAGTTTAAAGAGCCATTTTCTTAGTAAACATTTATTTTTTTAATTCAAGGTCTCGGATGCTCAATCCACCTTGATCCTTGGGCGGACAAAGAATCCTTACTTGGCAACTCTATATTTTCGTTTATGGTTATCACTTTAAAAAATTTTGATCTGTAAAGATCCAATCGTTTGCATACACCCTCGGGCACCTCAAACAATAAGATTACAAATATGGGGAGACTAGTCAAGACTGAATTAATGAGCACAAGCTTACCGCGCGATGACAAACATCTGCCTTTCCAACTACTAAGTTTCTTCTCAAAACAATCATCAACCCCTTTCCTTACCAATCGCTATTACGAAGCTTTCTAAAATGTATTGGAATGCCAAGTTATCTAAATGTAAATGACCCAACATCATAACTTGTTGTGTGTAGGAACAGTCATCCTCCTTATTCTTTCAGAAATAATAGATATCACTTTTGTGAAAGTTGATTTTTAGCCTAGAGAGTTGTTCGAAGACACACAAAAGCCTAAGTTGTGATCTATAACAAGGATGATATTGTCAACATACTGGAGAATGGATTAGCCATCATCCACGAGGTAGGGCACAACCCCATTAATTCGTCCATCCTCCTTGGCCCTTGCGATAAAAACAGCCAACATGTCAACTACAATATTTACAGAATTGAGAATATAGGATAGCCTTGTCGTAACCCCTTATGGGTCTGGATAAAAGGTCACACGTCATCATTTACTTTAATGCCAACACTTCCTCCTTGAGTGAATTGGTCAACCCAAGCCCGTCATTTGGGTGAAAACCCTTTCATTTTGAGAGTTTGTTGGAGGATGTCCAATTAACTTTGTCATATGCTTTCTCAAAATCGATTTGAAAAATAACACCGCCCAGCCTTTTCATATGCATTTTATGGATGATCCACCTTAGTAAAAAAAATTAAAATTGACATTTAAGAGACAAATAGGCCTATATTGTTGGATTTGGTGGGCATCTGTACATTTGGGGAGTAGTGTAATTACTCCGAAGTTCAGACTAAAGATGGGTAACAGCTCGCTATGAAAGTAGTAAAGAGAGCCATTAGATCATCCTTTATGAGTTCCCAGAAGACTTGATAAAATTCGGCTGGAAATCCATCAGTTCTAATAGCCTTATTTTTCTCCATTTGAAACACATCCTCTCTTAATTCTTTAAAAGTAAAAGGCTGGGTGAGAAGGTCATTTTCCACATTGGAAACTTGGGAAAAATCTGCCATCATAGACTCATCCATGGAAAAATGGTTGTGCCATGAGGCCCAAAGAGGCACTTGTAATATCTAGTAATATATTTCCTAACTTTGGATTTATCCTGAATTATACTCTCCTCTTGTTCAAGTTGGTAAATTTGTTGTTTACGGTATTTGCCATTGGCCACAAGACGAAAATACTGATATTATCATCCCCTTCAAGAATATGTTTAACTTTTATGCATTGATAACATTTAATCTCCTCCTCTCTCAAAAGCCTAGCCAGGAAATTACTGTACTGTCATAGCACTTAATTGCTCAGCATGTTCTAATACAAAACAACCACAATTTCATTCCTCGAGCTTTCGGTCAATAGGTTTTACATTCAACTCATATGACCTACTTGTACCCACCTAGTAAGTTGTTGTACCTGCGGCACAATTTACTCTGGCTTATATTTCTTTTCCATTTTTGGAACCAGTTTCCATTAAATAAACTGAAATACGAACTTACATATCCAAAAAACCATGCAAAATACTTGAAACACAAAAGAACATGCCGAACAAGATAAGGTGTGCGCTAGCCCCGCGGGCGGTCGATTTTCAATGATTTCCAATAGCTACAGTAGCTATCGTGATGACTCGCAACACAACGCTCCTTTCCTGCTTCTCCCGTCCAACTTTCAATCAGATGTAGAGCAACTTCCGAATAGATAAAAAAATAGCTTTCAACCCTAATGAAAATCAAGTTTCCACCTAGGACTAAGAAACTTTCAACCAAGATCAAAATCAACTTTCAACAAAAGTCAACCTCTCACCAAGTGACAAAAAATTTCAACCAATATTGAAATCAACTTTCAACCAAAATTAACTATCCACCAGATGACCAACACAACAGATTTCATCCAAGATTGGAATGAACTTTCAACCAAAACCCAACAACAAAATTTTGTTTGCATGTTCTGGGATTCCAACTTGATGATCTACAAATTTCAACCCAAAGATCAAAGTTTACAACCTCAAGAATACCTACTTCCAACTCGCACTTGCATTTCATTGGAAAAATCCCCAAATTCAAAATAAATCAAACAAAGAACTTTCAATTCATTGAAATTGGGCTTCCAACAACAAATCATGACGTCCATAGCTTTCACCTGCCCCTCATAAAACCCTAGATCCCACGCCTACCTCCCCACAATGGCATCACGTAGTTCATGGCCGAAGCGGCACCGGCGATGGAGATGAAAGCTACAGCAGACCAGCGTCTACTTGGTGAGGAGAAATGATATGATAGAATACTTAGATGAAGGCTCAGGAAGAAAAGAGAAAGGGAAAAGGGTAAGACCATGGATGGAGGTATGGTGCACAGGCACCACACGCTTGTGAGATAGTGGTAAAAAGTGCGTTGCCACAGTGAAATATCATCTAGGCCCCTAGTTGGTTTTGATGGTTAATGGCAACTCAAACTGGAATCTAATGTTTACAATAAGTGTAAGAAGGATTAATAGGTTCTAAGAAGAAGTGTCATCAAGGAAAGGATGACCACCCAAAAAGTACAAATGTGGTTTCCAGGACAAGGGGATGGCTGTGCTGGGCAGCTGTGCCACAGCTGTGAAGAAGCCGGTGTTGTGCAAGGAGTTGCAAGCAAGGTGATGGTGGCTTGACGCGTCAAGGGCCGTGACTGCAACTGGTGGCAGGTAAAGCCTAGATTTGCTAGTTTCCTTGAGTCCATAGGAAACACCCGTACTATCAAGAGGGATGAAGCAGTAATGATTTATAGAGGTTCTTTTGCTCAATGCTTAAAGTGTTAGACAGTGGCACTGATGCCTTGAGGTCAGTGGCCCTGTACCAACAGTTTTGCACAAGTGAGAAACTGGTTTGTGCTAGTGCTCTGCAGTGCTAGCGGTAGAAAAAACCCTAGAGCCTAGAGTCACCTGTATGACACAGCTGTGTCACAGGTGGTCTACCGCTCTATGACTCAGGTACATCTCGGTACCAGGGGAGAGCTTGTAAATGCTAAGGGATCTGCACTGTAACAGTTTATCTGCCGAGTCAGAAGACTGTTGGAGGTTCTCTCCTTATTAGGGATCAGAGTTAGTTGTGCACTGAGGACATGTATTGTGCCAAGATCGGGCTAAGTAGTTAGGCTACGTCAGTTAAGGGTTCACCTGTGTGTGCCTCCGGTGACACAGATGTTGATCTACCTGAGCCGGTTACCGTTGTGCGTTGTGATTAGCTGTGTCACCGGTGTCTGTCACCGGTGACCCACTTAATCCTACGTGGCATGAGTGTAACGGTCAGGTACCTGTGAACCCTATATATAGGGCACTAGGGGAGATCTTCGACCTCAACTTTGCTCAACCAGAAGTGAATCATATTCGACCGTTGCAAGTCTCTCACCCTCAGAACAAAAACCAAACTTCCTAAGAATCTCTGAACAGAGAGGCTACCACTCTAAATGATAACAACTATCTTTCGATAAGAGATAATCAATGCAATCCGAATCCGGTGCAATTATGCTAGATACATAGTAGGAACTAGGCTACATCAAAACGCACTAAGAACAACAAAATTGCTTCTCAGTATAAGACACAACTCCAAAATTCCAGGTTACCCCCAGACAACAAACATACTTCCTTGATGATCAATTTACCTCGACATCAAATTATCAGTATTATTAGCGTCGACATAAGAGCTGTGCCCTATGTCACCTCCATAGCTGAGGGTATTAGACAGAGTAGCAGAACCATCAGGCGTACAACTGAGCGAGATCGTTCTCATACGTCTTCCTGATTACCTCCCTCTTGAGCTTGAGGGCAGCCGTGACGAGGCCCGACTCGGGGGTCCATGGATCTGGTATCAGCTTGACTTTGGCTGGCGTCTCAAACTTCTCCAGTCGCGCTTGCTTCGCATCCTGAAGTACAGAAAGTGGATGTCAGTACAGAAAACTCTTGTCCTAACAGTATACACAGGATTCGCTTAGCTTAATCTGATTGCAACACTCAACTTGCTTTTGGATCAGTATGCTTAATTATGCGGCAATCTACAGTGGTGAAGGCACAACCTTGGCCAGCTATACACTTGATCTAGTATGCTTACTCTTGTTTCTTCTATTTCAAAGACTGCTGCAAATCCTTTCTTATTGTCGTACAAGTACGACTGAACTCAGAAACTATGCTTCTATATTTCTCTAAAACGATTGTACGCATAAGTGAGTTATCATGGATGCTAAGTTGCTAACTCTGCATGGTTACTGGAGACAACTCAAATTTCGGAATGCAGAATTTACCCTTACAAAATCTGACAACTCAAATTTGCCCCTGCAATATTCTCACATGAGGTAGCCTGACGGCGGGGATTTGGTGGCCGGCGCCGCACACCCCGCCGTGACTGTCGGTCTCGACGCGGAAGGCGAGCGCTTCGGCCTTCTCCCCGAGCATGCCGTATCTCGCAGCGGCACCATTAAGCCATCTTCTCGCCCCCAGACGCGAGCACAGACCGAGGACGCGGCCGACGAAGCGTCGCGACGCTCGGCGCTGCCTGAGTCGCGGAGCCGGAAGCGAGGAGGAAGGCTGGGCACCCTTCAGGCCACCGCAGCCGGATCTGGGCTCCACCGCCGATGCCTTCTCCCTCCCCCGCGAGCTGATCTGGGGTGAGAACCCTCGGCTTTGCTATGGCCGGGCGGCTCCTCCTTTTCTCTTTCTCTATTTTATTTTGATATTTTGTGATTCAGTACAAATCTTAGAAGCTTGTGATGACGCAGTATTATTTGTTGGACAATTGCATTTTGTGCTCTTAAATTTTGGTTAGTCGGTGCAATATCTGGTGAATCCGTGCAAATTATTCACTATACTGTGCGACTACGCTCTTAATTATGAATCGGTGCTATTAGTTAGCAGTTAACAGTAGCGCGATCTGAACAGTATGCTCTTGGGCGTGCTGTACCACCATGGCGTTAGTGAGCTTAAAGGAGAAGGAAGAAACGGTGAGAAGGAAGAGAAGAGGAAGACGATGTTGAAGGGCAAAATTGTCTTTGCACAACTCCTTAACGGGTTGACCTGACAGGGTATATAAGGGTTTGCCAGAAAATTGCGGGGGCAAATTAAGGTTGTCAGACTTTGTAAGGGCAAAGCCTGTATTTTGAACATTTGTAAGGATATAAATAAATTTCTTCCTTGCATATAAATACACTTGGGAGTACTGAGTCGAGTATGATCTATGTGTAATGAAATCCAACAAAGCAAAGCAAGAAGTTGGCCGAGGTAAGTAGAGAACACACACCTTTGCTAAAGATTCAAGCACTTCTTTAACAGCCTCTTGCTTCTGGCACAAATCAGCGAAATTAGTGTATGTAACTCCTTGTTGCAATGCCCACTTTTCCATCTCATTGCGTGCAGGTACCACAAGTGCAACGCAGTAATTTTGGAAAGGGTCAGCATGGATCATGATGTTCTCAACATATGTGCTCATAGCCAAAGCAGCTTCCACCTGTGATCATCCAATCAAGTTAATAAGTGCTATCAGCCACTTGTCTCACCAGAACAAGAACACTGTTTACCTTCCCAAGAGATACATATTCACCATGTTGAAGCTTCACGATATCTTTCTTACGGTCAATGATTTCAAGGCAGCCATCTGGGTGGAAACACCCGATATCACCAGAATAGAACCATCGCAGACCTCTTTCATCATCCTTCACAAGATATATGAGGCGTGTGTTAGGCAAATTATTGTGAAAGAGAAGTCATTAGTAATGATGCATGATGTGGTCTGCGAACAGATCAGTTAAAGTCGACAACATGCCTTATAGACTTCATTTGTTTTAGCTTCATTCTTGAAATAGCCCTTAGTCACATTTGGACCCCCAATGACTATTTCCCCTCGAGGCATTGGTGAGTCAGTTGTTAAGTATCCACCTTCAGCCCAGTCGATCAACTGAAAAATACAGTTGCCATTATGTTAAGAATTGTGAGATGTCAACAGGTACTATTCAGATATCCCACTAAGTAAAAGGTCAAAAAGTCAGAAATGTGAAAGCATGAACTTTGATATCGAAAACAAGGTAGGTAACAACTTTCTCTTATTAAGGAATATCTTCAATACATGAGCCTTGTCAGATATCGAAATTTAGAAATAGAAACACAGGAATGGCAAAGAATAGCTTTGATGTGGAAAATGGGCCCAGCTCACATGGCTAAAAAAATGAGGCGACATTGTTACCTAACCTTAATATATGAACACGGTAATGGAGCACCGACACGTCCAACAGATGTGTCATCATACTCAGAAAATGTTCCTCCAGCACAAGTTTCAGTCAGACCATACCCTTGGCCTATTGGAGCCCTGAAATTGCATAAGCCTGTCAATTTCCGGGACTGTAAACACAGTGAAACAAACATAAATAATACATTTAAAAAGTATGGAATTGTAAACTAGCGTGACCTAGAAAGTTGCCACTAACAACATGAAATGCTGGTGTACATATTCTTACCCAAGGCATATATTGATAAATTTCTGAGTATCTCCGGACAGAGGTGCTCCACCTGAGAGTACAAAGCGAATCTTTCCTCCCAATATTGCCCGCACCTTTGTGAAAACGAGCGTATCCCACAACAGTTTTCTCTAATCCCCATGCACCAAGCCAGCTTCCATTGATAGCAGCGAGCCGACGGCTATAGCCAATGTCAAATAATTTCTTCGCTACACCACCCTTCGCATCCACCTAAAACCATCTCAATATGAAAACTAGCAGTCAATAAACCAATGAGAGCACAGGACCAAAAAAGCATAAAAGAGAAGTACCTTTTTTCTCACACCATCACGAACACGATCAAGTATAGCAGGTACAGCAGTCATCAGAGTTGGCTTCAGCGCAGAAGCATCACCTAGAGTTCCCTTTTTTATTTTGCTTGATGTATCAGTCAGGGTCAAAGGTGATCCATATCCTATGGAGGCCCCAACAGCAGCCATAAGTGCCTAAAAATCATAATATTTGCAGACAGAGAATTAAACTTAATAAACAAAAATGTCAATATGTTGAAATGCTATTCAACAGTTACCTCAGCTGCCAACTCAAGAATGTGTGCAAGTGGGAGGTAGGCCATGTATATATCCTTTCTGCCAAGTTCAGGCACAATGGTCATAACTGCTGAAAGTGTAGCCAGGACATTGCGATGGGTCATCATAACTCCCTACAACAACAGATGAGGTACATATTAGTTCATCAGCTGAATATATGATTAAAGAAAAATAGAAAAGGCACATCATGTTTTGAGTTATGAATATCATGAAGTAATTGCCAACAAGCACACATTTGCAGCATAACGAACAACAAAAACTGAGCAAACCTTGGGCAATCCAGTGCTACCACTTGTGTACATTATCACTGCAACATCAGATGGGAGAGGCATGCTTGCTTCAACAGGTGCTTCATTTCCTGATCTATCTACTTCCTCAAATGACTCAATTGTCCAGCTAGTGCTGCTTTGAACTAGAGAAACTTCAGATGAGATGCCTTCCTCATTGATGTAGATCACACGCTTGACAGTGTCAAGTTGCCAACTTATATCAATCAACTTCTTTAATTCCTTCTGACCACATACTACAGTTGTGACCTCCGTCTGCAGAGCAAAAGGGAAGAAAAAATAGCTAAATATAAATCAAACAAACCGCACATGAGTGTTAATTACTTTAAGCAATAATCTTTGGAGTATGCTAGCAACTGCTGAAAAGTATTTGGTGCTTATCTATAGCGAAAATGCTAGAAATTTAAAATTTCTTTGTTTTCATAAAATATTATAAGCAGACCACATGATGAAAACCTTAGTAAGGACTAACTGTACATCATATGAGACACAAATGACAGTACTGACCTCATTTAGTGAGTGGCATAGTGCTTCCTCCCCCAAGGAGGCATAGATGGTGACGACTGTTATGTTTTGTCTGAAGCATGCCTTGCAAATACAAAAATGGTAACTCAGAACTTGAAAAAAATGCCCAGAGTTCAATGTATAACACATTAGGAAGAACATGAGCAATGAATAGCTACCACAATGAATGTGTATTCAGAGAAACCAATTACGAATTAGTATAAAAGTTAAGTGACATATTCCAACATAGAAGTTCAAACTACATAGCACGGATGTTCAAATGGAAAAAGAATTACATGTTGTTCATAGGTGTATTTACTGGATTTTCAAAAACAATCGAGGTTGCAGCTGTATACATCTATGTGCTCCTTGTGTATTACTCCCTCCGTTTCACTATATCTGTCCACAACCTCGGGAGTCTCTATTCAAAATACTTGTCCATTGAGGGAATCACGATGTAGTTATTGCATTCTCTCCACACTCTACCCCTACTTGTCCACATGCTACAACCAATTAACCTCTCCCAAAATACTAGTTGAATGCCAATTCTTCGCAATGTATTGCTTATAGACAAATTTTAGGAGTGAACAGCACTTGGACCCACAGAGTGGCTAAAGACAAAACCCTGTCTGGAGCACTCATTTTGAAGTCACGGTCTGTATTGTTCACTCTGCTATGCAGGAACACTGACTCGTTTATGTCTTTCTGCATTACATGTGTTTTAGTAGGCAAAGGATTTTCATCGTTTGTGGATCACTCGGATAAACGCAGCAACGCGGATAGATAAAGTATTCAATAGTTATAGTAAATTAATACACAACCTGTACAAGAAGAAATTGATTCTTAATTATAAAATGCTTGCACAAGTAGCTGTATCAAATCCAAATAATCTTTACACGATTTCCAATAAAATAAAGATCATCCATTAAAGGGATAAAAAAGTTGAAGTGGCCAGTGACCTCAATTTACTAAAGCAACATATGCACCTCATATAATCGATCGATTGCAAAAGAAAAAAGGGATTACCTGCAGCGCAACCTGCCACTCAGCCCTTGTCTCGGCAAAAATAGCAACACGCTCATTCTTCTGGTGACCTAATCGAATCAGTCCAGATGAAAAGTTGCAAACATTCTTGAAGGCCTCAGCGTAACATTTCCACTCATACTCCCCCAGATGAAGCTTCTCAAAGGACCTCCCATCAGGCGATGATTCTGTTTCCCTTGAAATTAGCTTCCTGGTGCCAAGGAGGGGCATGTAGACATACTCCTTGCAAGACTGCTCAAACAGCTCAGCAAGTGTGGTAACCCCTTCCCAGTGTGTTTCAACAGGATGTTCAAATCGATGGTTGCGGATCGCATAGCCAGGCTCTCCACCCACATCAACTGGCACCCCCCTCTTCTTTACAACCTTTCTCCTTTTCTGGAGCAGAAGAGAGACCGCGATGGGCACAAGAAGGCCAACGAAATAAGGATTCATACTTGTGCAAGGGCGATTTCACAGCTATACTAGCTTTATGGGAGATGGGCTACAGATTAACAGATGCCTTGGAGCTTGAAACCTGCAAAATATAATCTCATGCTTAAAAAATGAATCTTCGGTAAAGGTTGTAGGGCAGAAAGATTTTTTTACATACAAGGAACTAGCTGCATGATTAGTCCTTTTATCCGTTCAGGTCCATTGTACAACCAGTCCACTAATAGTAGAATATCAACCGGCTACGTATACAGCATTTAACCAGTCAGGTAAAGTAAGTTCAGTCATAAAGATACCCATCCACCTCTACATTATAACTTGCTTCTCTTGCTTACTGAAAATATATGCAAAGCTTTTGCATGTCCTGGAAAGTAGACGCATTTGCATAGTAACATGCGTAGCTTGTATCAAAATTATGTGTAAAAATTAGTATATGCTACATGCTCCTTTTTCCCTGTCGCTAATCAATAAACAAGCAATTCTCCCGTTTGGTTCCGGAAACAGCATAAATATCAGAGCTATTACAGATTTCTACAGTTGAGTAAGAAATACAACTATATTCCCAGACATCAAAACTAAAATCTGAAACTAAGCCGTAGTGGAATCTAGTCGCGCAACCGCGCAGGTATACTCAGCTTGTTTGTCGGGCAAGAATGAAAAGTACCACACACCATGAAACAAAAGGAAACATGCACCAATGCTAGTAGCATTTACCACTAGTGCACCAATGCGTCAGTACTATCGGTCTTCATGCCTCATGGTGATAATCATGTATACAGCGTAATGCAAATATGCCATGCGATGCAACAATGCAAGAGAAACCCATTCGCGCAGAACGAGGCACTGAAGCCTAGGAAATCTCGCAGAAATTTGCTCAGAGCAGTGCTCTAGATTCCACGAGCGCCCGTTGAGATACGGCGCGGTGCATGCGGAGCGGAGGGGATGGGCCGGGTGTGCGGGTGCGTACCTTCTGGAAGGGGCGGCGCGTGGAATCCTTCTGGAATCTTCTGGAAGGAGGGAGGCGGAGGCGTGACGTCACGCGGAGGAGGATCGATCGGCGGGGAGGAGGAGGAGAAGACTCAAGAGCCTGCTCTGTTCTCTTCTCCGAGGCTCTAGCCGCTAAATTCGCTTGAGGCCGGTGTTGGCTCTGGCCCCACCAAATCCCCTCCCTCCCTCTCCGCTATCCAGCAGGTCCCGAGGCCCAAGCCCGGCCCGTCGTGTTCTGAATTGGGCCTTCGTGGGTCCTAGGCCCAATCCAGGCCCGTCGTGTGCTGAATTGGGCCTATATGGACCTTGCCCTCTCACTTGCACCCCTCTCCTATCGGTTCTTCTCCGCAATGATAATATGCTGGAATAGGAGCATATGCTCTCTGATAATTTAAAAGCCAAGATCACGCTTCCAAGTCGGAAAAAAATCGATAGATGTAGTTTGTATGATAGATATGCGCGCTCGCAAAACTTTGACGAAAATTAAGTTAATTTGTGCGCGGTGCAAAAGAAAACAAGTCGTGTTTACCTGTAGCTGCAATGCTAAACCATCCTCTTGTTCTGTACATCACATAACAAACAAACATTCTTTCACAAAAATTTGCAAATGTATACATGATCGCACACTATACATCTAGGGTTACAATTTTGCAGATCCGTTTAAAACTTGGAAGTGATGTTTTTGAAGGGAAAAAAAATTTGGACTCCAGGGTGCATTCGCCCAGGAGCAGAAAATCTGCTGTCCAATGAAACTTACTCATAAACCAAAGATTGCAGGAGTACACCACAAAGCTGATTGTTGCCGTTAAGATAGCATCCGTTCCATCTGTTAATTGAAAAACATTGATACATTCACTCAAAATACGTTACTTCCATCTGTTCCAACGTCGTCCTGTTGTTACAATGGTACCAGTAGGCTACTAGTAACTATAAGTCAGAATTTTACAATAATTTTAGCTTATCAGTCAAGATCGCGTGTATATTATACAAGGCAAAACTCACACCATATAATGCCTACAAACCCGCATACGGTATACCAAGCCCTTATACAGGGCTATCTGACTTATTATGTGTGGTAATAATCAATGAATGAGGGGGCACCAAAATCTCATCCAGAGGCAGCCGCAATTCTCACCCCATCGTTGCTCTCCTCTTTATCAAACTCCTCCATCAGCTCCCGTTGCCGTGGTGTAATCTCCCTGTAAATAGGGCAGACAAATAAACATGTCGATTCAGAACATTTCTGGTTTACTTCATGGGAAAGGGGCAAAAGGTTTTATGGAACTGAAATTCTTGGTCGACTCAATGAAGCATACGTTGGGACTCTAACATTGAAGTGGACATAGTGATTCCCGTATGACGAGGAATTCCTCGCCTTTATTCCTGCAAAAAAGAAAAGAAAAAGAAAAACATGTATATTAATTACAGTTTGATCACTGAACAAATCCAAACGACCAGATAAAGGGGTTTGTCTTAGGGTGAGTACAATGACCAACCTTTGCCCCGCAGGACAACCTTCTCTCCTGGTTGGGTACCTTGGTGAACCTGGACAGAGAATACCACATGCAAGGTAAGCCTGAGGAAATAGATAGCAGCATCTGGCAAATACAACCGGCATAGTCGGCTCATGTCATGTGCCAAAACCCAAAAGTGAATTTACCAAAGAATCATGGATACCTTGACTGAAACATTTCCAGTAAGGGTTGGTATTGTGACAGTTCCACCTAGCACAGCCTGTAAATCAAGCAATTTTAGAGCTCTTCATCAGCCTAAAAGAATATGGCATCAATGCATGATGTTAATATATGTATCAGTATTTCCTTTTATTTATTCTTCGAACAAACAAACTGATAAAGCCTGATATGTATTGAAGCTGTATCGGCAGTGTACCAGTATCTGACACATCTGGTGATACTGGTAGGCTGTGTGCAGTATCGATGCATAGTAGGTGGTGACACAAGGCAGACTTGGTTATCATGTGCTACCAGTAAGATGTAATTTGTTTTTTCTTTTGGAAAGAAAGATGTAATTTGCATATTATGGATACATAAAGAACCCAGAACAACTATGATCAGAACATCAAGAAACAGGAGGGAGGGAAATACTATAAAAAGAGGTGACCTGGGCCATGCTTAGAACAGCATCGACATGCACATGGTTGCCTTCTCTACGGAAGATAGGATCCTCTCTGACCTGTAATAGGAAAATGAATATTAAGGCTCCCTTTGGCATAGAGGTGGCTTTTCAAAAACACTTACTCACTTCTACTTTTGGATATAACAATTAGTTGAAATAATTTTTAACAGTAAAATATTAATGGAGTTGGTAAATATTCCCCTGTCTAACTAGATTCCACAGCGCAGCAAACACAAACTAGCCCTAGTTTCACTTGCAAAGTACTGATTGAACTGACGGATAGAGATGGCATTTTGATCAAAAAGAAATGGAACCTTGATAGTAACATAAAGGTCACCAGGTTTATTGCGCTCAACGTCCGCACCGCCCTGACCACGAACCTTCATAGTGTCATTGTCATCAATTCCTGAAGAAGCGTTCCAGTTATAAATATAATACAATATGATATAGTATACACACAAAAAATGCAAGTATTTCCATATATACTCCAAAATAAACTTGTGCAATTGCATACTTGTAGCAAAGAGTATGCAAACATTACAAGGCAGAATTGATTAAATAGAAGCATATTTTATGGAACAGTGAGACATGGGCGGCACCAGGTTTGATTCAAAGGTATGTCATTGCATACCCATTATTTAAAATAAAAAAAAGGAAAATTAGCATATAAGTCAAAATATGTATATAGTATGTGTATTAGTGTATTTTCAGCAAGTTTCCTAATCCCAGCCCATCTTCATGGGCTTCCCGATGCCTCACCACCATGCCTCATCCTTCACTTGAACAAAGAATTATTGCTTCCGAGCTAGGGGGAACCGTAGAGTCCAATTGTAATTCTCTTCATATTTTTGTAATTTCTCTAAACTATTCGAGTCATAGTTGCTACAAAGAACAATTTGTTGCTATTGTGATCTTTTATATTGAAGTAAAACAATTTTTTCTTTAACTCCACATACCCACACTTGAAATCCTGGCTCCATCACTACAGTGAGATGGTACTATTATAGAAACTTCATCCCAGACACCTCATCATAGACGGTCACCAAAACAGTATGTGATAAGCCTCATCACAAACAGTTTTTACCAAAATATACGTCACAGATGGCTTATAAAAAATTCGTCTATGATAACTAGGACATCACCGACGGCTTTTGTGTTAAAAACCGTTTCTGATGACATCACAAATGGTTTTTTTAAAACCGTCTATACAATCCACTGACTAAGTTGGTCCAACACTCCATTCCCTCTCTCTCGCCGCTCGATCAGATCCCTTCCCCCCGAGTCACTCTTGCCTGCTCTCAGATCCCCTTCTCCCCGATCCAGTCCCTCTCATGCCTCACCTCTACCCGCCCTCCTCCTCCTCACCGCCGCCATGGGCTTTGGCGCATCCATCCGAGTAGCTGAGCCGCACCATCTCGACCTCGAGCGCGGTGGCCATGTTGAAGGTGATGGTCGGGACAGAGGTGTGGTCGACCCTCGAGCACGACGGCCATGGCGAAGGTAATGGCCAAGGTGTGGTCGAGCCTCGAGTGCGGCAGCCATGGTGATGAGGTTGCGGTACACCGGGAAGACAGTGCAGCGCAGGTGGCAGTAGGCAGGAGGTCGGCGCACGCGGCCGCGGATGAGGCGACAGCATCAAAAGTGACCATGGAGGGCAGCAACGGCCGATTTGGGCGCTGACCTGGACCAGATCTAGGCGCTGGCCATGGGGCGCTGGCCTAGACTAGATCTGGGCACAAAAAATGGCGCCACCATTGTTGTCCCACGGCCACCAACCCCAAAGGTTGGCGCGCGCAAGTGACATATGGCGCGTGCATTTTTTTTTATTTCCTAATATACACATCACAGATGGGTGGGTATGTGATGATTTTGTGTCATCACGGACCCTTTGCCACAGACAGATCCAAAAACCGTCTATGATGATGATTTTGACCCGTCTGTGATATGGTCATCTATAGTAGTGTGAGTTATTTGGCTCCTAAAGTAACTTCTTTCTTTACATTAGTAGTGCTACTGAATGAAATATGCGAAGGGCAGATCTGCATTTTGCCAACTAGGTCAGTTGGATTGGAATCAGTGGTATGTCCACCTAGGTAAGTTACTGTCTTAGTCGCAATAATCAGTTAACACTTTACAGCATGCAAAGCTACCGGCAAACAAACGGGACGTGCAGAATCTTTGTTCTGCATACCCAAATTGATAGTTGCAAGTAAAGATTCACATATCAAGCGTATACATGCATTGATAGAGTTTAATTCTTCTTACCAGCCATTATGTCGAGCTTGACTGATTTTTTCCCCTTCACTAGCTGTTCACCCTTACATGTCTTGCAAAAATTCTTCAAACAAATGATGGAAAAGCAGAACAAGTTAGGCTCCCAGAACCAAAACATTAACATAACAGATAAATCCATAAAACTGAAAGTTCAGAAATTACCAATTTACTGTACAACCACATTGAGTAATTCGTATAACGTACTCAGGTCGTGCAGATATCTTAGGAATTACTATCCCAAATTGTTTAAAGCATCAAAGATGTTCTTTAAAATGCCAGTCAGATCTTTCTAAAGAACGAAGAGCATTCACAGCAGTGATGTTTAACATTTCTCACTGAATGGAACTTAAACTAGGAACAAATAGAAGAAATATGCCATTGAAGCGGAAATGTACCTTCACAATTTTTCCACTTCCACCACACCGAGAACAAGTAGATTCAAGACTCAATATACCCCTCTGAATGAATATCTGTATTCATAAGACAACATTTTGAAGGTCAGGAAAGTAATCTATATGTGACATACTCTGGAAAAAAATTCAGTAAAAGGAGACATACCACACCAGCACCTCTACAAGCTTTACATGTTTGAGGTACAGTGCCAGGAGGAACACCACTACCATCTACAATAAACAAATGTTACATTTGAGCCATAAAAACAAGTGGGGGTGGGGGTGGGGGTGGACAATCCAACATGTTCCCACATCAATGGAAGAATAAACAAGTGATATCACATACTGCAAGTTTCACAGAGAACATCAGCCTCGTATGTAATAGTTTTTCTGCAGCCTTGGACAGCTTCCATGAATGACAGTTCAACAGGAATCTACAGATCAGAATAAACGAAATAAGAATTGCAACATGTCTATTTTAAAGCAAACTGTTCCAATCAAGATCAATATAACCTTGACATCTTGGCCTCCTCTTGAGGTGAACGCATTGTCAAAGATCTGGTTGACATGCCAAAATATAAAAATATCAGGCATGTGCAATGGTTCGTATATAGTTAAATTACAAACAACAGGAATTACACACACACATGGAAAACTGGAAAGTAATTAAGAGGATTTTGCCAAATACAAATATTGAAGGATACTATGCAATCATGTTTGGCCCTCAAATATGAAAGGCTAGCATGATAGTTATTCAAATATGAAAGAACTAGTTCATCACATGTTTATATTATACATAAACACAGGCCTTACACTGAAGAAAAAAGGAACTGCATTAGATTAAGAAATCCCATAACCTTAGTACAATGTTTTCATGGCCACCTCTCTACAGTTTATTTATTTAAAAAAAATCCACTTGCTTCTTAATGGTAAGATGTGCAAAGCCTTTGCACGTTCTCTAAAAAACACTTGTGTTTCAAAGTCCTCCATACAAGGCAATCACATATTTTGTGTTCGTAAATCACAGCCCTCATGCATAACTTCAACAAATTAAAGAGACTTATGACAACCTAAAAACATGCAAGGGGCAATTTACTGATAATAAGTAAAAATCCAAGGACATTTTCTCTTACATCAGTAAAAATGTCACCAAATGGATGATCACCAGAAAAAACCCCGGCCTCCAGGGAAACCATCTGGGCCACCACCTGATGCTTGGCGCTCGTAAGCTTCTGCTCCAAGCTGCCAATATGTTATAGGTAACGCATAAGCACTAAACTATGTTGTATCATAGGAAATGAATATTAGCGATTTCAGGAAATCAATGCTATCATTATAGAAGCAAGTCTAGATGAACAATTGAACACAGAACAAAACGAGGCAAGAAGACATGCCTCATTATTTATGATAGAATTGAGTTTATATATGAATACTATTTTCTTATCATACAAAAATATATTGATAACCTGATCATATGTTTCACGCTTATCATCATCCTTCAAAACCTGAGAAAGGCACAAACAACAGCATCCTTTTAGAACAAACACGCGCCATGGTCCATCAAACAGAAAATAAATTTTGTCTACTAAACTCCATACCTCATAGGCGCGGTTAACTTCTTGAAATTTCTTTTCTGCGCCAGTATCATCTTTATTAGTATCAGGGTGGAACTTCTTTGCAAGCTGGAGAAGCATGACCAGTTTAGCTAAAATTTGACAAGCTAACCAATAACAAGAAAAAGAAGAAGAAATAGACCATCGAGTACATGAAGATCATGCAGATTGTTGAATAAACTACATGCAGATATCAAAAATATAATGTAGTACACATGCAATGAATGTCTAACCACAACAATAGGAAATATATGTGCAAACGTACCATGACCCGACTACCCTCATGGGCTTCTTAAACTAACATAATTTCTAATCGCATGCCTCTCATAAAAAAATCTACCAAAAAATGGGGATACATTTTCTGTCTTTTAAACAAGAGACTGCATGCTAACATTGGCAGTGAGCAGGACCCAGCGTTATCCAATCTTTTCTCTTCATTCTTGCCATGTTTTCTAGATCAGCAGGTGCCGGGTGGCATGGCCAAAAAAAGGTGAAATATCGTATCTAGTTTCTCAAAGACATCATGCCACAACAAAAGATGTTCTTGCAAAAGGGACTTGCTCCTTAGAAAATACATTATCTGGGAGGCAGAGAAAGGTCTTACAAACCTAGTAGAACTGGTTTCTGCAAAGGCTACTCATGGCGTGCTAATCTATCTGCAGAAGCCCTGAAAGGTGGGCATGACAAACTGCTGCTGTTGTGTTCAAATGGAGCTTGGCCACCAGTAGCCACATAAACTGTTGAAAAAACCTTAGGTGACTAGTGATTTCCCCTGCTCTAGTCTGAAATTATAGCTTCCAAACAGGCCCTGATTATCCAATCCCGAAGGAAAAAGCCAGCTAGCACACAGTTGTTAAGCATTATTGATGAAGTTAAGTGCATTTCTGCACCACACATATAGAATTAACAAAAGCATATGCTGGCATGTCAAACAACACGTCAGATCTTATTTATTTGGACTGGGCCACAGTTCATGTTCACCATTTGGTATAGTAACATCTTGGAATAAACAGGATCCTCCAGAAGTTTAATCAAGTTATGTTCGATCAATAATGCATGTCAAAAGTGTTAACTGAGACAAAGTAATAAAAATGCATACCGCATAATATGCCTTCTTTATGTCCGATGCAGAAGCGTCTGAGCTCACTCCAAGCACGTCATAGTAATCCCTTGCATTCACCCTCCTTGTGGCTAAAATCATACAAATATAAGATGTTCTTACGATAGAAATAAACAAAAGAAACATGGACTTCACCAAAGGGAATCACACTAGTAATTCAAACTAAAAGCAAGTTTGAAATATCAACAATTGCATTACAAAATATGCAAAGCGGAATGCCTGTGCCTGACAAAGGGCAAAGATAAATGTGGGTACTGGTAAATGGAGTCAAACATAACTTTAAGCATAAATATGGCATTCCATCTAGTTCATATAGCCATCTCGGTTAAGTCTTGTTCTTTTATAAGAGCAATGGCATTGGCCCAGCTTTACTAGGAAGCTAAAGTCAGAAGTGCAGATGGAAGTAACAAGCATTGCTGTATTGATAGTTTAAAAAAGACAAGAAAACAAGCCTTCCCTTTACTGTTTAACACATTATCAACAAGTCAATAGGAATTCGACAATGCTATATTGTGTACTATTAGTACAACTAACAACACCTTTTAGAAGATTATATAGTGGCTAGCGGCTACCTAACCTAACTTGGCATCATATGAAAAGAGCAGAGGTAAAAATGGATAAAAACTAACTTCCTGTCTTTCTGAGACTTATAGTTGCATATAAAACAAATAATTTATATTTCAATGTAGAATAAATAAAACCCTAGCCAAGACAGTGCGAAGTATATTACTCCCTCCGTCCAAGAATGTAAGGCGTATTTCAATTGGTTAAGACAAGGATGTGACCAACAATTAGTCTATTCATATGTGATTTATGTGACATAAAATTGATATCATTAGATTCCTCTTCAAAAGTACTTTCTTATGATTATAATTTTGTATCACATAAACTGCATATTAATAGAGTAATTATTAGTCAAAGGCTTGTCTTAACGAATCAAAATACGCCTTACATTCTTGGACAGAGGGAGTATCGTTAATCCTTTGGGGGGGTTAGTGCAACATCGAATCACTATGTTGGTGTTTCTATAAAACTTGTTGCGTTTGCGATGTCCCTATTGTTTCATGCAAGTGACATGCAGTGTTGTCAAAACAACCTTGCATGGCTCTATTGTCTAGTATTTTGTAAATAAACAAAATAAAGCCATATCAATTATTAAGACAAATAGTTTTTAGTCCGCATTTAAAAGAAGTGGTAAAATATTGAATTTATAGGAATTGTGAATCAGGGGAAGTGTTCAACACATGACTTAGCAAGTTAGCATGGATATGAGCGACCAGATAACACTGCAAAGTTGTGTTTTCTACATAGTAAAATTACCAATATGCCATAACAAAGACAGTTGCTGCCCACACAAACACATACTTTTAGTCTTTTACCACTCAATCCCCTGCAAATCGTAAGTTAAGTTCTGACAGTGCAAATGCTTGGTGCTGGGATTGAAAGCAGAAAGACAGAGCTAGTCGTAACTCATAACCAGAATACAAAATCTTGGCTTTAGTTATAAACTGCCAAAATAACAGTGAGGTTCCATTCACCACTGCAGTGGATTATGATAATCTCATTTGGTTGAGATGCTTTTAGATACTTAGGTGTTTAGCTAGCTGTTTTTCCCTAATCAAATAGCAAACAAATATCATTGCATTCCAGGACATATGATATGAAATGTGAGAGGACAACAAAAATTTTGCAACTTTAATCTGATTTACTAAATAGAGTGAGAGACTTTTCACAGCAGCTTAAAAATGAGCAAACCAAAGCACAGTGACCAATAAATGAGCCCAAATTTTGGTTTCAACTTTCAATTCTAATGAAATTGGCTACAAAACTAAATTACGCCCACCTAGGACAAACTGCTATATAACACAAAATGCGACATGATATAACATGACAGAACACATCAAATCCACCGGAGCACATACCATGGAACGACCTGCTCGGGCACCACCAACTCGAGCTCCTCCTCTCCCTCGCTGCCCAATTTCACCGGGTCAGGCCCGCTTTTCTCAAACAATTCATGCGAAAATGTATCGAACTTGAAGCGAGGAGACTCACCTGGATCGGGCAGCCGCGACGGGAAGCCCCACGCCGAGGAGGTGGCGGCGAGGTGGCGGGAGAACACCTCGAGCTGGCACGGAGGTGAAATGGGTTAGCCGTGAGGGTTCGGGATTGGACGGGAGGAGAAGCGGGAGAGGGGCGCGAGCTCACCTTCGAGGAGGAGGTCGCTGCGGCGGCGAGCCTGCAGGCGGCGGCGCGCGCCATGAGGGGCGGAGCTGGGGAACCCTACTTTGTGCAGGGGCGCAAGCGGGGGAAGGCGAAAACCTCGCGGAAGAAATGCGGAGGGTTTTAGCTGGGTCCAATTTAGGCTGAGGTTATTGATCGTAGTATCGTACGCCCCGTTATCTTTACTGATGCTAAGTGTTAGTGGCCGTCTTAACACGTCCAATCAAATTATCAACGATCTAATATAGTATAAATGATGATATAATTTTATTATATTAAATATATAGTATTTTCTTAAATCATAGCAATGCACAGGCTAATATGTCCGAAATTACAACATTGTAACAGATCTTATATTTATATTACTTAAAAATATCCCATTTCGATTAAAATAATCATCTTTATTCTGGATACTCCAAAAGGCCATTTGAAAAGACCAAACTGCCCCTAAGTCCAAACGACAGCATTTTTCTTCCTCCTTCCTCACCTCCAAAAGCTCCGGTGGCTGCTCCTCGCACAGCGCCTTGAGGCTGCACAGCAGCAGCACTTCCGGCTGATCCTCACAGCTTCGCACAGTGTCTCCAAGCTCCAATGTATAGCATTACACAGTATGATTTGCTTGCATCAATCAATTGATTTTTCTAAAGCAACAACTCCCAATCAATTCATGGAAGCTGGGTTCTTGGAATTGCTTGTCGGTCACTGGAAAAGCAAATCCCGTGCCTGAGAAAATCAATGATCCCCACGCGCAGAGCCGGCGCCGTTGCGGGCTCTGGTGTCTCCAATACCGATGGCTCCTCGTGGGCGCCATGGCACAAGGTAAGCGCCGCTACCTCTGGGTCCTCTGGACGCGCCGTCGGGGCGCTTGAGCCACACGCACGCCGGCATGGCTCCTGGCCCCATCCATGTAGTGCTCGGGCTAAGACGAGGGTGAGCATGCGCGCGAAGTCTCACGCCTCTCTCCTTGGTCAGGTAGACGCGGATTAGCACGGTGTCGGGTCAACACAGGCTAGCATGAGGACGAGGGAGACAGGGGTCGCCACCGGCCCGCCGCAAGAGATCGAGAGCGCGGGGAGACGGTCGACGTCCAGCTCACCGGAGTCGAGGCCAGAATCCAGCGAGCGCTGTCCCTCCACGGTGCCTCTTGCTGTTGGCCGTTTCCTCTGTCCCCTGTGCCCGCCTCGCCGCAGCTGAGCATCCCCCTTCCCATCTTCTATCTCCCCCTCCCGCGCTCGAGGACGAGCTGGGCATGGCCACCACGCACGTGGCCGAGCTCAAGGCTGAACGCAGTGGGCGCTCGAGACAGCCGCATGTAGGAAGGCGCACGAGGCGCGTGGGCAAGTCGTCGCCGTGGAGCTCCTGGTTGCTGTGGCCACGGAGGATTAAGGAGTTGAGGAAGAAGAAGGGCATTCATGTCTTTTTCCATCGCTACTGGAGCAGAAATAAATAAAATAATCAGGCATTTTATTAAGAAGGCGAGGTAAGATGGGATATAAGATATATTACATTGTAATATGGGTATATGATCAAAGTCCTAATAAATATGGGGCATATGATCAATAACTTCATTTAGGCTCTCGGTTGATGTTGTGGTGGATTATAATCAATAACCTCATTTAGGCGCACTTGGATGGCCGCTTGCTTCTTTTGCAGCACCAACACGACGAGCAGAAGGAGGGGTAGGGAGAGGAAGCGAGAGGGGCACAACAGTAGGAGGGACGGGCATAAGTGATTAGATGGGGAGGGCAGATGCAGCGAGCTTGTCGACGAGCTGTAGTCGCCAGTCGATGAAGGAGATGACTGGCGCCTAGCTGTGATGCAAAGAAAAAGATCAGGAACACTCTAGTCTTTTCACGTCAAAAGACTAGGTTGGACGGGCTGGTATGCCATGTTGGACGCAACACAGAGCCACGTCAGCGACACGTCAGTAGAATATATACGGGAAACGTATTTAAGACTATATGTGGACCCCTTTAACAAGTCTAAGGACCCAAAAGGATAGTTTCTGAGTGCAAGGACTAAATTGGACTGTTCTTACAAGTTTAAGAATTGTGAGTGCATTTTTACTTTTTTCTTTTGTAAGAAAATTTCAACAATTGAAAGTTTTAAAAGCTTAATTTTAAAACTGGAATTCTAAGTTGAAGGTTCGGATTTTTCAAGTTGGATGTCTTAGTATTTAAGCCGAAAAGTATAATTTTTTGATACAGAGTTTGACTTTTTTGACCTATAAGACCGTGTAAAAGAACCATTCATACGGATAAAGGATATTGAAAGTGATCGGCAAATGGACAAAAGAAAACGGCGATGATTATTCGTTTAGATTAAGTAACGCAAGATGTATAAATACTGCATTAGAGCTGGTTATTTCATTTAATTATATTGATATCGTGGGTAAGAATATTAATATTGACAACATCTATTGTGTACTACATGTCACGTAGAAGTGTAGAAAATTGTCAAATCATTTTTGTTTAAGGCAGCATCGTGGACATTTGTTAAGATTCAGGTAGTTCCATATGTATATGGGGAAAAAGATGAGTTAAAATAATTATTTTGTTGTTGCAAACATATGTGTCGATTATTCTAAATTTTAAATAATAAAACCGTTTTCAAAGGGCCGAATGCAAGCTAAAATACGGGGTGATCAACTGGTTATTATGTTTAGAACCTTGATCTAGTTGGAGCTATTTTGAGTACTATCTAAATACCACTACTGACTCGGCAAATTAATACATTAATTAATTACCACTACTATTTCACTAAATTGTATACTTATATACTCCCTCCGTCCCAGAATATAAGGCGTATTTTGTTTGGTTAAGATAAGCCTTTGACCAACGATTACTTTATTATTATGTGGCTTATATGTTATAAAGTTATAATCATATATAAGTACTTTTGAATACGAATCTAATGACATTAATTTTATGTTACATAAACCATATATTAATAGAGTAATTATTAGCTAAAATCTTGTCTTAACGAAATAAAATACGGCTTATATTCTGAGACCAACGCCTCCATTCCTAATTAGAGGGTGTCCTATTTCTTTTGCACAAAGACCAACGCAGCCACAATTCTATGGACTCGTCTGCCTTGGTAAATCACACGAATGCCATTAAATAGCACACCATAATTATTGATTAGCCCCTCGGTCTCTGCCGGTGTTGATCATGCATGCCATTCAAACGGCCCGCGTTGATTGTGCATGCAGCGATAGGCGGGAGTATTTCCGGAAGAAGTGAATGCATACGAGTTAGACGTCTTGTATACTGAAACAGCAGCCAAAAACTTATGCGCCTTGTTTAACGGAATGGAGGGAGTAAAAAATATAAAATAGGACTTGACACAACTCATTTTGGCCATCCGGTCACACCTAATTCAATCAAACAGCTATAAAAATGTTGTGAAAACCATTTATTTTGTATAGTTACCTACACCAGTTATAAAGGTACAAGTTGAAGTGGAATACTTTCGATCTAAACTGTACATAAATCTCTCATTAATATTCATGATTTAAATTATATCATTCTAAATTATCACTTAATTATAGACTTATGGTATAATTAATTCTAATCAACCACCTATTAATTACTTCTTAATTGCAGGCTTATATTTCAAGATTTGAGTGTATGCTTACTGCGGCTCTTTTTTCCCTCCCGTGGTTCACGGAGAAGAAATAAATTTAACTACGAGTAAACTTATATTCTAAATATAGTTTTTCGCATAGCTTAGTATATTTTATACCTAAAATGTATTATGAGACGTGCATTTAATGCACGTACATAGTTACTAGTTGCTCCTAGTTACTCCCTTTTGATCGTAATCTCCTCCTTTGATTTGTCTCTCGTCTCACTTGCTCCGCCTTTCCTCTCTGCATGCACATCTATTCTCCACTCTCCCGCGTGTCGCCGCCATCAATCCACCTCTCCACTGTCAGTCTGCATTCTTACAACTAGCACTGTTCCTCCTCTCCTGGCTGGCATTGACATCTGAAAGTACCCATGGCGGCTAGGTCCTCCTGTCTTTGCCTCCGCCACCTACAGGCACCACTAGAGGAGTGTCTGCCCACTGCGAGCCACCTAGTTGAGAACGCATCTGGAAGCCGGGGTGGACATGGCTCCGATCCCCTCGAACTCTACTTCACCCATGCATATATGCACGCTCCCCCTCCCCTTGTTTCCTTGCAAAAGGATCTCTTTCTGTATTGACATGATTGATCGTTTCTTCATTTTCTTTGTTGTTTTCACTGAGCAGTTTGGTGCACAGTTTTGGTTTCTGTTGCAACGTGCTAGCACTTGACAACTACCATAGATACACTACTAACTTACTATAATACCATAATAAATACCACTGCAACTATTCTTATGCTTAAGCTCCACTAGTGGTTCCTATATTTTGGATCATTAGGGAGATCGCGGGACCTGACGCTATGTGGGCAATCGAATTCATCAGTAGTCTGAAATGTATAGTGTACATTGGTGGCGTTGTCGCAATGATATTTTTTTGACAACAATAATTTTTTCAATACGTTGCAGGTTATCTTCTTGCGTACCAATTGGTTTGCAGTCGTGGTCTAGCTACAATAACCGGAGGACAAGGGGAGGGTATGGTTGCCGGTGCACGACGGTTGGAGGTGGTTGCAAGAAAATTTATGTCCCAGCATGGATAGCTGTCTGAATTCTATCAATGCAAAGGCGGAAGGTCATTGTGTAGTACTTAATCATCTTGTGGTTCAGTATGCTATGTAATCTTTTATTTTTCATGTCATTTGACACCACACTTTGTTTTAGGAGACTTTTTGGGCTGTGTGCATTCTAGAAGTGCAAAATGCTGGGAGACAATAAAGCTCTTTCTTTATTAAAAAAATGTGTCCTTTCCATCCTTATAGATCTTGCGATGTATGGATATTTTGAATATATAACGTGCATTATGTAATTTATCGCGATACTCCAATAGGTAGTAATCAACCGCACTTTTGTGGCAGATTGCTGAGGAGACCACAGGGGAGAGGCACCTGGATGGATCAGAAGGGAAGCTAAGAATTTTTTTGCATGGGCAAAGGGGGAATGTGCGAAGGAGAACATGGATGCATGGGATGTGATACAGATGAGAATAAGGCCGTATTGTCCTAGTCTTGTACAAGGCCATATTTATTTAGGACATTAACTCTCTGAGCATTCCCAGCCATTTGACGCCCCATGTCACGCCCTAGCTTTCTAAAACTTTTGAAGCATGTCTTTATCGCATGTGCATGAAATCATAATCGGACACTCGCACCATAAACACTAGCATGCACATACACATGAACAAACCCTAACGGAAATCCACCAGTTAGTGCTCCCACCGCAACGAATATGGGTTCTTATGCTCCCACATATATATTTCATACATTTCCTGCCATCACTCAAAACCCTAGAATACAGCTTCATGGATCATCCTCGCAATTAATTTCTTTTCGGACACAAACCCTAAAATGCATATCACATGTGTCATTCCTCATCCAAAAATTCTAGAAAAATTACCGGAGTCACCTAAAACTATTTCATACCCAATTATGAAGTAATAAATAGTAGTCCAGTTCAAATATTTTTAAATACATTTAAAATTGAGTCGGACTCTAAGTATCACTTTGAACTGCAACCCTAGCTAAATGAGCTCGGAAAAATCCCATAAAATCACACGATATTTCCTCTAGTACCAGGACATCGGATATGTAAAAACATAGAGAAGTTCAGTACAAAAATCTGGTATGAATCATATCGAGCACCTTCGTCTCCTTTTATCATTCCTACGAAACCAAGACCCAAACTTTGACCAATTGGCCTCAGAGTTCTCCCAAGACACCTATTCGATGCCGTGCACATGAGCATGTCCTTCCCCTTCTGTTTGGAGGTTTCTTCTTGTCCTCACACTCTCAAACTCTAGCAAGGCACATCATGACATCCACAATGTAAAACATCAGCACTGTAGTGCCGGTGCCACAACTTCCTGTAGCTCGTTGTCCACCTCAACGCACCCCTGTGACACAGTGGGCAAGTGTGCCATCGACCTGAACCTCCAGGACGCGCCCTCGCCAGCCAGAGCGCGCACCAGCACGCGCATGGGCTTGCGCCAGTACAGGGGCCGCGGCATTGCCGGCGCCATTCGCTGGCATCGACGGATTACCCGTCGCTGCCGCACCGCCCGCCGAGCCCTGGGTTGCCACGACGCCTCTGCTGCTACTCCCCGACCTTGCACTTCATCAGCTCCTCCATGAAATGCCTCGTCACCGAGCCCTATCGCCTACAGCGGCTGCTCCGTCCCTAGCCTCGCCGCGCCCCTATAAAGCAGCTGCCCGAGCGCTCCTCTCTCTGCTCTAAGCCCCTTCTACTCCTCCAAGTATCGAGCAAGCCTCAAGTTCTCCCCTAGTATCGTCCTCCACCTTCGCACTTGAACCCCCGTTGCTCGGTAAGTCTTCAAAATTCGCCCTATACCAAGCCCTACTAGCCAATTAGACCAAGCCCGGAGTTCTTCTCCTTCCCCTCAAGCTTTTCCCCTCCTCAAATCGCTGAGCCGAGACTTGTCACCGGAAAGCTGCCCACGGCCAGAGCGTCACCACCATTCTTGCTTCCATTTCTGAGCGACTGGGAGCTCTGTAGCCGAACGGGTAAGTCTCGGGTGTCCGGTCCTAAAGAAGGTAAGGCCCGAGTCACCTACAGGTGGGCCAACGACCCTTCCCTGGCCCACTACGAGTAAGTGATGGTGCATAGCACCTTTTCCCGCCTCCTCAGTTGGAAAACGTATTTCTTAACTCAATTGAAAGCGTAATATCATCACAAACCGGTTTTCTGTAAAACCAGCACTATTTTTCCTTGGTTCGGTCGGTTCAACCGGATCTCAACCGGTTTTTGAAAAACTCCCAAAATAACTTAGGACCGTAAAAATATTTACAAACTTTTGGTTTAAGCAAATATTAAAGTTTTCATCCTTTCCTGTTAGAACAGTGAAATACCTCACAACTCATTTGAATTTAAATAACTTTCGAGTATACATCCAATTTGAAATCTTTCCAGAACTTCTTGAAACGTTCTTCAAGCTCCTCCGTATACCACCACCTCTTTAGACTCTCTCTCGAAGATGAAAAACAAGTGTCCTTCAAGAAGAGGGAGATTATAAGTCAAGAAACCCTAGCTCCAATAAGGATCTACATGCCCAAAACGTGAGAGCAACAATTTTTCGTTTCCTTCAAATTATTCTTGCATAGCCGAAAGCATGTCCTATGTTCTATGTCAAATTTCCCTTTTTGATTCTTCACCTCGTTTGGTTTCTTATTGGCGTTCCTTGAAAATATGTAGTTGACGGAGCGAGATACGTGCGCCAGGACGATACCGACTCATCCCCGTGCCAGGAACAAGACCAAGAACTGCCAGGCAAGCTCTCCACCTTTGATCATGTTGAATCCTATGATTTTGGAAGAAACATTTTGTTTACGAAACATACATGCTATGTTCTATGACCTGTTATTTTATGTAGTATAGTTAAGACCTATGTTGAAGAAGCCCTATCTTGCCGATGAATCCTTTGTCACCCTAGGGGTTATCTATCCCAAAAAAAATTACTAGGAATTTAGGGTAGATATTGGCTTAGCCCTGCAGTAGTTAAAAACTAGGGTTTTATTAAAAGGAGGATTCTCTAGAAATTCATATGTGGAAAACCTTGAAAGGACCGGCGTGTCTGATGGGTACGAGGATAGGGACATCTGTGGGTTGGGATGTTTCCGAAAAAGGATTTTCGTAACCAAAAATAAAATGGAGAAGTTTTGGATCCGGGTCGGTAATGAAGGGGGAAAGCAGGAAGAATCTTATAGGCGAGGTAATGCCCGGCGTGGTTCTCGTTGTCCGTTTGCGGACGTGGAGAGGAGTCCCTCTCGGATCAACTAAGGATCGAGCTAAAGTGCCGTTTGGCCAAGTTATTACGTATGTCCACATGTCCATTATGGGAAAGACTTGACCTATTACCCGGTATGGTGCTAGTGTGCGAACCCGTAGGCAGTTTGTAGAGTGCAAAGAGATGTCGTCCTCTGTAGAGGGAGCTTCCCAAATCAAGGGGTTGTTTCGGCCACAAAGCTGGAACACCCCTCTACTTAAAGCGAGCAGGCTGAAATAACTAGAGTTGGTTGAGTCCATCTGGCTGGTTCGTCGCTAGGGTTATCCCGGTGAAACGTCTCGTTGTACTAGCCCTGTCAGTATACGGTGCACAGTGTACCCAGGGTAAACTACATCGTGTGGGTAAAGCCGTACAACCTCTGCAGAGTATTAAAACTATTTGAATAGCCGTGTCCTCGGTAATGGACGAACTTGGTTGGGCCACACTATAGTAGACCAGGATTTTAAAAATCAAAATGGGTTATGGGTTTAAGGACGCAATCCGCCATGTTCGCAGAGAATCATGAGGATTTCCCCGCGAGTGAGGCGGGAGGAGTGGTTCGGAGGCCTTCCGCGAGTCAGGCGGGAGGCGAGGTTATCAAGTAAGACGTCGTTCTGCGAGGAGGTAGACATGACCGACTGCTAAAAGAAAGCAAGGTCTCGGAAAGGAAGAGACGGTTTCCAAAAATCGCTTTATCATCTATTTATGTACTCTTCAAATGCAAACTTACTTTCTCGCACAACATGAGACATAGGTTAGAGCTATATTCTTGGTATACCCCTGCATGCATATATCTGTGTTGAACTCCCTGGTGAAGAGCTTGCGAGTACATTCAATGTACTCACCTGGCTTGTTGACTTGGCTAGGCGAAGAGGAGTACCAGTCCGGAGATAGCGACAGTGACTTCGAAGTGTAAGGTTTTACCCCCAGTCAGTTGCCTGTGGATCGGCATATTGATGGGCTATCTACCACGAGATTTATTTTCCGCTGCAGCTGTATTTGGCCAATAGGCCATGTTTGTATAATTAAGAACCTTGCCGGTTATTTATCTAATGAACTCGGTATTATATGACAATGTTATCAAGTTGCTTGTGTATACTAGCCATTAATCATGGGACTAGTACAGTAAACACAAGGGTTTATCCGGCCTTAAAACCGGGTACGCCACAGGCTTGGTATCAGAGCCATACTGACTGTAGGTAAACCCTAGTTAGCATGGCCGTTAGATAGGACCCAGGATAGAAACATATTTTCCTAAGCTTAAAATAAATTACTAAGTAAAAATTTCTAGTATGCTAAATTTTTCTAAGTATTCATCTTTCCCTGTTAAAAATTTGAATAGTCAAAATCTTACTTATCCCTAATTCTGATTTTAAAATCTTATAGATGGAACCGCCCGAGAAGTTCAAAGAGACCTACGCAACCGATATTTTAGGATTTCCGCAACTCCTTCGTGAGGCCATCGACCGATGCGGGGAAATGGCAATACCTGAGTATCACTGCTTCAAACAGAAGATAACCGAAGACATAACAGAATACTGGGTTCGAGTCATCATTCTCAACAAGACAAGGGGAGACGGACGAGCCTACAGTTTTACTGGATATCGAAGCTGCTCGCCCGGTCAAGCCATATAGGTGGCTGCATACAAGGCTCTCGCCCACCTGCATCATGAACTTGAAGATTTGGCTAACCACCGAGCCACCCGCTACCTTCCACAGTACCCCATCCGGAAGTACACCCGTTGGTATACTCCACCTATTAATGAAGATGACCCAGCAGTGGTACATATGGCACGATTCATAGAGGCTCAAGACTCTATGACTCATTATGCCCTTTTTGAAGTGGGAGAGTTACGCGAGGAAATACGGGACCTGCGTGAGCAACTGAAACAAGCCACGACCCAGTCACAGAGGGTCGCCAACATTGGCAACACACCCTCAGGATTCCAAGATATCCGCGTCGACAGAGAAGAAGAACCACGGCCCGCGCTAAATCGGCGCTGTGGTAATACCAGGGCATATATCAGACAATTTACACCAGGCGCAGGAACCTCTCATGCCGTATCAAGGCCATCCCATTCCACTCCAGTTCCTGAAGGAGCAGAAGACGAAGACAACTCAGAGGAGAATCCGGAGGAAGTGGAGCTCTCGTCCAAAGTGTGCTTATGCTAAACCCTAGCACGGCCACATATACGCGCGACATGTGAACATACCCTCTTTTCACCATTTGGATTTTCTCGATGTTCTTGAAAACATGTCATATCATAGGGTGCATGTGCATTCCATCCCAAACCACTACCCGACATATACCTGTATATGCCTACATAGATGGTAACCGTAGTATCTTCCTTCCCGACAAATCGACAAAGCCCTAAAAAACAACAAATGATCATATGACTTCACTACTACAGAACGGCTCATCCTGGACGGCACATCGCAGACGGGTTCATGCGACCGTTTAGGATAGAAGCCATTCCAGACGGGCCCATGAACTACCACGTCTGTGATGACTTTTGCCCGGGACCTAGTGTCTTAGATGATATGTCATCCAAGACGGGTCGTAGCCGACCGTCTAGAAAGAGATATCGCAGACGGTTCATCCTGCAACCCGTCTGCGAAGGAACACGTTATCGCAGACGGCTCGAGGTTGAACCGTCTGCGATGACACATCAGAGACGCACATGTTATGAACCGTCTGCTATGTGTCAACACATCGCAAATGGCCTTGTGTTCACGTGTCTGTGATATGTCATTAAAGGCGGTTCAAGTGGCTAAACCGTCTGGAATGATTTCTCCACCTTTATAACAGAACCAGTGCTCCCATTCTATTAGGGTTTCCTAGGTCTGTCGGGCTGGTGGCGGCGGCTGAGGCGATTTTGAGGCGATTTTGGGGGAGGAGAAGAAGATTGGAAGGAGATAATTGATTTGGTGTGCCAATAGGTTAGTACATTTGGTTACTTAGTTAGTTTAATTGCTATTTAACCCTAAATGTAGTGCAATTATGTTCTATTAGAAGGTAATTTTGGTTTAATAGATTTGTAGGCATTGATGAATGGTTTATTAATTGTGGTTTAGATGTAATATATACGCATGCTTGAACCCGATAGGTCTAGGTTGGATGGTTTTGCACATAATTGGAGAAGTGAGAGAGAGCGATGAGTTTAATATTTATTTTGACCCAAATAGATAATTAATAAATCAACATATGTTTATATGTATGTCATAGTGCCGATAGATCGAAGATGGATGTATGATACGAACCGTGTGAGCCCTGAGTATATCAGTAGCGTGAACGAATTTTTAAGAGCGGCTGAGGATGATATGTCGAGTAGGAAGTCTGGTCATATGTGTTATCCATGCTATGACTGCAAGAACGAGAAGATGTTCAAGAACACGGCTCAGTTACAAGATCATTTGATCCTTAGGGGATTCGTAGCTGGCTATACAAATTGGATCCATCACGGCGAACACACGGAGGGGAACGATGAAGGAATGAGTGGCGAAGAGTTGAATCCGGAGGCTGATGATGATTCTGAGTCTGATGAAGAGGATGCCGAGATGCGTACCAATGACAACGATCTCGAGCAAATGCTGCGCGATGCTGAAGGTAATGACCTTGGTGGCAGGCAATATGACAAATTTCTGAGTCTAATGGATGACTCAGAGAGACAATTGTACCATGGTTGCAAGGAGAAATATACCCGGCTGTCAGCTGTTCTAGAACTGCTCAAATTGAAGGCAAGCGGAGGTTGGTCTGACAAAAGTTTTAGTGTACTTTTACAACTCTTGGCAGACATGCTTCCCGACGGGAACGAGTTGCCAAAAAGTACATACAAAGCTAAGAAGATTCTCTGTCCGCTAGGAATGGATGTACGAAGAATACATGCTTGCAAAAACGACTGCATCCTCTTCCGTAAAGAGTACAAGAATCTACATGTATGTCCAGTTTGTAAGACTTCTCGATACAAGAAGCACAACAATGCTACGGATGATAACATCAAGGGCAATGAGGAGATGAACAACATTCCGGCCAAGGTTGTATGGTATCTTCCTATCATTCCTCGATTGAAGCGTCTGTTTGCAAATCCTGAACATGCAAAGAAAATGCGGTGGCGCGCGGAGGGGCGGAAAGTTGATGATTTGATTAGACACCCAGTGGACTCCATCCAGTGGAGAAACATCGACAGGAAATTCCCAAAATTTGGTGCGGATTCTAGAAATGTACGGTTCGGGATGAGTACGGATGGAATAAATCCTTTTGGTAACATGAGCAATCGTCATAGCACTTGGCCTGTGGCTCTTTGTATGCACAACCTCCCACCTTGGTTGTGGATGAAGAGGAAGTACATCATGTTGGCCATGCTCATCGAAGGCCCGAAGCAACCCGGAAATGACATAGATACGTACTTGTCTTTGCTGAAGGAGGATTTGGAAACATTGTGTCACGAGGGCGTGGAGACGTGGGATGCAGACAAGAGAGAAAACTTCACCCTACGAGGATTGCTATTTTGCACCATCAATGACTATCCTGCGTACGGTAACCTATCCGGCCAGAGTACTAAAGGAGCAACAGCCTGTGTTCAATGCATGGAAGATACGGCCAGTTTGTACCTCGAGAAATCGCGCAAAATCATATACATGCGGCACCGTAAGTTTTTACGTCGAAATCATCCTTACCGCAAGTTGGCTGCTGAGTTTGACGGAACCATCGAAGAGGGATCGGCTCCACCTCTTTTAACCGGGAGACAGTATACGGAATGGTTAAAGATACTGATGTTCTTCTTGGAAGGGGCGTAAATTAATGAAAGGTTTGTGGAAAAAGAAATCACTATTTTGGGGTTTGCCTTACTGGAGAGAGCTAGATGTTCGCCACTGTATCGACGTCATGCACGTAGAGAAGAACGTCTTTGACAGCCTAATTGGCCTCTTGCTGAATATCCTTGATAAAACAAAGGACGGCGTGAAGGTATGTCAAGACTACGTGAAACTAGGCATCAGGCCTGAGTTAGCTCCGATAGAAACCGACAAAGGCAGAATCTTCCTCCCACCTGCATGTTACATATTCTCTAAAGCCGAGAAAATTGAGCTATGCCAGTGTTTGCACGATGTGAAAGTTTCAAGCGGGTACTGCGCCAATATCAAGAAGCTAGTTGCAATGCAGGAATTGAAATTATTTGGCAAGAAGTCTCACGATTGTCACGTTTTGATGACGCAAATACTTCCTATTGCTATTAGAGGGATTTTGCCTGGTGATGTCAAAGATACAATCATAATGCTATGTCAATTCTTCGACAGAATATCAACAAGGTACTCAATAATTTTGTAGGAGACGACTCCTTGCACGTTGTTGGCAAGGGTAGCCGGAGATGTCGCCCTCGATGCTGCATTTGGGATGGCATATCCCAAGGAAGCGGGGACTCTACTGCATGGTCGCCCCATAGCACCGAACTTTCAGAAGGTGCATGTGGATGACGTGGCTGAAGGTTTCAAGGAGCTCCCGCTTCCCATGCCACCAAACGACGAGATCACGGTGCTGCGTCAGACGGTTGGCACCTTTATCCAGTGGCCGAAGAGGGACATCAGAATACAAGTGCGGCCTGCCTCTCAGAGCGCATCACGCACTGAGCCAGCTAGGATACCCGAGGTTAACCCTACCCCCATGGAGCTGGTAGCGGCAGCGCAACGGGCTGATGAGCCAGCTTCATCTCCAGTCAAGCCGGCAGAGCCAGCAGCCGCTACCTCCATGGGGGTGGTGCTACAGATGAGAGCAGTTCCTTCACCGGTGAAGCGCACCTATTCTAAGGGGACTAGCAGAACCGGCAAGGGCAGGAGTCGCAGTAGTGGCCCCAAGACTTCCAAGGGCAGCAAAAAATCGAAGGCAGCTCTAGTGGCAGAACTTGGGTTTGATCCGGACAGAGTGAATGATCTCACTTTCGCGCCTCTGGCTCGTCGATTTGTGAATGGACAAGTCTTGGTCACACCGGAGGACATATCGAGCTCACTGGCATGCCAGAGGTTGCATGATTGGTATATGAAGGCGACAAACAACCTAGAGCCTGACCAAATGTCACACCCAGTTTTTCTGATCTTGATTTCGAGCATGTCATTGCATATAAACTAGGGCATTTGCATTAATCACAAGCTCAATACACCAAAAACCCGCACACACGCACTCCAGCCAGATAAAACCCTAATTCGGCAAATAACATGAAATGTCGCATGCACCGTATTTATCGGAGCACCTGCGGTACCTCACCACCAATCAACCCTAAGTCGAGATGGATGTCCTACCGAGGATCCCGTATACCCTCCACCCCTTGCTGCACACCCGGAACCCTAATTCCAGCCCTCGATTTCTCCCCGTCCCATTTAAACCATTTTCTCCAGAAACCCTAAGCGCGGAATCTAATGCTCCTCGGCTCCTCAGAAAATTCTAAAATAAATCGTGGGACAATCCAACAATACACTTAAAACAGATATGACATAAAATAATAGGACCCAGTTCAAAAATATTCGTATACGAAATAAATAAACCCTAGGATGAAAATCAGCGTTGAACTGAAAACCCATCAAAATAATTCTCCAAAAATTCCGATAAATTACCACGACGATCCTTACACTTCCTAGAGTCCAAATATATGAAAACAAGGGCATCTCTAGTTTAAAAATCTGAAATGGCTGCTATCGAGCACCTAGGGCAAAAAGTTACCGTTGCATCGTATCGTATCCGACCTCAGTTAAAAACCCACCGACAGCCTGGTGGAGATTCTCTTCAGTAGAACCAGCAAATTTAAACCCTCACGTTTCCTCTGGCTACCACATTCCATTTGCTACACACGGATTCCATAACTGCCATGCACTGATACTCACGATAGCATAGTGCACAAAGTACTAGTCGGTGCCAAACCCTCCTGTATGCTTTGACTCAGTTCCAGGAGCACATCTGACATGATCGTGCGTAGCATGCCACAGCAAGTCAATGCGAGGGCACTCCATGCCATCTCAGTTCGCGCCCGAGCTAGCTCTAGCATGCCACATCAGGCGCTCGCCGTGGTCCCGTGTTGCCAGCACCATCTCCAGCACGCCACCAGCACTCAGCTGTCCCTAATCCCTCTGTAGCTCTAGCTCGCCTCGGGCAGCTCGACCCCATCTCATCCCCGGCGAGAGTAGCAGCCAACCGGTCGCCCTTGAGACTTTCGGTCTCATTGCCGGCCATGTAGAAGAGCAGTACACCCTGTGCGCTTCAGCTCGCCGCCCTGTTGTGTTGCCTTGTCCCGTCGCCGAGTCGACCGCAGAGCAGCGCGCCGGCCAGCTCACCTCGCCGTCCAATCATCGGGCACAAGCTGGTACGGCGGATGCCCACCCATACCACCGACGTCTGGTCGCCGGTCCCGCCGAGCTCGCCTCGACCTTGTCCCGGCCTCCCCTTGAACCTCTCGCCGACCGGGCAGCCCTCAGGAGCAGGCCCACCGAGCTGTGCATCAGCAGCGCGCCGGCCAACTCACCTCGCCGTCCTCCTATTTAAAGCGTGCCCGAACCCCACTCCTCTCAAGCCGTCGCCCCTCCTAGCTTCAACCTTCCTCCATCTTCCATCCGAGAACCCCCTCACTCTCCCTGCGTCGAAGTCCCCAAACTCTCTCAATCCATCGGCTAACTCATTCCCTAGCCAAACCCTGCCGGCCGCTTGAACCAAACACTCAGCCGACATCCCACTGGAAATCCGACAACCCTAACCGCCTACTTCCACCGGCCGCCAACGCCTTTAACCACCGCCGTCTCCGCACTCGACACTACCCTGTCCGAAGCCCGCCGCCACCCCTGTTTTAATCCAAGCAGCCAGGAGCGACCCGACCAGGTAGTTAAAACGGCGCCAGCTGCTTTGCCGTTTCTTCTCTCTCAAAGCGCACTTATTCACTCAACTCCACTCCCCGCATCCAGTGCCTCCTTACGCAGCTATTTAAGTACGTTTCTGACCAGGTGGAGGCGCAATTAAGCCACTGGAAGCACGTTTAATTCCGGTTTCCTTGCTCTAGAACCGTTGCTTCATCAGTTAATTAGTTTAAACCTCTTCCCAACCGATCTTTGCAAGCGTAGTTCGGTTTAGAGATAAATACCAGCTTTTAGCTCAACTGCATCCTCAACTTTAAAAACTTCTTGGCATTGAAACAGTGCAATTTAAAATATAGCTATTATTCTTTTCTTAGGGTTTGCAAACATAAATTGTACCGAATCCTTAAACTCCCAAATAAACTTTTCCCCACTCAATATACCCAAAGTATATTTTTAATACATGACGGCTCCGGAAGTAAACGAATTTGAAGCTGCATTCTAAGTTCATACGTGTTCCTCTAACTATTGCGCTATCATTTTATGTGATACACTTGCATATACCTACTACCGAAATGTTTATTATACCCATAGACTTAAAACCCTAGAACATCGAAACCCTACCGCTAACTTAGACCCATATATACACTCCCCCTGGTTCCCGCACAGAGCTACCGTTTAATTTAGCAATCACTGGAATAAACGGGAGTCGACCTTTCAAAGTCCTAAACCCTACTCAACCCTAATCCCATGATTTCCTCTCGAGCATGCATGTCATCTAGTTTATTGGAGTTCTTTGGATTTCTTATTATTCGGTGTTTTCTTCTTCGACGCGTAGTTGACGGAGCGACGTACGTGCGCCAGGAGGACCCGACATCACCCCCACGTTCGGAGCAAGAGCAAGAACTGCCAGGCAAGCATTTCCACTTTGATCATATCGAAATCCCATATATGCAAAGTTATAAATATTTTGTTTACGAACACTGCATGCTATGTGTTTAATATCGATATTTTATGTAGAAATAGCTATGCCCATTAGTTGCACGATACCTAGGTCCGATTATCCCTCATTGTAACCCTAGGTATAATTATCGGTCGTTCACGACCAGCTAGGACTATAGGTGTTAACCACGCTTAGCCCTGCTATAGTTAAAAACCAAGTTTTATTCATCCCGTTGGGATATGGGAAAACAAACCCTCGGATAGCATGTGCTGTCCGAGGTGACTTTCACAAATAAAGGATTATCAAAAACCAAAAGAAAAGAGGAGATGGTTTTGATTCGGGTAGGAATGTTAAGAGATGTTCGGGGATGTAGAGCATCGGATGGAGCCATGTTCGTCCGGGACGACATGGGGTCGGGAAATGGAGTCCTACTCGAATCAGTTATGGACCGAGCCTAAGTGCCGCTAAACCGGTTCCTCACCGTACGTCCACATGTCCTTTATGGGAAGGACTTGACTTAGTACCCTGGCAAGTATTAGGGTTCGGACCCGTGGGAAGGAGGGAGTTTGTGCTAGGTATTTAAAGTCCTAGAGATCCACCTACGCCGGGCAGGAGGTGTTGATGCGACACAAAGGTGGGGAGTCCCATTTTTGGTCCGGGACGCAGAAGTGGGTCAACCACCTAGCGGGTCCAACTCTGGTATGGAAGCGGGCGAAGGTCTCGTTGTAACCACCCTGCCAATACACTCTGTGTAGTGTATCTGTTAGCGCTCGGCATTAGGGGTGAAATTACATCTTGTGGGTAAAGCCGTACAACCTCTGCAGAGTGTTAAAAACTATTCGAATAGCCGCGTCCTCGGTTATGGACATGAACTGGCAAGGCCACACACTGGTTAGACTAAGTTTTGTTTGTGAAAGCATGGGAAAAGGGATTAAGGACGTGGGCATGATGTGTCCACAGAGGGCAATTTACGCTACAGGGTTGGTAGCAAGGAATTGCCGGAGGAGGCGCCAGTCGTGCTATCCAGGATAACACGGGCTGGACGCGACTCGCTGCACTACCGAGGGTAGTGACAGCTGAGCATTGAATAGAGAAGCTAGACATACTGCCCGGGGTAGTATGGTCTGAGCTGTCTCGAGGATTGTAAGAAGGTAGCAGGGTCTACCTCAAGAGGATTCTGTTCATTTTACTTTAAATAGTTTTATTAAATTGCTTTTGAATCTACTACTCAAGTATTTAAATTAAGAACTTACTTTTCCGCACAACAACAAACTTAGGGTAGAGCTATTCTTTGTTATATTCCCCGCATGAAATATTTCCGTATACTCCTACTTGTGGGAATAGCTTGCGAGTACATTCAATGTACTCACCTGGCTTGTTGATTTGGCCAGAAGAAGAAGAAGAGTTCTGCTCTGACGAGGAAGATTCCGACTTTGAGGGCTAGGGCGTTTTCCCAGTCAGTTGCCTGTGAGTTTGGCATATTGATGGGTCTATTTACGTATCTTTTATGTATTTCCGCTGCAAGACTTTGAATTCGGCCAATAGGCCATATTATGTTAAAGACTCTAAATGGATTGTAATGTAAAATAATCGGTAATGTATGACGACATTATCAAGTTCTTGTGAGTGCCGGCTACTGTTCCAGGGACCGGTACAGTAATCACAGGAGCGTTTCCGGCCTTAAAACCGGGGGCGCCACACCAAACCATGCCACGAGGCGTCAAGGTCGCTTTCAAGGAGGAACACATTTTCCACCAGGATATGGGCGGGTTGTTCTACCTGTACTTTCAAGACCTGTTCGAACTCTTCAACCTCGACGCCCTGGAGCAGACCCTGTTGAGATGCTGGACATTGTAAGTCTACAACTTCTCAGTCAATTAGTTTTCTCCATACCTATGCAACTTAATTAAGCCGTGACATGATTTTCCATTTTGCATAGATACGTGCACACCGAAGCCAGACTTACCAACGAACCTATCAGGTTCATTGACCCGGCAAGGGTGACTTGGGCAAACATTAGAGACAGATGCAATTCTGGAGTATGTTAAGCATGCACTGTTGCCCCAAAAGGATAAAGAGTACATCGTATTTCCCTTCAACCCTGAGCAAGTGTTGCATCGCATCCAATACTTATAATTTCACCATTACACATATATCACAAAGCTGATTTGGTAGTACGTCTATATATATGCAGCTTCCATTGGGTTTTGGTCGTACTTATACCAAAATGGAACAGGGTTGTATACCTTGATTCCTCGTGAAATCCTTCACGCGACTTTGGGCCGATTCGCGACATACTTGACGAAGCGTTCATCGATTACAAAGCTCGTGGAGGGATAAGTGGCAAAGGGCCCAAGCTACGCCATAAATTTGACTTTCCGGTACATATATATCCATTACTATGTTAATATAGCATATTGACATGCTTCATAATAGATTCTTCTTAGCTAACGTATATTTGTTTGTTGTTTTAGTGCAAATAACAACCCAAGAGGACAAACCTATGTGGATTCTACGTTTGCTACCACATGGAGGTTGTCGCGGGTTTCGTTAGGCGAAGACTAGCTGAGGAGGTATACCCAAATGCAAGCATTATTTTGAGTTTGTTTACATTTGGTAATTTTCTAGTCCTTATTGAGTTTATGACAGCAACAGGCATGGAAGGTTGAAGATGCCACACTTGATGAAGTTGAACTCAAGCGCATTCGAGGGATTTTTGCCTTCTTCATCAATACACAAATCATCAATCCCGATGGCGAGTTCTATGGTGGCGGCTTAGCAGGCTAGCATTGTCTTTCATCTTTGTTCTAAGCACTCTATTGCAACTTTTCTTTCAAACACTGAAGTATGCGATTGCGAGCTCTAATTTCTGAACGGTGTGACTCATTTTTAGCTAGCAATTGTGAATATATGTAGCTAGCAATTGTGAATGTATAAATATATGATTGTTTCAGTGTATCACTGTCTGTGAATGTATAAACATGTGAATATTCTGTCAAATATATATCTGCTGTTTCAGAGGGCATGGCTAGCAATTCCTGAGGCTAGCCACAAAACAGGCAGTGTTATACCCTCTGTTCACACCCATCCTAGACGGGTCAACACTTAAACCTGTCCGTGATATCAGTCATCGCAGACGGGTGATTAACTTACACCCGTCTGGGATGAGTTGTTATCGCAGACGACTCGTTGGTCGGCCCGTCTGGGATGAATGATTATCACAGACGGACATCACTGACCACCAACTTCGGACGGACCAGCCAACCGTCTGGGATGGTTGTTTCAGCCCGTCTCGGAAGGTCTGTTCTGTAGTAGTACTTGAACCAAGGATATATAACTTTATTCAATGCCTCGCATGACATATATGCCCCTCCACATCTCGAAACCCTAAACCCTAGCTCCTTAGTCCCTTATTCTTTAACATTTCCTTTTAGGGTAAAAACCCTAAAACCATCATCCCATATACTTCCACCCTGCCAAAAATTCTATAAAACTTCCAAGACGCATAGAAAATCATTCCTCACCAAGACATGAAATAATATTGTGGGGCCCAGCTCAAAAATTTCTAAACACATTCAAATTGAATCTAGAGCTGTTTTGGACCTTGAACTACAACCCTAAGAAATATGTCTTAGAAAATTCCTACAAAATTACACAACATTCTAAAAGTCTCCAGTAGGCTAGTTATGCAATAACATGAGCATCTCCAGTTCAAAAGTTGGGAATAAACTTCATCGAACACTTCTGCACTCTTCTCCTCCTCGCATGAAATCTTGATTCAAACCCTAACCGAAATATCTCAAACTCTCCTTAAACTACCCCTCTACACCCTAGGCATCCCCTCCTGCCAAGGACATCTCTAGGGCAGCTCCCAAACAAGGGCTCCCCTCCAAACCCTAGCTCCTATCAACATCGGCACACATGGTCATTCAAGCAACTCACTGTGCCCCTGCTCCAAATCGATGCCTACCTTTCGCTGTAGCCAAGAACACCTCACCACCTATCCCCAGGCGCGAGGTGACACAACATGCATGACGGACGCGCCCTGGACATGCCAATGCTAGCCATGCAACTGCTCTGGATGTGCACAGAGCACGCCCACAGTGGCATCGGCATGCCGCTCGCTAACACCACCGTGCCGCCTGCCGTTCCTCTCACCGTCCATTGCGCCAGCATGTGCCACGACCTCCCTTGACCACCAAGCACAGTGCCACCCTAAATTCCTTTGTACCATCACGATGATGTGTCCCGCAGCAGTACAGCGGCTGCCACCCGATGCCCAAGCCGCTTCTTCTATAAAAGGCCACCGTGAGCTTCTCCACATCTCCCTCAAACCAGAGCTCCAGTAAAATTTCCCTCAAACCTTCTCCCTACTCCTCCCTCCACTCAAACCCTCGCCAACCCTGATCTACCATTGCCAACCGAAGCCAAGCTCCACTAATCAATCCATAGCCACCACTTTCCTTCCCTCCTCCTACTGAACCAACGCCCCCAATCAATTTATAGAACCGACAACCACTGTCGGACTCCCCCTTGCTCACCGGAGAGGCCCCGCCACGGCTATCGCTGTTCTAATCCGGGCGGAGGAGCTGCCAGAGCAACCGACAGGCAGGCCCCTGTTGGGGAACGTGCTACGCAAAACAAAAAATTACCGCGCACAATCCACCCCAAGATCACTATCGAGGTGCAGGCAACGAGATCATACCTTCGACGATCACGTCAATGCAGCGGAGAAGTTGACCGATGTCGATGAAGTCCGCAGACTCCCGCAGCTAGGTTATACCTCCCAGCCGCGGGAGCGATCTCCTCACGAATAGTTCGCCCGATCGAACGCCGAAGTATACGACGTCTCCGAGGTATCCACGCACACCGGATCAGCGACACCGCGGTAATGTGTGGACCAGCACACAAGAACAGCGGGGATCTACGAGAAGGAGAAGCAGCAGCACGCCGGCAGCTGTACTAGATCCAATCTAGAAGAGAGAGAAAAAGAAGGCTGTGGCCAATCTAGAGATGGCCGGCCTAGGGTTTAGGGCTGCTTCTGGGGCTGCCTCTGGGGCTGCTCGGGATACCCTTTGAGGTGCCCTGCCCCTCTATTTATAGGGGTTGGGGCAGCTCTCCCTAGGCAGGTGGAGTCCTACTCCAGCAGGGACACCCTGTTGGAGTTGGAGTCCAACTCCACTAGAACCTTCTAGAACCTTCTAGAACTTCCGGAACCTTCTAGAATTTTCGGAACCTTCTAGAACTTCTAGAACCTTCTAGAACTTTCCGGAACACTTCCGGACATCACCGGAACCATCCGGGACCTCCCGGAACACTTTCGAGATCATCCGAAACACTTTCGAAACCCTTCTCTCTCGTTCTCCATAAATCATAGCATTCCTAAATGTCGCTAAAACGTTAAGCGTGTGACCCTATAGGTTCGAGTATATGTGGACATGTCCGGAACACCTTCCGGTCAATAATCGTCAGCGGGATCTGGACACCCATAACGATTCCCACATATCATCGAAGATCTTTATCGAGCGAACCTCGTATTACCGCATATCATCCTTTTGCCTCACGATACGTTACACAACCCAAGGCGAGACTTTGACGGTATCCCTGTGATCAACTCCTTGATCACTATAACTAGTTATCCTCGTTACCGGTTTGTACTCTTTTCTCGTTTCCGTATTCCGGTATCCCCGTGACTAACCTTTTAGTCACAATACCTGGCCAGGCGATGCTGGACACCGTAATACCGAGTGGGCCCAGAGTGTATCTCTCCATCGCCGGATGGGCAAATCCCAGTCTTGAGATATCTAGAACCACGATATACTTTCTGGTGTACCTGAAAGTCACATTTATAATTACCCAGTTACGGAGTAACGTTTGATGACCCCAAAGCAACCATCCGGTATCCGGGTCTACGATATTCTTATGGTCTAAGGACGCAAGTAAACGTTAACACATAATGAGAAGATACTGACAACATATTGACGAAGTGATCTCGCAGTATCTCATAAGGAGGTCTATCCAACACCATTGTTACCCTAACAATGTGTTCCCATTATTGCCGGCATCCTTGTTACATTAACAATGCCCATGATCAGGAAAACAAGACCATCAACAATACATGAGCTAGTCTAGAGGCCTGACTAGGGATCTGAATGGTGTTTATTATTCCACACATGCAATTAGGTTTTCCTCTGAATCTCATATTCAAGAACCAATGCAATTCTAGCATAGAACATAAACTTAACCATGAACATGAAAATAGAATAATAACAACTTTATTATTGCCTCTAGGGCATATTTCCAACAGTCTCCCACTTGTACTAGAGTCAATAATCTAGCCAATGCTTAAACTCCTAACACCTATGGCATTCCGGTGTTGCTCATGCTTTGCTTGTGGTAGAGGCTTCGTCAACGGATCTGACACATTCAGGTCCGTGTGTATTTTGCATATCTTTACGTCTCCACGCTCCACCAATTCACGAATGATGTGGAATCGGCATTGTATATGTTTGGACTTCTGGTAGGACCTTGGCTCCTTGGCCTGAGCTATGGCGCCACTATTGTCACAATAGAGCTCCATAGGATCCAGCACACTCGGAACCACACCAAGCTCGGTGACGAACTTCTTAATCCAAACGCCCTCCTTTGCCGCTTCCGAAGCGGCGATATACTCAGCCTCCGTTGTAGAATCCGCCACCGTGTCCTGCTTGGAACTCTTCCAGCTCACTGCGCCACCGTTCAGTGTATACACCAAGCCTGATTGAGATAAAAAATCGTCCGGATCTGTGATAAAGCTGGCGTCGGTGTAACCCTTTACAACGAGCTCTTCGTCACCACCGTATACGAGAAACATATTCTTAGTCCTCTTCAGGTACTTTAGGATATTCTTCACTGCTGTCCAATGATCATGACCTGGATCACTCTGGTATCTGCTCGTAACACTTAGAGCATAGGACACATCTGGTCGTGTACATATCATGGCGTACATGATTGACCCAATCGCGGATGCATATGGAATCTTACTCATGCGTTCTCACTCATCAGTTATCGAAGGACACTGATTCTTGCTCAAACTTTTTCCATGCGACATCGGCAAGAACCCCTTCTTGGCGTTTTCCATACTGAACCTCTTCAGTACTTTATCTATATATGTACTCTGGCTTAGCCCTATTAGGCGCTTTGATCTATCTCTATAGATCTTTATACCTAATATGTATGCTGCCTCGTCTAAGTCTTTCATTGAAAAACTATTTTTCAACGAAGTCTTAATATTGTCAAGAAAAGATACATCATTCCCAATCAATAATATGTCATCCAAATAGAGTATTAGAAATGCTATTGCGCTCCCACTTACTTTCTTGTAAACACAAGCCTCTTCGCAGTTCCTGATGAAGCCAAACCCTTTGACCACTTCATCAAAGCGAAGATTCCAACTCCGTGATGCTTGCTTCAGTCCATAGATGGATCTCTGAAGTTTGCATACCTTTCCAGCATCATTTGGATTGACAAAACCCTCGGGCTGTATCATATATACGTCCTCGGTTAGCTTCCCATTCAGGAACGATGTTTTGACATCCATTTGCCATATCTCATAATCGAAATATACAGCAATCGCTAGAAGAATCCGAACAGACTTAAGCATCGCTACGAGAGAGAATGTCTTGTCGTAGTCAACTCCTTGAACTTGTCGGAAACCCTTTGCGACAAGTCGAGCTTTATAGATGTATACATTCCCATCCGCGTCTGTTTTCTTTTTATAGATCCATTTACATTCGATAGGCCTCACGCCTTCAGGAGGGTCCATCAAGTTCCAAACTTGGTTCTCGTACATGGATTCTATCTCGGATTTCATGGCGTCTAGCCATTTAACGGAGTCAGGGCCCATCATTGCTTCCGTATAGGTCGCAGGCTCATCGTTGTCTAACAACAATACCTCGTCCGAAAACCACTGTGGTTTCGTGCGAATCCTACCAGACCTTCGTGGTTCAGCTGCTGGCTCAACTGAAATCTCTACATCACATGTAGGGGCTTCCGTATCAGTCATTGTGGGAAACTCCGGAACCACTTCCGGTGTTGCATCACTTTGACCTAATGACGAAGATTCACCAATCTCGTCGAGTTGCACTATCCTCCCACTCACCCCTTTCGCAAGAAACTCTTTCTCGAGAAACACACCGTTCTTTGTGACAAACACTTTGCCTTCGGTGCGGTGATAGAAGGAATACCCAACAATTCCTTTGGGATAACCAACAAAGAAGCATTTATCCGATTTGTGATCGAGCTTATTTGGTTGTAAACGCTTTACATATGCATCGCATCCCCAAATTTTAAGAAAAGACAAGTTGGGTTTCTTCCCATGCCATATCTCATATGGTGTCATTTCAACGGATTTAGATGGTGCTCTATTTAGTGTAAAAGCGGCAGTCTCTAAAGCATAACCCCAAAAAGACAATGGCAGTTCAGTTAATGACATCATCGATCTTACCATGTCCAACAAGGTTCGATTACGTCTCTCGGACACTCCATTCCTCTGTGGCGTTCCGGGAGGCGTAAGCTGTGGAACAATTTCGCAACTCTTCAGATGTTCGCTAAACTCGTAACTCAAATACTCCCCTCCGCGATCTGATCGCAGAAACTTGATTTTCTTGTTACGATGATTTTCTACTTCATGCTGAAATTCTTTGAACTTTTCAAAGGTTTCAGACTTATGTCTCATCAAATAGATATACCCATATCTACTCAAATCATCCGTAAAGATAATGAAGTAGAGGAATCCACCGCGTGCAGCTATACTCATTGGACCACATACATCCGTATGTATGATCTCCAATAAGTCAGTCGCCCGTTCTACGTGGCCTGTGAACGACGTTTTAGTCATTTTACCCATTAGACAAGGCTCGCAAGTGTCAAATGATTCATAATCAAATGACTCCAAAAGTCCATCACAATGGAGTTTCTTCATGCGCTTCTTTCCAATATGACCCAAACGGCAGTGCCACAAATAAGTGGAATTCAAATCGTTTGTCTTGCGACGTTTAGCGTCAGTGTTATGGATGTGTGTATTACCATCAAGATTCATAATAAATAACCCATTCACAACGGGAGCATGGCCATAAAACATATTATCCATATAAATCGAACAACCATTGCTCTCAGACTTAAACAAATAACCGTCTTGCAACAAACATGATCCAGAAATAATATTTTTGCTCAAGGCCGGAATATAGTAACAATTACTAAGCTCTAAAATAAATCCTGAAGATAAATGTAGAGGTAGGACACCGACGGCGAGCACAACAACTTTTACTCCGTTCCCGACGCGCATCGTCACCTCATCCTTTGCCAGTCGCTTAGGCCTCTGTAGTTCCTGCATCGAGTTGCAAATATGAGCAACCGATCCGGTATCCAATACCCAAGAATTACATTGCGGACCAGCAAGGAATACATCAATAATATGTATGACACTCATACCTGAGCTGGACTTTCCAGACTTTTTCTTTTCTGCCAGATATTTCTTGCAGTTCCTCTTCCAGTGTCCCTTCTCTTTACAGAAGAAGCACTCAACATCAGAAGTGGCGCCAGTCTTGGACTTCTTAGGCGTGTCAGTCATCCTAGCACCCTTGGATTTGCCCTTTTTCTTACACTTGCCCTTCTTCTTGAAGTTGGTTGTTTTATTCACCATCATCACATGATTGGCGTCCTTCTGGATTCCACTCTCAGCAGTTTTAAGCATAGTGAACAATTCACCCATATTCTTTTCCATCCCATTCATGTTGTAGTTCATGATGAAGCTACTATAGCTCGGAGGGAGGGAAGCAAGAACAAGATCAGTGCCCAACTCTTGCGAGATTGGAAAACCTAGCGCATCCAACCTTTGCGCGTACCCAGACAATCTGAGTACGTGCTGACTCACTGAGCTGCCCTCAGCCATCTTGCATTCAAACAAGGCTTTGGATATCTCATATCTTTCAGTCCTTGCTTGCTTCTGAAACAAAGCTTTCAGCTCCTGGATTAACTCATAAGCAGCCCAATTCTCAAAACACTTTTGAAGACCAGGTTCCATGGAGGCAAGCATGACGCACTGTACTGCAATGGAATCATCGCTCTTAGATTGATAGATACGAGTCTCATCATCCGTAGCGTTAGCGGGGAGTTCACCGAGAGTTTGCGATAGGACATAGTCCTTCTTGGCACTCTTGAGGACAATCCTCAGATTACGGTACCAGTCCGTAAAGTTGTTCCCAGATGAATTCAGTTTTTCTTTCTCAAGCAACGCGCATAGTGGAAAGGTGGTTACGGGTGCCATAGATCTACAACTTAAAAACAAATACACTTTAGACATTGTTCATGATTAAAGCAACTCAAATTAACACTTAATTAGAGTAAGCTTCTACTAAAACCAATATCCCTCATAATTGATTATTAGTGATTCAAGATCCACGACTCACTTACTCCACCATTGATGTAACATCACTGATGACGGAATAACGAGACCGGTAGGTCAACATGCCAATCATATCCCATATGACTCTTGTTCATCTTTCGATGGGTGTGTTCTGAGCCCAAGACGATCTTGCAAAGCTCGTCAAGACAACCGAGTGCCCTGCTGCGCGAACGGTTCGCGCCCGCCTCATATATGTCAAACCTATCGTACCCATGTGACATGGCGTACCTCAGAATGGCAAATACTCCAGACGGTGCTACACTTGGAAGAACACTAACTACTTTGATATTTGTGTGAGGGATCACCCTATTTAACAACGTCTACCACGCATCAAACAAGGTGCATAAAAGCGATTAACATCACATGCAATTAAATTATTGTGATATGGTATAGCCCCTTTTGTTGAAGAAGACTTCTTCAACATCTTTTGGCGGAGAACTCCTTCTTCGCGTACGGCGTAGCGTCGAGGTCCATCGATGTAAGATTGTCACCACCATGTCCTTGCAATTACAACTATTTGCTATCACATAGCTAATAAAATAAATGCATTACATGGCTTTCTAGTTGACGCGTAGGTCAATACAATAAATAATGACAATCGTATTGGCTCCTGCCGATTGCCGTACTCATGACACGCAGGTCATGACAAAATTAAAATTACAAACACTTTGCATCTCATACAATCACATTGCATCATATAGGCTATACCACATCACATGCATACCCTGCAAATACAAGTTAGACGCCTCTAACGTTTATGCTACAATACGTGGCTTTATGGCTACGTTGCAAACCGTTTACTACCTACGTTACCATAAGCACGATTACTCTTGTAGTTATTTAACTGTCGGGGTGTATGGAATTGGAGACTCGGAAATCTCGAACCCCATACTAAACTTCGTCATACGCATGACCCCCGTGTAGATCACATCTACAAGCCCGCTCATTGCAAATTTATCTTTCTCAACTAAAGTGAAACCAAAGTCATCCTTAGCATGTCTTGATCCGAAGATCGTAAGGTTCGCCGGACCTCTGAAAATTTCACGATGTCGCCGAGATCAAAATTTTGCAATGAGAGGGAAACAACAAGAAAATCCGGTGGTAGATCTCATCTAACACCCCGCACATCATATGTACAATGCCGCATATCACATATGCTCTAGTCGTACCTACAACTACGCATAGTACCGCTCTGATGCCACTGTTGGGGAACGTGCTACGCAAAACAAAAAATTACCGCGCACAATCCACCCCAAGATCACTATCGAGGTGCAGGCAACGAGATCATACCTTCGACGATCACGTCAATGCAGCGGAGAAGTTGACCGATGTCGATGAAGTCCGCAGACTCCCGCAGCTAGGTTATACCTCCCAGCCGCGGGAGCGATCTCCTCCCGAATAGTTTGCCCGATCGAACGCCGAAGTATACGACGTCTCCGAGGTATCCACGCACACCGGATCAGCGACCCCAAACGCGTGAACCCTAACTTTTGAAAAGAGGAATGAGTAGTCAAGATCACTTTTTAAACCAAATGAAGGGATGCGGAAAGGCTAAGATCGAGAGGGTAAGGAGAAAATAGAATCACTACTTATGATTTTCACAACTCCTTTTTAAGTTTAAAATAGTTTTCACAATTCTAGACTCAACATCGGCCAAAGGTCAAAGGTCATCCTACGGACAGTCCTGCTCTGATACCAAGCCTGTCGGACCCCAGATTCCATAACGGAGAGCTTTAGGAATAATCACCCGCTAAGTCGGAGCTTCAACCCCGACCTCAACCCACGGGGGTCAAATCCGAGAGGAGTGGAGTGATATGGCTTCGAATAGCCCGAGACGTCAACCCCAAAGCTTACTCTGGCAATTTAATGCACTGAGTAGTAGGGTGATATGGTCTCCTCACTCTTTCCCACTGAGCCGGAGCGTCAACCCCGACCTCGTCCCGGCAAATAAATGCACGGCTGGAGTAGGGTGATATAGCTCCCAACATCTCAGTGGAGAGTCGCTTCACAGGGGTGATAAAACTTAATAGCTCCGCGATATAAAACCTGAAATCCTCCCTGCATCACGTACTTCAATCATACACACATTGCACATGACACAGGGGGAGAAACAAACCAGTACCATCACAGAGACTCTACGACCGAAACTGCAATAATACTAGCTGTTCTGGAAACTTAACAACATATATATACAAGCAAAAGATGCTTTACACAGCGGAAGTTTTAGTTTGGCTGAGAAGCCTAAGGGTAGGGCCAAAAGCGGCGGCAGAACAAACCAAGCTGCCGAACCCAGGGCAGGACCACTGCCCGGGATCACCAGCGACTAGTCGATGTCGGTGTCTACCTCAACGTAGAAACCCTCCGCTGCGGGAGTGGTTTCCTCTACACGGAAATAATATCAACGAATGCAAGGTGAGTACAAAATGTACTCCGCAAGACTTACAGGGGAAAATAATAATAGATGCATCAGGTATCAAGAAAGGGCTATCTGTGGACTATTTTTGCAGAAAGCTAATTTATTCTTCACAATACCTGTAATTAGATTGAAATCCGTCTACTGGAATACTTGCAAGGAGAGGAGCTGAAACTGCATAATAAAACCTAAAGCAGACCATCGAACACACGAAACCCTCGATTCTTCCTCGGCCACAGGGGAGGAAGCAATCGCTAGAACCAAATCCTTAAAGTTGGCAAGTTTTAGATTAGGGTTATACTTGTCTAATTCGATGCGGATTCTTACCAAGCTGTCCATAACCGCGGACACGGCTATTTGAATAGTTTAAACCCTGCAGGGGTGTACATCTTTACCTACGCGTATCAACCGACTCTTAGTGCTACCGAGAACACACTTTCACGAGGTGTGCTAGCAGAGGGAGGTTGAACATGACCTTTACAATGTTTTCGACCTAGGTATGAGCCGCCCTAATAGGCTAGTCCGCGAACGACAGTTCGGCCGATACTTCGACGCGGTCCCACTAGTTGTGGCAGGTGATACATCCCCGATCCCGGACCGTGTGTACCCCTCACTCCTATATTGATGCATCACACCACCTCCTTATTTTCCACGCACCCAAGTCACGAAAACGGCAAACTATGCAGCTCATATGCTAAGCCTAGACAGATTATTCGGTCGTGGGTGGCCCATTATACCACCCGCGTAGAAGCACGCAAATCTTGGTTCGAAAGGACACCAGGAACCGGTCCTTGTGGGATTAACGAGACAACCCACCATGCTCCCAGCATGGCCTCTCGTCGATGCCCGATTTGAGATTAGTCAAGTTTATTAACAACCGCCCGGTGAACAACCACCTAACCGCTAACCCATCCAGAGTATTGCGTTTCGTCTGCCATCCCAGGAATTACGACATTCACGCAACTAAGCATGGCTAAGCATACGTAGCTACGTAAATAACTCGACAATAGCAAGCAATCTATTCTAAATAGGTTGGGAGGGTCGGTGGTGTTGATTGAGCGACAAAGTAAGTTTTCATGCACGGAGTAGGGCTAACTTAACGTAAAATATCAGTTGAGCGCATGCGATACGCATTTAAAAACAAATAATAGAGTTGCAAATAATGGGATATCCGCAATATGGTCAAAGGGGGCTGCTTGCCTTGCGGTTCAGCGACTAGGTCGGGTTCCTGCTCGTAGTTATATTCGTCGCAATCCTCCGGTCCTATCGGAAGAACGAAAACATCGAAACAACGCAACAATAAATACAATGTCGGAAAACATCGGCATGAGATGTCATGTATGCCATGTCCTAGAGGATGCACAGTCGAAGCTAATGCAACTAGAATCAGGTTAATCGGAGTCCGGGTGCGCGAGGTATCGCGATCCGAGGATTTCCGGGGGTTCGGGGAAAACCCTAATTTAAGTTCTTCGACATTTTCATCTTTTCTAGCATGCAAACATGTATGATCATGACATAATTGAATGACTTTCATTTATCTAAACATTTGGATATATCATTTGCATCTTTCTGAGTTCGGATGAATTTTCTACGAATTTAACAAGATTTAAACCCCTTTGTTGTATTTTTCTCAGTAAAGAATTTCAGAATTAAATTTGTTACTCAGCTCAACCCTAGTTACAGAGAATGACAAGTGAGTCCCTCGGGTCATACCCATTTTCTTTATCTTTAGTCTCTTCTCAAATTTTGGTTTGTGGGGCCCAGCTGTCATACTCACAGATTCAAATAGCTTATTAAATACACTGCTAAGCATTCGCAACAGTAATTAACTGTCGGATTAGCCATAAATACCAATCATCATAGTTAATTAACACATTAATTACAGCTAACAACTAATGCACCACTAACTAAACCCTAACTAACTTAACTACTAACTAATCTAACTAACCTATGCCCTAACCGAACTCATTAGTTAGCATTAAACAAACTATGAGTTAAACCCTAACTAACTATCCAGTCATTAGCAATTAACACACTAACTAATTTAACTAATTTAACTACATTAACCTAACTAATCTGACTGGCTGTCCGAATGGGGCATAAAGCCCTAACTGGTTTAACTAACCTTCTAACCTGACTAACTAATCACTTAACCACTAATTAACTCCTAACTAACTTACCACAGAACTAACCTACTAATTAACACACTAATCTAACTCATTACTCTAACCAATTACCTAACCAAACGAACTGAGCTATCTAACCCAGCTACCCTGACCGAAATAACAGCAACAGCATCAATACATTGGCTAATTAACTAACTAATCCAGCAATTAACACACTATACTAACCAATTTTACTAACTAATCACTAACCTAACCACTCACACTCTAGCTACTCGGCCGAAGGGCCACTGTCCGAAGCTCGGTTGGCCGGCGGTTGCCCTGGGACGGTGGCGAGGGAGGTGGGGAGAGGGGCGGCGTGGCCGACGGCGCTCACCAAGGCGACGGCGGCGTGGTCCAGAGGGGGCGGGGCTTGGTGGCGGGGTGGAGCTCCGGCTTGGAGGGCGAGGCCGACCGAGGCGAGGGCGGCCGGGGAAGGGCGACCGAGGCGGGGACGGCTTGGGGCGGCTCGGTGGCGAGGCAGACGGCGGGGCTCCTGGCGACGGTGCTTGGGTTGGGTGGCCGGGTGGAGAGGAGGTGGAGTGGCCGGCGGCGGCGACTTGCGGGCGGGGCGAGCGGAGGAGGGCTCGGGGAGGCGCGGTGAAGGGGCTCCGGCGCGGCGGTGAAGAGATGGCGGGGAAGGGGCGTCGGGTGCGGCGACGAGCGGCGGGAAGGCGGCGAGCTCCGAGCGGCGGGAGGAACACCCGAGGCGGAGGCGAGAGGTGAGGGCGCATGGGGGCGGTGGTGCCGAGGGAAGCAGAGAGAGGGAGGGGGCGGGCGCGCCGAGGGGAGGGGGTTTTAGGGGGCTCGAGAGCGGCCGGGGTAAGGTGGCGCGGGTGGCAGAGAGGAGGCGCCACGGGGCGGCCATGGGGGAGTGGAGGTGGCGCCGAGTGAGAGGAGGTGAGAGGAGGGAGAAGGAGGCGGCGGGCAGGCCGGATGGGCCAGGAGAGGGAAGCGGGCCGCGGGGAGAGGGAAGCTGGGCCGGAAGAAAAGGGGCCCAGCCGGGGGGGGGGAGAAAAATAGATTAGGTTTAAGCTTTATTCTTTTTCAAATTTGATTTCTGATTTGATTTCACAAATTGTTTTGCAAATGCCAAACCAATTCAAAAATCCTGCTTCAATTCAAATCTACTCCAATGTAATTGAATTTGCTTTCCACTTCTTGCTAAAAAAAATGCAAATGCATATGATGCCATGCCATGATATGCACATTCAATTAAGAGATTAAACTGGGGATGTTACAATTTAGAATCTTTCTATTCAAATGGATTTTCAAATTTCAAACCTATTTGAACTATAACAGAGAAAGATCAAAGGTTGCATGAAGTATAAATCCTTTTCAACTCAAATCCTTTTTGAAAATAATTCCAAATGTTCTCTGACCTCAAGCACAATATTTCCCTCAAACCCTAACCTTTGATTTTCCTCATATGCCAAGAAAAGATCATGCTTTTATGAAACCTATGCAACTCATGACCTGGCCATATTTCAAATGTTTGAATGAGACCTAGAAGTTCGTTTGATTTCCAAAACATGAAAATGAGATATGATGGAACACAATAGAACTTATGTAACCCGAATGAACTAAAGATCCCAAATAATTTTGAATAGGGATCATTAGACTCGAGTTAACTTACAAGAAGGAATCGCCATTGCATGTGATCTAAAGCCTAGCTAAGAACCCAAAGCGATGTCTAGAATCTTATAAAAACAGGTCCAATGTTTCTAACCATGTCCAGCCCCTTCTGAACATTAACCATGAGGTAAATCAAAGTATGCCAAAACCTTAAAAGTTAATATAAGCATGTGTCCTTCGGAACCCTAAAAACCCTAGCTCGACAAATCTCAACCAAAACTCTTTCAATAAGGGGCACCTAACTCTTCATATCTTATACACTTAGCAATCATGGCATGTTGATTTGGTTCTTATTTGGAGTTACTTGCAAGCCCGTTTATTCGACGCTCTCACCGTGTAGTTGATGGAGTCCGGTACAGCGTCAGGAGGATCCGGAGACACCTCCATCTCAAGATCAGAACCAAGACTCGCCAGGCAAACTCCTTCTCCTTTGATCATGTTGAATCTCATGTTTGTGAAAGAACTATTTTGATTGCAAAACATGCATGCTATTTGCTAGAAACCAGTATTTTATGTAGCAATAGTTATAACCGATATTGTAGAAACCCTCGTCCGATCATCCTTCCTTGTCGCCCTAAGGACTACATATTCTGAGGAAATTATCGGAAACCTAGGGTAGCGTATATATGTATATGGCTTAGCCCCGCCGTAGCAAAACTAGGTTTTCACAAAAAGAAAGGATCCCTAGAAATCTCATATAAGGAGGACTCGGGATGGACCATAGTGTTCGATGGTGTTTGAAGGGACAGCAAGTTCCGGAAAAGGTTTTACATAATCAAAAACAAAATGGAGATATTTTGGATCCGGATTAGAAATGAAGAAGGTGTATGCAGGAGTGACTTGTTTCAAGATATAGCCCGGCGTGGCTCCTCTAATCCGTGTGACTCAGAATCGGTGCAAAGTCTTTCTCAGATCAATTAAGTACCGAATCTACGTGCCGCTAAACCAGGTTCACCTCGTACGCATAGCCTTTGTGGGAAGGACTTGACTAATACCCTGTCAAGTGCTAGCATCTAGACCCATAGGTAGTAGGAAGATAAGTTCTAGATGGATATTGTCCCTAGAGAAAACTCCACGTGGCTACGTAGGAAGTTGTTCGACACAAAGATGGGATCCATTTATGTCTATGTGTCGTACAACTCGAGCATAAACTAGGAATGGGTAAGATTTCATCTAGCGGATTCGGCCCTAACACAAAAATGGGGGAAATGTCTCATTGTAATAACCCTGCCGGTGCACCTCGTGAAGTGTACCCGTTAGTACTCGGCAACAAGGGGGACTTACATCTTATGGGTAAAGCCGTACAACCTCTGCAGAGTGTTAAAAATATATTCGAATAGCCGCGTCCTCGGTTATAGACACAATCTGGCAAGACCACACACTGGATAGACTAGGCTTTCGAAAACCAAAACGGATATGGGTTTAAGGACGTAGACATAATGTGCTTGCAAGGTGACTTGAGAGTGCCCCGTGCGAGGCGGGAGGAGATAAAGTGAGGGAAAGCATCGGTCTATGTGACATGGAGCCGACCTTCCGATAGAATGACACGCCATTCTCATATAGTGGACGGTCGGAGCTACAACGATATGATACATGCTATGTTATCACAGTTCGGCAGAGCCGAGCTTGTTTTGAAAATTGCTTTTAGAATCTAGCTAAGTACTTGAAATAAAAACTTATTTTCTTGCACAACATGAGACATAGGTTAGAGCCATCTTCTTGATGCAACCGTGCATGCATATATCTATATTATTCTCCCTGAAGGAGAGCTTGCGAGTACATTCAAACCTGGCTTATTGATTTGGCCAGACGAGGAGGAGTACCATTTCGAGGATACTAACAGCGATTATGAGGCGCTAGGGCGTTACCCCCGCTGTCCGGTTTCGTCGGGTTGTCGACGGTGCCGTCCTCATTGCAGCATGACGCTGTGGCGGTCGCCGCCGAGTTTTCAGGAGGCGGCAACGAGCAGAGCTCCGCGAGGGCGGGGTCAAAGATGGGCACGCGGTACAGCAGCTCCTCCTCCTCCTCGTCAGTCTCCCCGCCACACCTCTGCTCCTCCGGTGAGTCCCCACTGGCCGCCTCCGGCACGACAAGCTGCCGCCTCGATAGCACTAGCCCGACGCTCTTACCCTGCGAGCCGCGCGGCGTCTGCACCTTGCGCTTGAACCATGCCGGCACGACCTCGTCGTCGCCACGCCTCTGCGCCCCCGCGGCCGGCGCCGCTCCGGCCCAAGGAGGGAGAGCGGCGGCGACGATGCGGAGGGCCGCAGCTGCACTCGCCCGTGCCTGCACGCCAACGGGTTCGCGGAGTGCACCGACATGTCACAACCCTAGCACAGGAACGCGTCGTCCGCCGCGCGCAGTACCACCTCGCACGCCGCCGCAGGCAGCCGCTCGCACGCCCGCACAGCCTTGCTGCCCATTGCACCGGCGGCCGCCTTCGTCGAGCTGCTCATCGGAAAAACGAATGCGCTCTTCACAGGCGTCGTGTCAGTGATGTTCGCACCGTACAGAACCGAAATATTTTGGGGCAAAAATATCGCGGGTTTAGGTTAGATGTAAGGGATCTCGGCAGCGGGGGCAATTTGGTTCGTTGTGTAGATACGGTGTGAGATACGGGGCTGTATTTCCCCGAAATTGCTCCAAAAACGCTCGTAATGGCATATCTCTAAGTACATTCAAATTTTAATGGCATTTGTCCAAACCCGAAAATAGTAATGGCAGATCTCGATTTCGAGTTATCGGCAGTGGTATAAATCTAATTTTCCCAATACTAAAATATTTGAGCAGAAATTTGGCAGCATTATTTATCTATATTTTGGGGTGTTCTCTATGTTTGAATGCTGAGATAACTCTGCGCTAGATGTTTTCTTTGTGGATTCCTCTAGCTGATTTGTTGTGCTGAATGTGGATTTGTGGTGACCCATCTAGGTACAAGAGGAACGGCTTGCTGCCGATGCTGAAGAGGAACATCCCGGTGAAGCTGGCGCCACAGAGGTGGCAGGACAACGCCAGCGATGGGGTGTTTGATATGATACTCACCTTTGAGGAGAGGGTCTTTGACTTGGTCGTCGAAGGTAATCAACTGATGGGAACCAGGGCATGATTTTGGTGTAGAAAATGCATCAGGGACTAACTACTGTAAACCTGCACGATTGCATGGTTCTGTTGGCATTCGCTGAGGCTGGAGTTTTTGTGTGTGCAGATATGAATAACCGTGAGCCGAGGCTGTTGAAGAGTGTGCTGATTATCAATATGGATGTGAAAGATAACCATGAAGAAGCTGGTGTTGGGGCAAAGCTTGCTTTAGATTTGTGCCAGAAGGTATTCAAGTAGCATAATAGCTATTTTTTCCATCCACTTGTTATGTATTAATCTGGTTATGTTGTATTTGGGAAAATACATTTTTTAAAATGGTGTGGTTGCTACTGATGGTGATGAACTGATTTGTAATGTCCCCAACCACCTGGGCCGCCTCATGCTAAATGGGATGAGGCCCATGTATACTTTAAATCTGAAATTGTAGGAAGAGTGTTAGTTCAAGTAAATAAATAGCTAAAATGATGTTGAAACTCGAAACATCTAAATCTCAATGCAAGTTTCTAAGTTTCCATATTTCTGACCTTAGTTTGCACATGGTAGGCATGCACTTTTGCAAAGTGTGGAACTGTTTAAAAGTTTTGAGTACGTGCTAGTGAAGTTATTCATGTTTTTGTTGAACAACAAGAAGTTCATTTATCTGTGTTTCTTTCAGCTTGAAGGAGTGGATGATGATTGGGAGGAAATCATAGATGACCTGATTGCTGCATTTGAGAAGCAGCATAAGCGGAAGCTCACATACTACATCTCATTTTACTAACTTTTATAACTCCTTGTGCGGATTCTACAGAGGCAGGATCATTCTTAATTTAACTAATTGTGTGGATGGTTTGGTGGTATTCAGGAAGCTGTACAAAACTGAGGCAGCAGCTGGATTATAGTGTGTTGATCACTTAATTGTTGTCACGGGACAGAGATTCTGATCTTGAAGCCATCATATCAAAATCATGCTGCATCCAGGTTCTTGTTTGCTTCAGTTGCTCCCTACAATTTTCAGTGATGAGTCTGATAAATGCACATGAATGTGTGTTGTTTGGAGTTAGTACGTATGTAAACTCACAAAGTGAAACAATGCATTCTGGTGATGCTGACATAAAACCGTCAGAAATTGCATGTAATTTCTTCAGGTGTCTTGGTCGAGCAACTTTCTCAGATTTTGACATGAAGTTGACCTCTTTCAGTGACATTTTGTTTGGTTTTCTCTTCTGCTCTTCATTTTGACCGGTCAGACCTGTTCCTATGTGGCGCTCGATCATCTGCTGGGACCCTGTTTTTGTGATGCTGAGAGCTCTGATCTGCAATTTTCAGTCTAAGAAGCTGTTCTAGAAGTAGAATTTTGTTTTGGTTTCAGGGTCAGGTTGTGTCACCTATCAGGTTCAGGTGTTGTTGCCGTTTTCCCCGTACTTTGCCGTACCAGTTTTACTCCATCTGCCGTCCTGGTTGTTTTGACGGCTTTATGTGTTTGACCTCAATACTGGCTGACCATCCATTGATGCCCTATCTAGAATACGGGATTTTTTTCTTGTTCATGCGGGAAATGAATCGATTTGTGTGAATTCCTGCCTTCCAAATATGCCACGGAGAGAGAGCTAGCTCAGTCTTGTAGGTCAAAATTATCGGAGCGTTTAGATGGACAGGACAGCTTATAAGTAGCAGTTGTGAGATTTCTTATGTGAACTAGAAAGGCTGGCTGCGTTCATTACGAATAATCTGGTCGTTTTGACCGGGAAACACAAACCTGTCCTTTTAATGACATTTAATTTACACACATTTTTGTTCAAAACTCGAATGGCACAGAGCTGCAACTATATATACTAGGACATGACATGCCCGACACGACACTTAACACATGTAAATACCATCTTTGCTCCTAAAAAGGGAGGAGTAAAGAAAAAGAAGAAAGGTGTGTTCCTTTCCCACCTCCATATGATGTTGTGTCTAAATGTATCTCCATGCACACTTATTAACATAATAGAGCTGCTAACCAAACTAATCTTGCAATCCTTTGACCAGATGTCGACGTACAGACCATGTTCTGATATTATCCTAAGGCAAACTGTTTGATGCATGAAACTTAGCTTAGAGGGAGAAGAGAATTATAAGTCCTAACTTTACTGGTAGGTTAGGCTCCTGGTGGTAGGCGCCCCTTGAATCTAAACCGCACAAGTCTGCTTTGGGATATGTGTCATTGCTTTTTTTTTACCAGAAATACGATATGAAATACGGTCAAAAATACAAGAATTCATGGGCCACTGGTGGGACCGTATAAATAGCCACATACATTAAAAACAGTTCTCTGGGTTAAAGCTAAGTATCATATCTTTAATGACATCCTTTTGTATATACTTGTTAATTGATATTCAATCTATCTTAAGGATTGTAAAACATAGATTTGTCCATGAATTATTACTCTTAATCATATTCTTAACGTGCTATAGATAAAATGCGTCGAATTTTACATTGCAAAATACGAATATATACTTGTCAATTGACATGTAGTATTTTTTTTTAAGATTTTACTAACCACATCCTTAATGAGCGACATATCCAAATGTCGAATCTTAAGAAATTCTAGATTTGGGAACTTAAATGTTTGAAGCAACCTTCTTTGTTCTTGTGATTTTTATTGTTTTATCGCGAAGATAATATGATATTTAAAAAATAAAAATTGAAACGCTCAATTTTGATTAAATACAAAATTTTGGAGTCTAGATTTTGATAATTTAAATTTAAATTTCGAAATTTAAATATGCACATTTTTCGGGATTTTGAAATTGAAATTGTGAAAATTCTGATATGCACTAACGGTTGAATTGTAATAAAATTTGAATACCCTAATATATACTAAACAAAGGCTTATTTAGCGATAATGTGATGCAAGGGATTTTCGTGTCCGACCGGTGTGCTAATTAGTATTAATGACCGTTGTGTGCTGTTACTAGTAATTAAATAGCAGAACCGAAGTGAGAAAATTTTGAACTGTAAATGAGTGGAAAAAATTGCATTAAATAGTAGATCTGACGTGGGTCCGCATGTTAGGTTAATATTTTTTCAGTAATACAACAAATAGCAAATACGCTTCATATATTCCATCAAATACATATTAAATAGGACATGTGTTAGTTGCAGGAACACCTACACCTAGATGCTCCAATGTATTTTCCATTTATATGGCACTATTGTTATTTCGCCTGACCAAACTAGTTGACTTTGCACACATACTGCTCCAATGGTTATAGTTTGATTCGGGAGTTGATCAACCTAATTAATTTGGAAGCCAAAAACCAAAAAGGAATTGTTCTTGTGGCCTGTCGTGTAATGTCGGCAACACTCTGATGTCTTGAACTTTCTTTTTTATCAATACTTTGTAAAAGGATGTTTAGTTGAGTTGCGACATCCTTGCTTTCTTAATGATTTTTTTTATCAAACTATTGTTTCAAACTTGTCTACCTTACCAACTTAGATGTAGAATATCTTAAACATGTCGTTAGCCATGATGAAATGAAACTCTATTTTTATTTGCAACTCGCTATTTATATTGCACGTGCATCGACATTGACATGTGAGTTATGTGAGGATATTAGAACACGTCGATGCGAGACTGCCAACAAAATGAGAACGGAATCATTGGCCTACATTTGATGTGATCAAAAGTGAGAGTGAAGTTTGGTCAAAACTCAGTGTGAACAGTGCATCCATGTCTAGTAATCTAGGCCTTTCCACATGACACGTGGCCATTAAGGTGAGTGCTTTTCCTTTTAGGGAATTGAGGTGGGTGCTTGTACACTGACGGTGGTAGGTGTACACTGAACACTCTACTACCGCTTGGGCTAAGTGTTATTATGTGGGTACTATCTCCCTGATGTCTGAGTACTCCAGTCCTTAAAAAGCTGATATTTTGGACAGTGATGTGTTTTTAAGACATAATTTTAACTAGTTATTTTTATAAAAAAATATATTGGTAAAATCTAACAAAATTATAATATTATAAAAATATTTTTCAAGTAAATATACACTTTGAAAATTACTCCCTCCGTCCCAGAATAAAAAGCGTATTTTGTTTGGTTAAGATAAGATTTTGATCCTCAATTACTCTATTAGTATGTGATTTATGTGACATAAAATTGATGTCATTAGATCCGTATCTAAAAGTACTTACTCATGATTGTGACTTTGTATCACATAAACCACATGTCGATAGAGCAATTGTTAATTAAATTTTTGTCTTAACCAAACAAAATACACCTTACATTCTAAGACAAAGAGAGTATATAAGTAGTATTTGACTACACCCATATATATACTACTTTCTAAATTTATCTTTGATTATAAATTTATTTAACAATATGTAATTACATAATACAAAGTTGATACTATTGGATTCACATTAAAATACACTTTTCAATGGTATTAATTTTGTATCAAATAATTTATATATAGTTAGATTAGACATTAGTTAAGATTGAATTTTAAAAATTATGTTTCTAAACGGAACGAGTATATTTGATATCTAGAAATATACGTGAACAATATAGGCCCCCTTAGGGATAGCTTAGGCTTGTGCATAAGCCGGCTGTCCAAATAAGCTCTGTATAAGCTTCGGTGAAAATAAGCTCCAAAAATAAGCTCTGTCTATTAGGAACGGCTTATGGATCTAAGCTTATGGTATATGGTGAAGGGTGCAAAGTCTGCAATACCCTTGAACAAGTTTGTTTGCTGTTTAGTAGGTGGAATAGTTGTTTTGGCGAGTTTCTTTGCACATGTTGATAGAAAAATTAATTTGAAAGATAAAGACGACAAAAATATCACTTAGGGAAATATTATTTCATCCGGAATATTATTATTACACCAATATTCACCATCAAAGAATATATCTGCTTCAAGTATTTTCCATTTCTCTGGAAAAAAGTTATTTTCCATTACATAGATTTGATCAATGACTAAAAGGATGCTTCTCTTATGTAGTTAGCAATGCTTGGTGAAAAAGTGAAATGATCAACTTGAAGTTAGCACCAAAATTCATTGTTTCCTTCATGCAGTTAGCACCAAGATGTTTGGTTTTAACATGTCTATGTTATGAAATGTTTACCACTGATGCCAAATGAACTAGTTGAAGAAGTTCAGATAATGATTTGAGAGACAAAACCAAAAGAAGTGACTATGTAAAATACATCTTACAATCGCTTAAAAAGGATCATGGTACAGTTTAGCAGAATAACTAATTCACAGTGCATATATACACATAATTTACACACTGCCAATCCATTGCAAAATCATATGCTTCTCAGGAAATTGAATGGAAAAGTGAAGGAAAAAAAAGAGAAGAAAACCATCTCGGACGGCTTGGTGTTGTCTTGCGAGGAGGGAATCCGGCCGCGGAGCTCACATGGGAGGACGCGATGGAGGAGGTTGACGAGGGGGCCAGGACAGGTGGTGGAGGAGGAGCTCGAAGCGTCCGCTGGTGAAGGAGCTCGGCGCGTTGGCTCAAGGGAGAGTCGGGGGAGGCGGCGCTGCTAGTGAAGGGAGGAGTTGGGCGGTGTTGCACGGAGCGAGCCATTAGGGAGGACCGGCGCATGGAGGAGGCGGTGGCTACCTGGTTGGGCTGGTCAGCCAAGGACAGGGCGGGGAGGGCGACCTTGTCGACGGGGGAGGCCGCTGAGAGGGTGACTCGATCGGGTGGCGGCGCCGGAACCCTAGCACGTGGGCCGTGGGCTTGGCGACAGGGCAGCGATCTGCTCGGGCGGGGCTTGGCGGCGACCGGCTCGGGCGGTGCTTGGCAGTGACCGGCGCGGGCGGAGCTTGGCAATGGGCTGACGACCTGCTCGGGCGGCAACGGATGGGGCGGCGTGGGGACTCGGGAATCGGGGAGGGCAAGTGGCGGATGGCGCAGGCCGCAGTGAGGGTGGGATAGGGAGGACAGCACGGACGACAGGGAGGGCGGCGTGGGGAGGATGCAGCGGATGGCGGGAGAGCTCGGTACAGGCGACGCCGTAGCCTTAGATCCCAACGGGCTCGGATGGGGACGGGGAAGAGAGAAGCGCAATTAGGAAGAGAGGGGATCGGGTAATGGCAGGGCGTGGCAGTTTTTTTTTAAATATTCGTGAACTTCAAGGGTAAATTCAAATTTAGGAGTAAGTGGAGGGATGAGAAGTTCAGAAAATCTCAAATTTGAGGCTTCCTACTACCAATGGGAAATAGGGAAGGCTTAGAAATTAAACCCTATCTTAATTTGTGTTAGATTTAGTTTTTAGCTTATTTATATCTAAAAGCTCTCTAGAAGCTATCCCTTTTTTAGGGTATAGGCGGAAAGTATGAAAACTTCAGATTCTTTTCTTTGCAACGTGTCACGTGCTTCTCGTTTTGGGAAACTATATATAAAATGTGTGATGTGATACGTTCTCATCATCAAGAACATTCTCTCTAAGATCGCTAGGTTGTCCGGTTGTCGTCACATTAAAGAGTGTGTCTGGTATTATGAGATGCCTTTTAATTTGTTAGCACGTGTTGCTTAGCTAGTAATTTCTCAATAGGTCTTGGAAAATTAATTGAAAAAATGTGCATGCTTGTCTCGCGCCCCTGTAAAATTATTTTGAAAGAACCGCCCGCGAAATTCTTACTGGAGATGTGTAGTAGTACTACTTAGCTTGAGTAATTAACCAGCTTGGCAGTGTATAATACGTAACACTTCGCTTGATTTTAATCCTCATCGTGATCATCCTCCAAGTGTTCTGTCACCGACTTAGAATTAATAAGGACACTTAAGAGACACTCGTATCTAGATAAGTTCGTGCGTGGTCAAACGAACGTGAAAGCTAACATAACCTGGTCAAAGCCAATTGCCCTTCGAATTCCTTTCCTTTTCTCTGGAAGTAGGAAACTGTAATGAGCTATTTTTATATTTTTTGGCGTTTAATTAGCTATTTTTCTAAGTAATTAAAAATTATGTATATGTTAACCGATGGAGAGATATATCGTCTATCCTTGTGGTATGTATAGTATTTATATTTTTAATATATATTTAAAAGTTGGTTAGATTATAACCTAATTTAATAAATATTAAACTGAATTTTATGTAATTATTTTTATACAGCAGCTTGTAAAATAAGTTCCTTGTAGAGTGTGGTTCAGCAATCGCAAAACCAAGTCTAAGTTGGTCAAACACACAAGACACTTTCGGAACCTATAAAAAACTAAAATTAATGAATAGATGTACGGATGGTCCATGAAGCAAATTTGAGAGGAAGCAAGCGTATTAGCAAGGGTGTGTACGTACACAGAAAGTTATGAAAAGAATGGCAGCACAAGTAGGAATAGAATTTGCAAACATAAACAGACAGGCGCCACATACATTAGTACCTAGATGAAACAAGCAAATATTGTACACATGCATTGTATGCAAGATAAGCAGATCGATAGATATATATAGATCACTCTTCTGATGACGGCACTAATTAATTATCCCTGGCTACAACAATTAATTACCATCTTATTAAATACTTATAGTAAGTTAAGCATCTCTTGCTCACTAAGGTAGCTAGCTCACCTGCATCTCTATATATAGTTGGGAAGGTACGGAAGCATTTGTCAAAAAGATTGCGCCCGTCACGTAGCTAGCTAGCTACGCTAGACATTCACGTACAGACGTGTTCATTAGAGTGCTCATGTGCTACGGCGCCGAGGTGGCGGACCCTGGAGAACACCGACGGCGGCGGCTCGCCGCCGGCGACGACGACGGGGGAGATGAGCGGGAGGCGGCGGTACCGACGCCGCCGCCGATGATGTGGCGGCGTAGGCAGGCGCAGGAGATGTCGGCCATGGTGTCGGTCCTGGCGAGGGTCGTGGCCGGCTCCGGCGAAAGTGCCGTGGCGGCGTCTTCGACGAAGAGGCCCGCCGCCGAGCAACTAGAGGCCGTCACGGAGGAGGCGTGGTGGTCGCCGTCGTCGTCGTACGGAGGCCAGCTAGGTGCCGCCGCCGCGGCAACGCCGTCGACGGCCTCTTCCTTTCTTGCCGGTACGTACGTACATGACAATCAATCAATTAAACAGCCATGCATCGCATGCATAGAAACGCATTGTGCAACACGCATAAAAACGACGTGTACTAGTATGGATAGTGCTAACGTTTTCTTTCTTTGAACACCTAACGTTTCTTTCTTTGAAGCTCAACAACTGCACGTTACTAGCGAGAGAGAGAGAGAGAGAGAGAGAAGCAAACTGAGATTTGCAGCGTGTACACGTAGGATTGATTTAATTATCCCTGGAAGCTTGCATGGATGATTCAAGAAGCTCGGTACTGGTACTAGATATATGTGTATGCATGCATGCCGTCAGACATGTGTTTCTCACGTCCTACAAGCCAGAACAAAGGAGAAGCAGGATTGTTTTCTTCTTCTTCCATGTGATTGGTGTCCAAATTAACAAGTTTGAAATCTTAGGAGCCGCCAAAAGCATGAAAGCATATCCACATTTTCGTTTTCCCACTATTCCATTCATTCATAGCTCTCTTTATTCAACCTTCGAAGACTTTAACCATTGATATATCTAAAAGTACTTTCTATCGTTATTGGCAAAATATTGTGATCAAAAGTGACAGTTAAAGCCTTTTATTTGAGACCGTAAAAAATGAAAGAAGAACCAAATTTGTTGTCTTGGCTGACGAAGCAAAACAGAGCAAGTGAGCTAGAAAAGAATACGATTCATTGTTCTTACCTCGTCATGCAAAAAATAATAATTCTTCTTAGATAGTGAAAAAAATCACTCCTCAGATATCAGAAAGAATTTAATACAACAATAAAGACTAATCAATCATTTTCCCCTAATTAATCTCCTCTGTTTCTTTAACCTGCGCGCAGACTACACAGCAACGCCAGGGCGGTACTCGCCTGCGTCCGCCGCGGCGGCGGCATCCTACTCGCAGTACGGGGCGGCAGCCGCCGACGAGGAGCTGCCCTCGCCGTCCTCCGCCGACTCCGGCGGCGGCGGCGGGAGCACGCCGAGGAAGCGGTACAGGGGAGTGCGGCAGCGGCCGTGGGGAAAGTGGGCGGCGGAGATTCGGGACCCGCACAAGGCGGCTCGCGTGTGGCTCGGCACCTTCGACGACGCCGAGGCCGCTGCGCGCGCCTACGACGCCGCCGCGCTGGGATTCCGCGGCAGCCGCGCCAAGCTCAACTTCCCCGAGTCCGCCACCCTCCCGCCGCCACCTCGACAGCCTCCTCCGGCACCAGCGCTACCAATGCCGCCGCCCCCGCGGCCGGAGGCGCTGCTGGAGTCGCAGACGCTCCCCGGAGGGGAGCCCTACTCCCAATACGCCAGGCTCCTGCAGGGCGCCGCCGGCGAGCCAGCGCCGCAGCCGGGCGGCTCGACGTCGGGGACGGCAAGAACGCCAGCGTCTGCGCCTCCTCTGCTCTACAGCTTCGGTGGTCAGGGTGAGACCGGAGCTGGCTACCTCTTACAGCCGGAGAGCGGCGGCGAGGGTAGAGGGACGGGGTACCCGGCGGCGTGGGCGGAGTACGGCCTGAATGATCAGCGGCAGGGCCCGTCGGGTTGATCGGTATCACCGTCGCCGTCGCCGTCGCCGTCGCCGACAGGTGGGGCCATCTTCCTCGGGCCAGTCAAAGCGAACTTGACGCGTTCTGACAAGGGCAAAATTGCGGCCGACCAATTTTTCACATCGCATGGTCAACGTGTTCAGACGGCAAGGAGTCACGGACGGGAGCTGTTTGGTTTCTTGTGGAATTTCTGCAAAACTTCTGATAAATTTATGCTTTCGAAAAGAGCCGCGCTATTTGAGGTAGAATTTTTTGGTTACATGTACCGTGAATTTGGTTGAAACGGAGGACGAATTGTTGTTCAGAAATAGACGAGGTGTCAAACAGCTCTGAATTATCTCTTTTATTTGACAACCGTATTCGGTTCTCCGTTCAATTAACAATTTCTTCTCTGTTTGTATAAGTATTTCGGAATATTATTTATCTGATTTTAGATTAGTTAAAGCAATATATGCTTTTACGGCTGTGCTATATATTTTTCAATCGCGTGTCTTTTCTTTAAAATAGACGATTTGATTGCAAAAATTTTACTAAAATTGTACATTTAGAAAATGTACAGTTTTAGTAAAAAAAATTGTGAAATTATGTATTTATTCTAGGAAAATGTTTTTTTATTTTTCGGAGGGTCTACTAGTTCCGTAATATTTGTATTTGTATTTTTTTGAATTATTTTGCCTTTTTTGTTGTTTGAAAACAGCCGTTCGATATACGGCTAAAGTCTATGTCGAAATCCAACACCCCATAAGATTTACTGACCTTTAAGAAGAAAAAAAGTGATTGTGGATTGGGTGACAGCATGCATAGTTAGTCGCGTGAGTTATTTCAATTTAACGGGTTCAAGTCCTCGAACCTGGGTTTTTATTTATTTAACACGTAGTTCTTCCTACATGTATGCACTACATTTGAATTTAACGTGTATCGTTTTGTGAAACATATATAAAATGGAACGATTTAGTATGACGGGACAGTTATCTTGCGATTACATTGCTTTGTGTTCGGATACGACCAGATCGAGTAGGTACCCGAATTGTATTCGCACTCGATCACGTTTGTCTAAAAATATCTTTAAAAATGTAGAAAGAGCACTACTCGCTTCGTATTCAATCCGGCGATTCTTTTAAGAGTAAATTTTATTTTAAATCAAGTATTTGTCACAAAGTGATAGGATGAATTATATTATATATTTTTTATATTTTAAATCAGATTTAGCATACATAATTCTACTTTAAACCATATTTAGTAGCTGACTTGACAGCATGGGCCCACATATAGCCCAACGTGACGACGACACGTGGACCAATCACTCGCCAGGTCGGAGGCAGATTTTTGCTAGCCACTTCCGACACAGAAGAGAGACGGACGGTGAGCAGATCGAGTATAACCAGTTTTGGCTCCATCTAACCAAACCCCTGAATCTAACTCGACCAACAAGGTTTGTGGGAGAGCAAGGGAAAGCGTGGGCTAGGGTGTGACCATGCTGTGACATTCATCACCGGAGAACTAGCTAACTCCAAGTACCTTTGCTCCACCGTTTGCCCCAATTTTTTCTAATTAGGGTTTGATTGTGCCTTTTTTTCGTCTTTCCCTTGGCTATAATTTGGCCTACGAAGGGTCTAAACCTATGTGCCATCTCATCATGACAAGTGAGGCCATCATGTTAAAATCACTCCAAATGTTAAATATGGTTTAAAGTAAAATTATGTGTGCTAAATCTGGTTAAGTTGTCAAGAAAAACATGGTTTAAATAGTCGCTTTGCTATAAATATCTGATTTAAAGTGGAATTTATTTTTTTGTATTTAAATATATATGACCTGTTTGAAATGTAGGATTCCTGTAGGTACATCGAAGATGTAAACTGCAGATTTTCTGCTGCTACTCGTGCGAAATCTCTGCACTTTAGAACAGTGTAAACTCGGACTGGTCAAACGCGCGTCGTTCCAAATTGCCGTACATCGACATTGCCGCCGTACGGATCCGACGTCTCCGTCCGTCGGCAGAGACGTCCTTTGACTTTGTGTACGTGTGTGCAGCTGCCGCCTAGTCCTAGAAGGAGAGATACCATATAATTCAATCACGAGGTAATTGCACCGGAGATACATAAACTTGGCACGCGCGTGCAGTTCGGTACAAAAACTTAGAAAACGTGCACGCCAGTACAACAACTTGGCACGCGGCGTTCACTCCGGTACAAATTGTACGAGCGTCGTCTCGGTGGAGGGCGAGACGCTGGGAAACGCCATTGACCGTGGCGTTAGCCCAGTCCAGCCACACGCCACGGTGGGTGGCGTTTGCAGCGTCGCCCTCCACCGAGGCGACGCCACCGTGGCGTTTAGTAGGCCGAACGCCATTGGCCGTGGCGTTAACCCACTCAACCACACGCCACGGTGGGTGGCGTTTGCAGCGTCGCCCTCCACCGAGGCGACACCACTGTGGCGTTTAGTAGGCCGAACGCCATTGGCCGTGGCGTTAGCCCACTCAACCACACGCCACGGTGGGTGGCGTTTGCAGCGTCGCCCTCCGTGGAGGCGACGCTGGCGTCTCGCCCTCCACCGAGGCGACGCCACCGTGGCGTTTAGTAGGCCGAACGCCATTAGCCGTGGCGTTAGCCCACTCAGCCACACGCCACGGTGGGTGGCGTTTGCAACGTCGCCCTCCACCGAGGCGACACTCGTGCAATTTGTACCGAAGTGAACGCGCGTGCCAAGTTGTTGTACCGGCGTGCACGTTTTCTAAGTTTTTGTACCGAACTGCACGCGCGTGCCAAGTTTATGTACCTGGGGTGCAATTACCTCTTCAATCACACTCTAACTCAGTTTTAGCTGGAACTCAGTATATAGCAGAATTTTTTTCACAAATTAATCTTTTTTTAAAGTTAACCCTTCTAGAGAAAAAATTGCAAATCGTGCCTGCGATGCCATGCCTCGTGGCGCCACCAGAAGGGTCAGATTTGAAAATTTTTCTTCAGAGAGGTTAACTTAAAAAAAAGGAAAAAAGGTTAATTTGTGAAAAAAAATCGTATATAGCATGACATAATATAGGTTTCAAAAAAAATTCCCACATGTATGCACTTCTACGATTTATACTGGTGTTTTTCATCAAATAAGAAAACACCGCATCCAGAAATTTAAGAGGAATCTTGTCGAGTAGCAGCACATCATCTACACATCTGAGGAGAGGCAAACATGGCTTCACACGCTCGAATTTTGGATAAGCAAAGGTAGGTCGTACGGCTAACCTTCTAATCTAATATTTCACATATCCAACACATTGCATGAATATTCCTTTCAATTTTTGTTAAGAACATGCAAGTACTAGGACAAATTGGCCAAAACTCAGCGTCCCTGAGGCCACGACACATAGGCCGGGGACGCAGCACCAGGTCATGTGTGCGCTTTGACCGTTCCAGCATGTACACATGGAGAGAGTGTCTGGCTTGGGTTGCACCCAACTCAGATTGCCCACGCTAAAAGTTTTAGAAACTTATGAAAAAAGACATGTCATAAAATTTTAAATTAAAATTTAAAACACGGTCTGAGAAATTAAAAGACAAATTGAGTGACGTGATGATATATAGGCTGAATAATAAGTTGGTCTCCGTCTTAAAAGCAGCACTGACAAGCAGGAAGATTGCAGGGTGAGCATGTGGACTTAACGCTGGATCACCGGCTGGGAGTGGAAGAAAGACGGCGAGCTCCGCATGGGAGACCTCCGGGAGCAGCACGAGTTCAAGAGCTCGGAGCTGCCGGAATTGTCCGTATGGTAAGTAAATATTTTGTAGATTTTTAAGTAAGTGCAGCATTGCTCGCGAGGTAACTTCTTGGCTTTGTACTCGGTGCATGTTGCCTAAGAACATATAAGGTCTCTTTATTTCGCATGATTTAAAAGACGCAAGAACAAAAAAATGTGGGATTAAAAAAGCATATCTTCTTTAGTCTTATAGGATTTGAAACCACATGAATTGGCATAAAATGGTGTTTGATTGCACCATAGTAAAAAAACATAGGAACTTATGATCCATATAAATGTTTCCAAGAGGTTAGACTCAATGAAGTTTTCATTTGAACTGAGTGTAGAGTTAACCATACGAAAAATTCATAAGGTTTCTAATTCTACGAATCAAGCGACGACCGTTGGAAAAATTTCTAAGAATTGACATGGCAATGATTTTCACATATATAGTAAACATATTCAACAAATAAGCTTTTTAAAAAAATTAGAGGAGAAAAAGAGAAAATTTCGAAAAGAATAATAAAAATAAAGAAAATTTTATAAACTTTCAAGTCGAGGCGTAAGATGAAACCTAAATTTTACTAATAGTTAAGGGACGAAATATTCGACAAGTTTCCAACATCGAAGGATTATATGCTAGTAAGTCAGAAAATTATAGTCCAATTAAGGGCGGCTCAAGATTGTGTGGAAGAAAAGTCGGCGTCGCTTTGCTTCATCAAAATGGATCGAATGAATGCGTACGAAACAAAATGGCTGGCTCCGCCCAGTTAATTAATTCAAGGTGGTTAGTTGGAGACTAACTCTATGCACGAACAACGAGTAAGCACACTGATTAATTTCCTGTTAACTTTCAGGTGCCATTTAACATTCACGGACGCCGCAAGCAAGAAGGTGATCGTGGTCGTCGACGGGGAGATGAGCTCGGATGGTTTCGATAATTTTTACGACAATTAATTGGTCGTGGACTTGATAATAGACTAAAAAATAATAGACCAAATAACTCCCTCCAGTGACAATTTAGTGATCGGCGGCCAGTATACTCCCTCCCATTTATAATATACTAGTAGGGTGATCGTGCGTTGCTATGAAATAACAAAAAAATATATAGAGACATTAAGTAAAATACCATTCTATTTAGTGAATACATGCGTCAAGTATTGTTTCTAATCAAGATATGACAAACATCGGCTTTTTTCTCATGTTTTGCCCCTCTCCAAAGACTATGTATATCTCTCATATTTCCTTCATCCCCGTCACATGTCTCCTTGTCCACTCCACCCCGTAAGAAGACAAAGCAATGTCTTCCTTATCCCTTTCTCCCTATCTGCCAGTTCCTCAGCTCTGCCTCTAGCTCCATCGATGATGCGCTGTGGCTTAGCTCCACTCCCTATCAATTTGTCATCATGCACTACTGTCTTCTTCAATTTTGATGAATCTCCACACGATTCTTGTCGCCTCTGGTGAGATATTTTGGCACATGTGCATCACCTTAATACGGATAATGATGTGAGGAACGGACGATAATGGCAATATTCATCCCCTGCATTCGGCGACAGTGTCAGTGATCTTATCAGCTGGTTTCGCCCCCGGCTCCGCTCCGCTTCTAATGGCATGATAGCTCCACCATTGCTACACCTTCGCCCCCATTCAACTCTGCGTCGCTTCGTGTCGCTCCGCCTTTGTGCACTACTGTCTTCCCATTTTAGAGTAACAAAGAGATCACTACCTGGTTTCAATACTTGAATGAAACATGGTCCAAAGTACAAACAACATCGTATCGAAGTAAACAGTAAATAACGCAAATTATCACTCCGTGCAGAGTCATGCTTTCCTACGGATTATAAATATATTTAACATACTCTAAAACCACTTTGAACATACATTTTGCATCTTAACATGACATGGTTATCATTCATTAAATTTCTAAAATTTACACCCTAATAGCTCATGTGAGACTGAAGTTTCATATCAAGTCACAATCTTCATCACCGTGTTTAGCCAGTGCTACCCGATCCGCTTCGCTCGTTTCTCATGGAGGACTCACTAGTATAGAAATCGATATCCAAGGTGGTTAAAATAGCACATCCGAGGCGGTTATAGCACCCGCCTCCACGGAGTGGTTGCGGATATGGGGGCATGCATCAGAGGCGGTTATGCAAGCACCTCGGATAAGAGCTCATCCGAGACGGTTAAAACGCATAAACCGCCTCGGATAAGCGCTTATCGGAGGCGGTTGAAGTACATATCCTAGGCGGTTGTTTAGTTGCAACCGCCTCGGATATGTTTTTAAACGTGCATTATTTTGCTTGATTACTAGCCTCCCTGAAAAAGCAAACAGTTCATATATATGATATATCACAGCACACACAACAGATTTATATATATATATCCAAATCACAGCACGCACAACAGATTTATATAGCACACTTCAATCATTCATTCTCGCATCGACCACAAGACATAAACTACAAACATTCACATACATACGCATACGAATTAATAAATATTACAAAACTTGTTCACTTGAGTCATATACTCAATTCACAGCGAAGATATTGATCAAATTCAAAAAACTAGACCTCTCTTAAGTTCTTCACATGAATAGAACCACTCGCCAAAGCCTCCATACACGATATCTGTTGATAAAGAAGTCTCATCTGTAAAACAGTGACGTTAGCAGTGAGAGGAAAAATGAACAAGACATTTAAAAACATCAAGTGCACTTATCATTTGAAACCACAAGTTGGATAAATAATTACAAAGTTTGATTGTAGACGTTAATGAAGTAACTAATGACCTAACTAGAAACCTAAGTAATGATCTAACTAATCGCAATCCTAAGTTCCTAGCTTGCCGCCGGGAAACTGAAGCATCCTTGGGACTAATGACCTCGTTGTTTAGGAAGTTAGCGATGTGCGACCGGATCTGGGCGAGGTCCATATCTTCCAACTGTTTGATTGCCATGGTTTTCGCCCCTCCCTGAAAACATGAGGCTTACACTCAGGGCGAATAGCATGATTAAACACTAGACATTAGCAGTGGCGATGGTTTCGTACCACTAGATCACCGTACTTTGGGTTGCTGCAAAGGGCTAGCATGTGAAAACACACGTAATACCCACAGAGGTCGGTCCCTTCGGGTTGTTGCCGGCACTACAAAAGGGATATCGATTAGGTATAGAGGGCAGAAGTATGATGGCATTAGTTCGAAGAGTCAAGGACATTACGGAATACCTTAAACTTGGAGTCATGCCGTAACTCGACGGGCACTCCTTCCTTGACTTCCTTGTGCCTCCCTCCTTGTTTGACGTACGTGTCAAACGTTCTAGGTGATTCAAAACAATTAGCATCGAACTGTCTTTTCCTTTGTGAAGAAGAAAGAATAGGCATGGACGAAGTTGAAAGTTTTGGTACTCACTCGTCGAGTAGATGCATGATGTCCACGTACCCTTGCTTGCGCTTGTCAATGCTACGCCTCATGGAATCAAGGTAATATACCTTATTCAATTTCAGCACGATCATGGCCCCTGGTTATACGATACGAAGTTATTACATGTTTAGCCGTCGAACCATGAGAATTTGCAAAGGATGTGGCTTACCCGATGTTATAGGCAACCTGGATGTGATCTCGTGCGGAGTACTCATGGAGTAAATGCAGGACGTAATCCCGCACTATGTTCTTATTTGCCGCGATGCTTTGGGCCGAGATCAAATGTGGGTCGCCGAACCCCACAGAGTTCTTCATCTTTCTTTTTTCGCTCAGATCAAGCATGTAGCTGAGTATAGGAGAAGAACGAGTTATATTGCCGGTAGTTAGCTAGAATAAAACAAAACGGTGCTGCGTTGTAAGTACTTACAGCGTGAAGCATCTCATGAGACTGGCGTCCAGCTCACGGAAGTGCATCATGTTGAAGATGTCTGTGAATTCCACGGGAAACATATATCCGCTACGGTGCTTGAAATGCTCCTCCTTGAAGAAGACCATGAGGCTGACTTGTATCTGGGAACGGCCTGTTCGACATCTCGAGGTAATGATCATGAAGCTTCCGGCAGGCTATGCCCAGATTCACGTTAGCGTCCACCATAGGTTGTCCCGGCACGTGCTGGCAAGCTAGCTCCACTAAAGGATATTCCACATCATTCGCCAGTTTTGAAGCAGATTTCTTGCCTCTGTATACTTTCAGCTTGGATGTGGCCCCTTGACTCTTCGTTGGAACATGGCTTGGCCGTGAGCTCTCCACTAGTGGTATTGCCGGGAGTTGAGGGGGTTGCTGCCTCGAAACCTCCGGCGGAGATGGAGCAACCACCGGTGAAAACCTCAGCATCCCTTGATCCGGCGAGCATGGAGGAACGGACGGTGCGCTCGGTGTTGATTCGAGAACTATGTCCTTCTTCGGCCACTGGATGAACGACCCGACCGCGTCGCTTAATGTCTGCATCTCATCAGATTCTTACGCGTTCGGCAAGGGACAGTTAGCGAAGGTCGGGTTGATTGACTCGACCTGCACTCGCGTGAAGCCTGGCGTTAACGGGACACCGTGTATCACCGTTCCAGAAGGAGATGGCCACACCTGACCGTACGCGGCGTCCATTGAGAAGTTCATCGTAGCGAACTGTATCTGCATCTTGCACCGCGTCGGACTCCCAATTTGGTCGATGGGAGAACAATCTCCGCAACCCGAGGCGCAGCTACTGCGGCGGGCACCCGGGCTAATTGCGACTGGCGCCTTGTCTTGCAGGTACTGTGCTGAAAGCCTCTCCTCCATCGCCCTCATTCTTTCCTCAAATTGCGCCTCAAGGGACGACTGTATCTCCGCTTTCATCTGCTCGGCTCTTGCTCTCTTCCTCTGCCGACGTGCCTCTTGCGTGTCCCCGGTGAAGGCTTTGCCCCATGTTGCTAGATTTCCGAAACCCCTGGTGCATCTATAGGGCTCCCTGGTGCCGATGGCCTTGGAGAGTACGTTTTCTCCCGACTTGGCACAAACGAGCCTTGAGATGCCTGCTCATTCAGCCCTACCATTCTCTGATAGACCTGCTCGTCTTCAGGGTTTTTCCATACGCGTTGACCACGAGGATCCACCTTCGTCCTCGCTCTGCACTAGTCCCGGATGCGGTTGTCGCTAAAATCCGAGAACACCGGCTGCTGTCCGTGCTTCTCTGCTTCCTCGTCCTCCTTTGCCCACTTCTTCTTAGCATCGACGTACCCTGAGGTGCCGAGGAAATGCGGGTGCTTGTTCCTCCTGGCTAGCTCTTGCCCCTACTGGCTTTCTGTCTGGAACTCTTCGGACGACTTCAACGCGCAGAACTCTGCCCAATCTTCTTCGGAGACATCCGGGTATGCCTAGCAAGGCGACTTCTCTTGCTTGAGATAGTCCCTCACCAGTCTGTGCTTGAAATTCCTCCAGCACTTCCCAGCCGTCAATATAGTCGCTCGGAAGAAATCGGCCTCGACCTCTTCCAGGTACATGAAGGAGCCCTTCACTTCGTCAAACAGGGACCTCCGCTCGTCCCGTGTCAGCTCACCCCAATCCGCGAGGGTGATCCTAACCCTAGAACAGGTGACCACCCCGCATAACGTCTGCCACTTCTTCCGGGTTTCTTTCGGCTCAGGAACTCCAGTCACTGGATCCAAACTCTGAACTACCCATCTGCCCTTCGGCCTCCCTGATGGCTTCCTTGTTTGCGAGAACCCTTTCCTGACGATGTTGAAGGTCTGGCGACCCCGACGGTGATATCATAGGGAGGGCGGTGGAGAGTTCGTATCCATTCTACTAGCACAAGCATAAACAATTGATATATGGGAGACCAGGAAACATGCATAGAGTTGTAGATGCACCTGTTTTAGCAAATGAGCACATGGCAGTTTGAAAAGAAAAAAAGAACTTAGGTATATATGCATCTGTTCAACATGTTAGGACTTGAATTGGAAAAAAGTTGTGCACAAATATGCTTGTAAATACAATGAAAATTGTACGAGGATCGAACAGTTAACCGTGATGGATGATATGTTTACATATGTTATCATGTTTACATATGTTCTTAGATGAATACCACGCAATGATAACAACACTGTTAAAATCGTATAGCTATATCTATAAACTACACATAAGATTTGGTATGTGAGAAGTAACAAGGTAAGCAATACTAGAGAGGAGGAGGCTGCCGGCTAGTTCTGACCTTCTTCGGTGGTCGGGGGTACTAAAGAGGAGGATGCTGTCGGCGGTGGTCGGAGAGGAGACGGCCGTGGTCGGGGGCACTCGGTGAGGGGCGTCGGTGGTCGGGGAGGCGGCGTTGCAGGTGGGGGGGCGCTCGTGAGGGGCGCCAGTGGAAGAACTATGGCAGGAGCTCTGCCTTTCTCATAGATAGAAAGAACAATTACAAATAAAACTCTCCGCGATAGTTACAAAGGTACGAGAGGGGAAATACCCGGCATAACGCCATCGTATAGAAAGCTACCTTATCTAAACTAGGGCCGCGCTATAAACCGGAGGATCACCGTCCGAAGTCCACACAGCAAAAACTAAAAACCTGCAACACAATAGGATCCCTACAACACGAGCTGCGGTAAAACTACCTAGCTATACTAGGTCGCAGAGCTAAAAACCGAAGAGGGCAGCAACA
>JAGXJF010004600.1:0-121203 GCA_019208055.1 Stipa capillata
TAATTAGTATTGCCGGAATAATACTCCGACAGCAGTGTCTCCAACTTGGCAGCCTCTCTACGAGCAGCACTATCGTTATTCGTCTCTTTCACAACCTGCTCTTGCATGTGACGGTCCTGGACCATTCCGGCCAAATTGTCCCCCGTGCTTTGCGTATCCGTTTCGGCCTCTTCGTGTCCTCCGACATCTTTATAATCAACTGTTGTGCTTCCGGCTCCCCATGTCCTGCTTCTTCATCTAACCCTTCGTCGTCGGCAACAACCTCATCCTCCTCACCGTGACTTGTCCACCGTGTATAACCTGCCATGAAACCCCATCGCACCAGGTGCATGTACAAAAAACCAGATTTCCTCTCGTACATCTTCAGGTTTTTGCAATCACGACACGGACAGCATATCTTCGTGCCACCCTTTCGCACCATATCTCGCTCGGCGAAATCAAAGAACTCATTCAAAGATGTATAGAAACTTTGTGTGTTCCGATCGCCGTCATACATCCAACTTCGATCCATCGGTCGTTCGATCCCTAAGATATACGAAAATTAATTAGTACCAACCTTTCATGACGGGCTAAAAAAAATAATAAATGTTTTCTTTGCAATTGAGATTTTGAAATATTACATAAAACATTTCAAGATTTGGCAGGTTATTGAAATAAATTGTTGAAAATTGAAAATTTCGGCATGACCTTTGCTAAAATTATGCAAAATTGAGTATCGAACGTTGACAAAATGTTGATGAAGCAACATTTCGCCAAAACGTTCAACTCAGTTTACCTGAAAAAATAAACAAAGCAACGAATGTTGCCTCGGCTCGACGGCCGGTACCACAAGCATATCTCACATTCACATAGATGAAATACATTTCATGCACATCTCACATCACCACAGATCCACTAAATCAAAGTATCATTTGCTTGTCTTCCAAATTTTGAAATATCATTTGCTTGTCTTCCAAATTTTGAAGGATCATATTGAAGTACGTACTTATGTGTTGTTTCCCAAACATATGACATAAGCTCTGGAATCATGGCATGTTGAGAAGTTAAAAGATATCAAAAGTGCATCTACTCAGAATTCAACAAATTTGGGCCTCTCCAATGAGGAAGCATGTATGTGAGCTTTACTGTTGAAACTATAACTTCTATGTGTTCAATTTCTTTTGTAATGATTTACATGCATTCGATATGCAGCAACTTAGCAACCACTGATAGTCATAATCAACCTTTGGTAACTAGATCATTCAAATAATACATATAGAGAAACTCACCTGGTAAAGCAAATTAATTTGGGGGAGAGCAATTAAGCTAGCTAGAGGTGATGATCTAGCTAGAGGTGATGATCTAGCTAGATAGAAGGGAGAGAGAGATGGCAAGGGAGCTAGGGGAGGTGGGGGAAGATTTTGGAGGGCTAGGATTTCTCTTAGGGCGTGTACGGCGGCGGCGGAGGTCAAGGCGATGGGCGAGCTCGCTGCTAGCCAGTGGAGGTACGACTGGCCAGCAGCGAGCTCGCTGATCCTTTTATAGGGCAGGTTACCAGTGACGGGCACATATACACGCCCGCCACTGGTAAAGAACATACCAGTGACGAGCCGAACGTGAGCCCGCCACTGGTATGAAGGCCAGAATCAAGTTTGGCGGGAAATTTTATCAGTGACGGGCTCGTTGGTGCGCACGTCACTGGTGTGTAACATATCAGTGACGAGCTGCTCTGTGAGCCCGCCACTAGTAATTGCTAAGTTACCAGTGACGGGCAGTAATGCGTGCTCGTCACTGGTAATTATTTACCAGTGACACGTGACAATTGACGCCCGCCACTGGTAACTTTTCGGTTTACCAGTGACGTATTTTTTTGGTGCTCGTCACTGATAATATGCCTTCTATAGCTGTTTCTGCAGTAGTGACCATCGAAAAGTGTTCCATTACCTGGACCCGTTATTGCATTCTAGAGGCCATTCATGGTCTTGACACACATGTCGGTGGTGGACCCATATATTAATGATCGAGCACAAGTTTGTGTTGTGACTAGAGAATCCAAACAAGTCGGCTACTTGGATCACAAATGCGCACAACAAATGTTTCAACAACTAGTTGAAGGAACATATGTATGGGAACAGGTCGTCAAATGTTGATGATGAAGTAGTGGCTTGGTTGGCAAGAGGGACATAGTTGACAACTATGACATGGCAAGGAGATGACATAGATGGATACACATTTATACAAGGGATCTGGACAAAAGGAGCATATACTAGAATAGCGGTGTTTGAGTTGAGGCCTAGGGTCCCAATAATGAGAAGAGAAACTAGTAAGGCTTCATAGAAGAGATTTGGCAGCTTGAGTATATAACTATGAAGATCCCCATGTTCCGATGCTGTTGGGTGCATCTCAAACGAGTCCATGTTGAGGACCATAACTTCACTACGATGGATCTAGAACATCTTGGATCCAAAGAAGAGCCATTTGTCCTCACTAAGCAAGGGTCTCAAGTCTTCTACATAAATGATCCAAAAAATCAGAACTACCATGTAGTTCCGAATGGTAAAGGTGAAACGGAGGGCTCTTTGGAGTTCCTCGTGCTTTCGAAATGCAAAACCCTGTCATCCCTACCGCAAGCATACTCATCTCTCCAACGTCTTCACATTAGAAAATGTCCTGGTATAAAGACGCTCCCTACATACCTGCAGCAACGGCTGGGCAGCCTAGCGTGGGAACATCTAAATGCCCGTTATGAAGGTATGCACGCACCTATTAATTTGCCACATTTCAAACATACTTCCAGATATACTCGAGCTGGATTGATTACTCTAGATAGCTAGGCAATTAAATCACGAGGCTGCTATTTTTTTGTGTAACAGCAAGCATGTGTTACGTTCACATGTACCAGCTACTGCATTAGTCAGTATTGAATGAACTAGTTAGATAATGGTAATAGCATGATTAGCACAACCAAAATCGGAGCAATCATTCCTTTCACCTAAATTTTTCAATCCTTCAATACATGCTTTTCCAGTGTGACATTTCATGTTTCATCAATATTTACAAATTTGCTCTGACATCATTTGCGATCAGGGCCTAGTCTATGGAAGCTCAAGACATGGAAATATGCCATCCATAGAGATTAGTGAGCTATCAACATATAACACCATGGGAATACCAAGGGAATTTACCAATCAGCAGATTTGTAATTCCATCACTGTCTGGATCCTTTCATTTTCCCAAGGATAAGCTAGTAGAATTATTTAGCATGATCTTGTTGCTTGCTCTTAATCAATTAACCATATTTAGCTGCCTTGAGTGCATAAGGACATGGTACATTGATCTAACAGAAAATTATCTTTTACTGTGCAATACCCATTGAACTCTATCCGTGTTGTCTGAAAGAGAAGCTTCAGCAATATCTTGCATTAACGCAGTTCACTCGAATAATTTCGGACTAGTAATTGCCCGCCTAAAAACAAGTGACGGAGTCGAACATACCGAAAGACAGCTGCCACAGTGGCATGTGGATACTGAGCCACGTTATACAATCTAGGATTATTTATCCTTAAGTGGGGCGTGACTGAGCCAAATATCCTCCTAGGATCTACTTTGAACCCCATTACCAACTTCAAAACAACATAACTAGAGGAAGGAATCCCTAACCGCCATGAGCCCAGCCCAAAATTGTGAGTCACCCGGTCTATAACCAATTTGAGACAATGCTTTGGTTTACAAATAGTATTTTCCTGAGAAGTTGCTACCACAAGCCATCCTCATTGAAAAGCTTAAATGACAACTTACTTAGCAAAGAAATATTCTTTTGTTTTAAATTTTGGATTCCTAATCCCCCTTGGTCTTTCGGTCTGTAGCAAATACTCCATTTGGTAAGTTGATATTTGTGTTTCTGTTCGTCACTTTGCCAGTAGAACCTAGAACAGAAAAAATCTAGACGCTTCCTAACCCCAACTGGAACTTGGAAAAAGGAGAGCATGAACATTGAGAGACTAGTAAGAACCGAAATTATTAAAACTAGATGTTAAATCTGCCAATATTCTTCTTGTTGAAAATTTCACGCCAAAAGTTTCAGACTTTGATACCTCCAAGCTACTAGAAAGAGGAAAAGACGAGGAGACTGAACTTGTTATTGGGGACGTGAGTTACATAGATCCAATATATATGGAAGAGGGGATCATTACATACAAGAGCGATGTCTATATAGCTTCGGAATTGTTCTCATAGCGCTTGTAACAAGTAGGCCTGCAACATATGATGACAAGAGGAGCTACGTTGCAAACTTTGTTCAAGCCTCTCTAGATAAAAGAGCAAGAGACCTTATCGATAATGACAGTACAAGCGAAGCGGATATATTAAGCTTTTGGAAATGGTCAGTGAGGTCGCCGTGTAGTGTCTTAAAACCAATCCAAAAGAATGTCTAGATATGAAAGAAGTAGAACACCGCCTCCATATTATCGGACAATCTACACTACATGGGCCAGAGAATCCTTCTACTCCGGATGATATTTGCTTTGCTGGAGGCTGGGGAGAAATGAAGGAACTACAAATTGAAACAAGTATCCTCTACTAATATTCTAAATATTTCATCCGGTTAATTAGTGGTTTGATTTTGATAATGTTTTTTACTATTTTGATTTGTCAAGTTATTAAGTTATCAGTTATGGACTGTTTTCCATATATTTGAAGTGGAGTAACACTGCTCATGTGCTTTTGGAACTCCAGATGTAATTGCATGTCTTGCCTGTCACTAGTCAACGTACGACGTGTTGAATATGCAAATTTATTTATTATTTTAGGCTTTTAGGCTTCATCGCGTGCAACCAGCAGATTTAACAGCTTCACAACATGTGCATAGGCACAACATATCAGATATAAACTTTCTTTTTACAAACAAGGCAGGCGGTCTGCCGATTTCATTAAATAAGAAGAGAACAAAATTCAAATACGTAAATGATGATTACCCAAACAAAACAAAGATTACATTCCTCCCCCGATAGCCAATATACGCTGCAATAGCTCTTCTTTAATTTTTTTTAAAAAAAGCTATATCCAACGGCACAAGGAATTTTTCTTGGAATATGCGACGATTGCATTCTTTCCACACGTTCCATAGCACCATCATTATTGCTTCGCTGATTTCTTTGTTTTGTGCTTTGTCCATCTTCGCCCTGTTGTAATTCCACCAATATATCCTCCATAGAAGCATGTTGTCTCGATCGGCCTGGGGCTTGTAGGGAGGACTAACCAAAAGAACACCAATTACCACACCTCCCGCGTAAAGAAGCATCACCGGGTGAGGTGGTCGTTATTTGTTTCGCACTCCGTGTTGCACATCACACAACTTTAATCGTGGGACCATCCACGGACTGCTAATTTGTCTGCTGTAAGTGCTCTTTGGTGAAGGACCACCCAAGCCTGGAGTTTGCATCAAAAGGTGCCACCGAATCGCTGAATTAGTCGCTGAATTTGCCGTGTACGTGTGAGAAGCGGTTTGGCGCCAGACAATGGCATCCGAAACCGTGAGGGTGAGTTCAACTGATTCGAGAGCCTGCTTAAGTTAGACGAATTCCCTGATCTGTACCGTAGTCGTGATGGGAATCCATAGGTGAGCCTGGAGCTCCTGGGAAACCGAGGGTCTCTTTCTTTTTGTGAGGGAGAAAACAGACAGAGCAATCTCCCGAGTGGCCCTATCATCAAGCCAGCGGTTAGACCAAGAACTCGTCTTGCCTTCTCCATTTGTGATTTTAGTAGCAGCCCCAAATAGGGACATGTCTGCACTGTCACACGGAAGGGTGGAGCCCGACCATGGCATATCCAGAGAAGTTCATTGTAACGACGGCCATTGGAAACGTAAAGCTCTCCCAAACTTATCAAGGTCCAGAATTCCTAATGTTGGAGGAGGGTTTCCGCGCTACCCCGAATCGATGCCGTTCAGGATCACTGTAACGCTATGGGAGTTCTCGTCCATGCTCCCCGCGACGAAGCCGTCCTCGACGCGTCCGCGTGTTCCCCGCGTCAGGGCTGTCTCCGGCGAGCCCGCTCTCTGTCGTCAGGGATGTCTCCGACGAGCCCGCCCTCTGTCGTCAGAACTGTCGCCGACGAGCCCTCGCGTGGGGCCAATATATTCCCCGGTATATTCCCCAGAAGATTCCCCTGAAGATGCCCGAGCATATTCCCTCAAGATTCCTTATGGATATGGAAATGACTGTTGTGCCCCTGTAATAATCTCTCCCCTTAGGGGCAAAATTGTAATCTTAGCTTTCTCCTCGCCCAACTCTATAAATACCCCCTAAGGGGTAGTGTTTGGGGGATCCATTTTTTATTTTCCTCACGTGTAAGCTCTCATTTTCGTGCCCTAATACAAACACCGACTTACGTCGTCGGCTGCCTCACGCGTTCGCGCTCTCGCTCGTTGTCCCTTCGCACGCTCGGAGATCGTCGTAACCGACCGGGGGTGCCACAAATTCACTGTCTAGACTTGTATCTACGACAGTTGGCACCGACCGTGGGGACACGGGCAAGAAGTCATGTCAATTAGGATGACGTTGAGGAGAAGCTCGAGAACGACGTCAGCAACAGCGATGCACGCGGCCTCACCACAGACATGGCTGACAGTAGGGGCTTGTCATTGTCATCGCCCTCGGCGATGCTCGTCGCTGACATCACCAAGGAGCTTAGTGGTGCCCGCGTCAACAACCCGTCGGCCGCTAACCTCCGAGCCGACTACTCATCAACCGACGTCTGCGCTATTGGACTCCCCGCGGCTGCGATCGACGTGGTAAACTCTGAAGCACGCGTCGAAACGGAGCGACACCAGGGGCTTGACGTTGACATCGTCATCGTCCACCGTGCACCTCTTCCGCCGCACGCATCCGCCGCGATAAGGTCTTCCGCCGCACACGTCCGCCGTGCCGCGCTTGTCCGCCGCGCTCATCCGCTGCACGCGTCCGCTGTGTCGCGCTCGTCCGCAGCACGCGTCCGCCGTGCCACACTCATCTGCCGTATGCGTCCGCCGTGCCATGCATGTCCGCCGCGCTCATCCGTCGCACGCCTCAGCCGTACCGCGCTCGTCCGCCGTGCTCATCCGCCGCATGCCTCAGCCATGCTGCGCTCGTCCGCCGTGCCGCACACGTCCGTCGCACTCATCCGCCGCGACAAGGTCTTCTGCCGCGCGTGCCCGCCGCGACAAGGTCTTCCGCCGCGCGCATCTGTCGTGCTGCGCTCGTCCGTCGCGCTCATCCGCCGCATGCGTCCGCCGCGCTGTGGTCTTCCGCCGTGTTCGTCCGCCACACGCGTCCGCCGCGCCGCACTCGTCATCAACGTCGCCCTCGTCCGTGCTCTCGGGCTTGGCGTCCGCGGCGCCCGCCCTCGGCGGCTGTAGGGGCTCGTCGTTGACGTCGCCATCACGTGCGCTCTTGGACTTGGCGGCTTCCGTGCCCGTCCTCGACGACATCAGGGGCTCGTCAACATGGCATCAAGCCCCCCCGTGACAGGGTTCAATCATCTCCGTCCGGGATAGTGTCCCTTCCCTCCGGGGTCGTGCGACGATAAGCTCCCCGTGACGTCCGAGCCATCTCCGTCCGGGATAGAGTGTCCCTTCCCTCTGGGGTCGTGCGACGATAAGCTCCCCGCGACGTCCGAGCCATCTCCGTCCGGGATAGAATGTCCCTTCCCTCCGGGGTCGTGCGACGATAAGCTCCCCGCGACGTCCGAGCCGTCTCCGTCCGGGATAGAGTGTCCCTTCCCTCCGGGGTCGTGCGACGGTAAGCTCCCCGCGATGTCGAGCCACCTCCATCCGGGATAGAGTGTCCCTTCCCTCCGGGGTCATGCGACGAATAGCTCCCCAAGATGTCGAGCCACCTCCATCCGGGATAGAGCGTCCCTTCCCTCCGGGGTCGTGCGACGGTAAGCTCCCCGCGATGTCGAGCCATCTCCGGCCGGGATAGAGCGTTCCTTCCCTCCGGGGTCGTGCGACAGTAAGCTCCCCGCGATGTCGAGCCATCTCCGGCCGGGATAGAGCGTCCCTTCCCTCCGGGGTAGTGCGACGGTAAGCTCCCCGCGACGTCGAAACGGGCATATATACGTCAAAGTAAGGCCAAAATATTCTTACGCGCACCATCGAGTGTCATGTGTTTGTCACCATCGAGTGACCGATTGTTTGTCACCATCGAGCGCCAAGTGTTTGCCTCCATCGAGCGCCAAGTGTTTGCCTCCATCGAGCGCCAAGTGTTTGCCACCATCGAGTGTCATGTGTTGTCGTCATCATACACTAAGTAACTGCAGCAATTGCACGTTAATTATTGGTTCCTGTCGCAGGCGAAGTGCCCATGCCAGGCGAAGCATCATGCACTCCTTGCTACGCCGGTGGGCATCAAAGGTTGTGGTTAGGGAAGGCCACAAGCGCTCTCAGACATGTCCTCGAGCGCCAGGTTTTTTCATTGGGAGGCAAGGTGCTGCGCACCTTGCAACAAACTATCTCCTCTGACACGATGACTTAATAATCCCACCAGAGCACGCCGCGTCAAAATTCACGCAAAAAGGGCAAACACCTTGCAGGTACCGGACTTCGCGCTCTGCGCCAGCCATGTGCGCACACCGATATCGTCCCGCGATGTGTTCGCATCGACGCTGGCGACACCACAGACATGCTACATCCGACATACTCGGCTGTCACGGACATGCTCCGTCTGACGTCGGCACTCCGCCGTCACGGACATGCTCCGCCGTCACGGACATGCTCATCCGACGTCGGCACTCTGCCGTCATGGACATGCTCTATCTGGCGTCGACACTCCGCCCGGCGTCGACATGCTCCTCAGCGTCCATGTGTCCCGTCCGACGTCGATGTGTTCTGCCCGGTGTCGACATGCTCTGTCCAGCGTTGACACTCCGCCCGGCGTCGACATGCTCCGCCCGGCATCGACGTGTTCCGTCCGGCGTTGACATGCTTCTTGGCGTCGATGCATTCTGCCCAGCGTCAACGCGTTCCGTCCGGCGTCGACGTGTTCCACCCGGCGTCGACAACCCATTCAGCGCTGACGCACAACCTTTTGCATGAGGTGGTATGACGCACACTTTGCAAATATTAAACTCGGTGTCATCTCCGCAAGGGGCTCGCTTTGCTAGAAGCGAGCCTAGACGTCCGGTACCGATGCACGCAAACTCAACGTCCGCGTCGGCACACGCCGGTCTTTTCCATAACTGACAAGCGCAGACTCAACATTCGCATCAACACAACGTCGCCATCAAGGTCTACGTCGACATCGCCAAAGACTACGTCAACGACGTCAAGGGCCACCTCGACATCCGTTATCGATGTCAAGGGCAACCTCGGCGCCCGTCCGCGTTGATGTCATCAAGGACAACCTCGACGTCCATCTCCGTCGAGGACTACGCCGACGTCATCAAGGACTGCGTCAACGACGTCAAGGGCAACCTCAGCGCTCGTCCACGTCGATGCCGTCAATGACAATCTCGACGTCCGTCGCCATCGAGGACTACGTCAACATCGTCAATGATGTCAAGGGCCACCTTGACGTCCGTTATCGTCAAGGTCTACGTCGACGTCATCAAAGACCACCTCGACGCCCATTCCCCGCTCCACTCTCACTGCTGAGGGTTCGGGGAGCTCAACGCCATACGGGCCGTCGAGATCCGGGATTTTGCCCTCCGCCGCTAGGCGCTCGACGAGCGACTCGTCTGCGCTGGAAGGGCCCAGATCGGGCTCGCCCAACCCCGCGTTGAGGTCTGGGTTGATGAGGCTCAGCTCGGCGCTCGGTGAGTCAAAGTTCTGGCTTTTCTGTCACGGCTCGCGTCAAGGCGGTTGAGGGAGCCTGAAGAGGAGAAGACCGAGCACCCGACGGCACGTCGCCTGCGAGTCGCCGCGCTCGTCGGCACGTCGCCCGCGCGTCGCCAGCACGTCGTCGACGCGTCGCCCGCATGTTGTCAGCACGTCGTCCGCACGTCGCCCGCGAGTCGTCGCGCTCGTCGGCACGTCGCCCGCCTGTCGTCAGCACGTCGCCCGCACGTCGCCCACGCGTCATCGCGCTCGTCGGCACATCGCCCGCGCGTCGCCAGCACGTCGTTGGCATGTTGTCCGCGCGTCGTCCGCGCGTCGCCAGCACGTCGTCGGCACGTTGCCCGCGCGTCGTCAGCACGTCGTTCGCACGTCGCCCCGCGCGTCGCCGCGCTTGTCGGCACGTCGCCCGCGCCTCATCGGCACATCACCCGCACGTCGCCAGCACGTCCTCGGCACGTCATCCGCGCGTCGTCAGCACGTCATCCGCATGTTGCCACGCTCGTCGTTCGCATGTTGTTCGCGTTCGCGTTCGTTCGCACATCGCCGCGCCCGTCCGCGCGTTGTTCGCACTCACGTTCATTCGCACATCGCCGCGCTCGTCCGCACATCGCTTGCGTTCGCGTTCGTTCGTGCTCACATTCATTCGCACATCGCCACGCTCATCCACACGTCGTTCGCGTTTGCATTCATTCGCACGTCGCCACGCTAGCCGGCTTGCTGCATTTTCCTGCGTACCTCGTATACAACATCGCTCCATCACATACAGGCACAGCGCAAAGAGCAAAGCAGTAAGAAGAAGTAGGAAAGTGCAGCCATGGTTTCAATGGGTCCACAGTCAATCCTAGACCGGTGATTCAAACATGCATACGAGGGTCGTTCCCAGGTTCAGACGAACTCCAGCCTCGCCCCTGTGGTCTTGGTCTGGCTCCCGATGCCTCTCGCAGGTTGAGGCCGCAACGTCGCTCGTGGAAACAGCCATGCAAGCGCCCGCGCAAGCTGCCTCGTCACGCTGCTCGTCCGCTTGGCCTCGCCCGCCGCACAGGAGCTCACCCACCGTACTCCCCCATTGGCGTCCGCTCCACCCCGCTGGAGCCCGCTGGAGGCCGCCCGCGCCCGCGCGAGGCCTCCCCTCGCCCGCTGGCGTCCGCTCCACCCCGCTGGAGGCCGCCCACGCCCACGCGAGGCCTCCCTCCCCCGCTGGAGCCGCCTACCGCCGGGGCCCGCGAAGCTTCGCTGCCACCCGCTCTCGGCCGCTTGGGAGCTCAGGGGCAGCCGGGAGGGCTCGCGCACGAGCACTGGAAGCCGGGAGGCAATGGAGCCAAGAGGCGGCGGGGCCGGAGCTCGCCGGAGCTCGTGCGCGGTCACCGACACCCGTGGAGCCCCGCTGTTGCCCGCTCTCGGCCGCTCGGGGGCTTGGAGGTAGCCGGAGGGGCTCGGGCGCGCACCGGAAGCCGGGAGGCGACGGAGCCGAGAGGCGGCGGGGCCGGGGTTCGCGGAGCTCGCGTGCGGTCGCCGACGCCCGTGGAGCCCCGCGGTTGCCCGCTCTCGGCCGCTCGAGGGCTCGGGAGTAGCCGGAGGGGCTCGGGCGTGTGCCATGGAGCCGGGAGGCGGCGGGGCCAAGAGGCGGTGGAGCCGGGGCTCACCGAAGCTCACGCGCGGTCGCCGGCGCCCGCGGAGCTCCGCCGTTGCCCACCCGCGGCCGCTCGGAGGCGTGGGGGCCCGGCCGTGCACAGGGGAGCCGGGGTGCGGCGGTGAGGCTCGGCGAAGGCGGCGGTGGGATGCGGCGAGGGCGGTGGCGTGGTGCGGCAAGGGCGGCGGCAGAGGTAGGCGGCGGCGGCACAACAGGGGAGAGGGTGAGGCGCGTGGGGGTGAGAAACGGGGGGCGGCCGGTGCGGGCCTTTATACCCGGGCCCCCCGTCCGTGAGCGGGCCATGGCCGACCCAATGACCAGAGCAGGCCAAGGCTGGCCCACCGCCAGGAGCAGGCCGCGTGCGGGCCAGGAAAAGAGGAAGGGCAGGCTGAGCGCGCGGCAAGGAAATGGAGAAAAAAGAAAAGAGAGGAAGAAAAGAAGAAGAAGAGAAAAAGAAAGAAGAGAAAAAAGGGGGGAAAAGAGGAGAAAAAGAAAAACCGGGTGGTCGATCCGGCCTGCGCATCAACCCATTATGGATTAATGTGCCGGCTCGGACGGGCGTTGTCCGACCGCCCCAACCGGCAAGGGGCTACTGTTGGAGGAGGGTTTCCGCGCTACCCCGAATCGATGCCGTTCAGGATCACTGTAACGCTATGGGAGTTCTCGTCCACGCTCCCCGCGACGAAGCCGTCCTCGACGCGTCCGCGCGTTCCCCGTGTCAGGGCTGTCTCCGGCGAGCCCGCTCTCTGTCCACGTGATGGTTGTATAAAGGAGAAAAAATAGTGATACTAGAATATGCACACCATCTCTCACTTTCATATGGGTCCCTCAAATATATGACCCACTAATCAATGTCTACAAATAGAATTGTGTACATATTTCAACTTTTTATAGACATTGGATAGTGTGCACAGTACACCATATATTGAGAGGAAATACTACTGAAGTATTGCAACTTGAGGAGGAAATACAGCACGGATCCATAGAAAAAATGGATGGTGGATACCACTACTACATCTAGCATGCATGCTAGAAAATCCACTCTCCTTATCCTCGGTATGCTTTACTGGATCTATGGTGCACCGCTATTATCATATCTATGAGCCTGTCCTCAAGGTTCATCGAAGTTGCCGTCTGCCTAAAGGTATTGAGTTTAATTGTCGGTATCTTTATTATTTCCAAGTTCCGTAGTTTCTTTTTCCGATGACAGGTGTTGATGACCTGAATGCATAGCTCAAAGTATGCTAAGGAGGGGAAGAAAAAGTCCGACTTAAGGCTGTTGAGTTTGATGCGCCAACTCGCCGGAATGTGACAGACGACTCAGACTCAAACTCAGTTCCAGTTTCCGTCCTCAACATACCATCTTCACAACAGGAAGTGCAGGGAGTCCTTTTTTAGTACAAGAAGATGCACACATACACATACAATACCACAAATACATATCATATGTACACACTCACACGAGCGCGTCTCCTACCATACGATTAGAATTAATGAAGACCAAAGATAAATTCAAACATCTCACTAAATTCATATTCAACACACCCGCAGGTGTATAAATGTGAGTACTAGGATTTAAAGCCTAGTGGATGAAGTTATACCACCTATAACTCTAGCGCTCCATGAAAATGTGGTTGTAAGTCAAGATGGCAATAGGTACCTGATACCTGATACCCGGCAGGGATTTATCTGTTAGGAACCGGGTATGAGGAAAAAATTTACCCACAAGGATGCTAATGGGCAAAATCGTTGCCCACTAGGTAAGCTGGGGACGGGGAGGGGTAATGGAACCCTGTTACCTGTCCCCGTTACCCGGCGAGTACCCACTAATACCTATGACAGATGAGCCCGCAACATAAACATCAAACAAAAAACAACCCTAGATCAGCCTTTAGCGTCCTTCCTAGTTTTATAATTTCTGGACTAACTTTGCTACATTTGTAATTCTTTGATTTATTATTTACTACAAATAAAAAAATCGGCTGACAAGAGCTTAAAGGTCTTAAAAATTTCTACTATTTTCTGAAATTGTGCTGCAGTGTGTCGACGCAGTTCAAGTAGAGCGCAGGTATTCAGAGATTTTTCTGTAATTAATGTGATGTAATGATACTTACAAAAGCAAAAAATTGTTCAGACCTTTCTAATAGGATAGGAGGTTTTCTCTAACTTTGTGTTGGTTCAGGTGTATTGTAGGGTTCCAAATGTATATATGCAAATGATATGTAATGGCGATGTATAACTGGAACTCTGCTTTCTAAGTAAGCCATGTAATCTTACATAATAAACTTAAGCAAGGTTGTCAACCGGGAACATGGATGAAGAGTTTTCGATGTAGCTTCCCAGCTGGTTAGTCAACTCTGTATCTACAAAATGAAAAGGCATGGTTCTTGGACTGGTCACACAGATGACATCGAACAGGGGCGGAGCCAAACAAGGCCCAGGGGTGCACATCCACAGTGAACCCATGTTGATTTTGGTCTAGCTCTGCCTCTGATCATATACAAGATGGTTTACCATCTAAAGATACGAAGCAGAGGCAAAATAAAAAGGTGCAGTACACGGCTAGGACGGTACGTAATACTGATACCGCTGAAAGCCATCTCCAAACTCATTAAGTTCCCCAGTGCTGATGTTGTACGAAAGAAGCTTCTTTGTCGTCTCATCAAAGAGAAAAAGAATCTCTCTCTCTCTCCAAGTCAAGAGCCAGAATGTAATAATCAGACGTCCAAAACCCTTCATCGTCTAAGTGAACAAAGTCGTTCCTTCGAAACGCATCTTTCATACTAAGTCGAAACTTCAAAGTCCAAGTCCATAATTGATGAGCATAATAATCAAAACTCCAACTTACAATCGAGCGACCATTCGCATGTGGCAATGCATAGTGTAAGATCCCTGAAGATTTGCCAGAGCAATCATAGGTGAAATTACCCACGTATAAAGCATCATATGGCAACTCAATAGTCCAATGATAGGGCGGTATCATCACCCATTGCCTCCAAGCCTTCGAACACCAACACTTCCTGTTCAGTAGTCTCTACATACAACATTCCATGAAGAAATAAGTGAGGCCTCCTCCAAGAAACCACTATTTCAGAATTCCATGAATCATCCACAAGCCACGTGGAACCACATATCTCAAGTTTGCGGGTACCAAGTACCAAACCGTACTCACGCTCTAATGAAAGTTGGAAGACATAGAACTGTGGTGACCATGATGGATCAAAGGCCAAGATAGTTACATAACGAGGGTCATCTGTCCCAGGACGAGTGTCAGGAAGCTCTCACGTGCTGGGTTGCACACAATGAAGCGGCAAATGCCTGGATAAGTATAGCCGCTCCTGTCCTTACAAAGGACTAGACCATTGCAGCAGTTGAGAAATTCTAAACGCTCATAGTGTGGCAAATCAGCAAGAATTCCATCGATTTCTCCATCATTTGGGACAGGCTAACAAGCGGGATGGGAGAGTTGTCGTGGCTTTGGTACAGAAGACCAGTGGTTGCTTTCTTGGGCAGCTTCTTGTGGTAGTATGGATCAGCGGAGAAGGCAGACCAGGCCTTGCACACACACTTGTAGCGGCAAAAGGACTTGTACTTTGTTAGAGGAGGGTCCCTACGCTACTCCGAATCGACACTGTTTAGGATTGCCGCAACGCCGTTAGGGTTCTCATCGGCACTCGTCGTTCGCGTTTGCCCGAACGTCGCTCGGGTTTGCCCGCACGTCGCCCGCGTTCGTCGACACGTCGCCCGCGGTCGTCGGCGAGTCGCCCACGTCCGTCCGAACGTCCGGCTATCTCCGACACGCTCGCTCTCCGCGTCAAGGCTATCTCCGATGAACCCTCACACGGGGCCATCACGTTCTCCAAGAAGATTCTCCTAAAAAGATGTCTGGAAATATTCTTCCAAGATTCCTTAGGGGTAGGGAAATGACTGTCATACCCTTGTAATAGTTCCGTACTTTTAGGACAAAACTGTAATTTCGCACTTTTTCCTCTCTCAACCCTACAAATACCCCCTGGGGGGTAGTGTAAAAAAGGGATCAAATTTTCATTTCCCTCTCTCGTGAGCTCTCTATTCGACGCACTAATACGAATACGAATTTCCGTCGTCGACAGTTTCGCGCGTGTTGACTCTCACTCGTTTTCCCCTCGCACGCCTGGAGGTCGCTGTAGCCTCACCGGGGGTGCCACAAATCTACTGTCTAGGCTTATACCTACGACATATTTCAGCCGGGATAGGATATCGACCACTACTTCATCAGTTAACTTACCAGCAACAACTCCCTTCTTAAATTCCATGTCTTTATCGTAGCTTACTGGAAGGAAAATTCAACTTTATCAGAATGAAAACAAAAGTATAAAACAAGGAAACAGGCCAGTTGTGATAGGACTCAATTTCCTTCGTAAAGAGCAGTTGCTACACAGTTTTATTTAGTACGAGATTTCCAGGGGAGCAAATACTTTCATAATAAAGCATTTCTGAGTTGCAACTGAATTTATATCCACGTCAAGTTCAACCATAAATTTATTGGGATAAGGTAGAGTCATAAGTTAGTTAATTGATTTTTACAGGGAAAAATGAGAAGTACATATTCCACAAGCATGCAAATTATCTTCCACGGAAGATAGGATGACATAACTTGAGAGTTATAATGTACCAATCCGCATTCTGTATGACCCATTTCAGGTATATGTTTTTCAGCTAATTACATGAGGAACCCACGGTTTCCAAAACGAATTTATAATAAATCTCACCTCAAGAATTGCAGAACCATAGTCGACTGATACCACTAATTACTGAGAATCAAGCATAAACAAGAGAAGAAAATCAAGCACGCAAGCACAAAGAGGAGGAAAGGGCACCAACTACAAATCAAATCTGCAGACAGGGCAGCGGCGAGAGTAAGTTTTCCTTGGATGATAGTTACTTTTACTAGCAACAAAAAGGAAAATATTCTTAAACTATTCATACTCTCCTAAGGTGTCATATAAATGTACTTTTCTATAGAGAATGTCTTTTCATGAAAAAATGCACATAATATATACAAGTTCAATCCTTCAACTAAAATATGTCTAAGTAAATCATACCTTAACTATTTAAGACATGCGATGCGCTCATCCACTGGCCGGAGAGAGATTTCCAAAGCTTGGTATCCTTGAGGTGGCTCATCCACTGACTGGATACGCAGAAGCTCCTCCCGAGCCATCAACATCATCAGAAATGAGTCCGCTCCTGCCAAGTCTGGAGTCTCTGGAGATATGGCGATGTGAAAGCCTGGAAGTGGTCTTCAACGTCGACCCCGCGTCTCTCAGGAGAATGCTAATTTATGATTGCAGTAATCTTAAGTCCATATTCGGCAGGAAACTGCAGCAGGGACAGTCAGCATCGACCGAACGATCATTTGTTTCAGAGGTGTCATCATCATCAGCTGGAGCCTGGGAAGCATGTCGTCCTTCCATGTCTAGAATATCTACATATAGAGCTGTGTGTTAGCTTGACAGAGGTTTATGCTAATTTTATCACTTGCGGTAAGCATTTCATTAAAGTCTCCCGTGCAGACCACAGGGAGATTAGGATCTTCCATTATAAAAGATACAGTAGGGGTATTTACATGCATTGGGTGTCCATATATACAAGCAAGTCTGAAGAAGACATCAAGTTAACATAACTAACAGTAGCTAGGATGAAAGTACTGCGAGTCTATTACGAAAAGATCTACATCTAGACTCCACCTTAACCATGCATAGTCCTCCTGAACAACCTTCGGAGGGACAGGGTAGTAATTTACAAGATCACTAGCAGCCCGTTTGGATATATGGAAATGGGAGGTGGGATAGGGAAATGTTAAGAGGGATGAGCCCATTCCAGTGTTTGAATTTAAGGATTGGAAAAAGAGGGAGGATAGGGAATGGGATATGAGGCCTGTATATCCCAGCGTTTTAAACCCAGTGGGAGGCCTGGGATATGGGGAAATGACTCCAAATAGGTAAAATTACTAAAATACCCTTGCAGTTTCCTGCTTCCGTCGACCTGCGTCCTCCCTATCCGCCCCTCCATCGGCTGCCCCTCCACCCCCCGCCCCCTCCATCCCCCGCCCCTCCCGCCGCCACCTCCCACGGCACCTCCATCCGCCGGCCCCTCCATCCGCGGCCCCCTCCCGCGGCCCCTCCTTCCGCCGGGAGCTCGCCCTTCACTGGAGCTCGCCTCCAGATCCCCGCCGCCGCTACCGTCCGTCCGTGTGCGGCGCCGCACCTGAGCTCGCTGTCCCCGACACCGCGCCGCTGCTCGCCGTACTCCTCCAGAGCTGCCCCCGGTGGTAAATTTCTTATCCCTACCCCATCTCAGAACAAACGAAGTATATTTGGAGGATCTAATTTCAGAGATGAAGGTTACCTTTGCTTTGCTGGATGAGATTAGACGGTGGAGGTGGACCATCTTAGGACCGCAGAGAGAGCCATCAGCCCCTCCAAAATTCCAAGACAAGAGGTTCATGTCAACTATAGCGCCGTGATCGGAAGAGATTCTATTACCGGCGAGAAATAGAATTCAAAGAAGAGAGCAGTCAGCTACGAGATGATTAGGAGAGAGAGAGAGAGAGAGAGAGAGAGAGAGAGAGAGAGAGAGAGAGGCATAAAGGAGCCTAAGCCCACATGGGAAAAGACTAAAGAACCCGGCAAATTAAAGGAGGGGCAGAGATCAGATCAGGACTAAGGGAGCCAAAACAAAAAGGAGAAGCTGAGGGGAAGAAGCAACCCGCAGAAGGAAAAAGAATGGAGAGGGGGGGAGCTGGCCTTCGTGGAATACCGGCAGCGGCATCGGCGTCCGCGACGGCCATACCGAGGGGACGTTGGATTTCTACATCCTTCCCGGCGTGGGCAGGTTCTATCTTCTTTGTCCCCTTAAATACCTGCATGATATCGACCAAGGGCGCAAGCGTAGATTAATTAAGCAAATCGCGTAGCAGGGAAAGACCGGAGACTTAGTTTTCTGGTTTAAACTACAAATGTGTAACACAACTCCTAAATCAACAGGTAGAGTTGTTTTATATTTCCCATCACCAAATGAAGTGCCTGATTGAAAAAAAAAGTATTTCTAGTTTTTCTGAACAGACAAATTATTTGTACAGTTTTTTTGAAAGAAAACTGTGAGAGAGGCTCTGGTGATCTCTGGTTTCGCGGATGTCTTGGGTACAAAGGACACAAGAAGTCATATTATCTCTGTTCTTGGGTACAAATTTGCATATTTGTACATGTCATGAATAGCAACAGAGAAGAAAATCACATCTGAATTTCCAAGAGCACATAACCAGCGTTTCTCTACTTTAAATATATGAATAATAGTGGTACATAACCCAATGCCTTGACAAATCAAAACTAGAAAATTTTATCAGAACAATGAAACCACATTACATAACCAAGTGAAATATGCAGAGCGTATTTGTTTTAGTATATAGGTGCCTCATTCACGCAGTCCTCAGCAAAAGCAACATCATCTGGTGCAGGGCTAAGATCCCCCTGGTAGTTTCTCTCCTGACCATCATGTACAGATTGTCCAATAATTTCGAGTAGGCAGTGTTCTACTTGTTTCATTCGTCTGGATTAGGTTTTAGACAATCCACAGTGACTCCACTAACCATTTCCAAGAGATTAATGTCCACCTTGCTTGTAATATCATTATCAATGAAGTTCCTTGCTCTTCTATCTAGACAGGCTTGAACAAAGTTTGTGAAATAGCTCCTCTATTTATCATATGTTGCGGGCCTCCTTGTGATAAGCTCTATGAGAACAACGCCGAAACCATAGATATCACTCTTCCTCTTCTTTTTTTGAAAATGGAAGCTTTATTGACTCTTATTGTTACACACTAAGACGATACAACCATAAGAGTTCATCTTCGGCCTCTGCATAACTACGATGCACATAACCAACACAAATTCAAGAAACAAAGACAAAAGGAAACCATAAGGCACAATGAAAATCCTTACTGAGACAAAACATAGGAAGTGAAGCGCCGATGCGAAGCCTAGACTGCCAACCATTTCGGGTAAAACATGCCCAGACTACCTTCTCCAAGCGCATACATACCATTGTAACCATATCCCGAGATATCGGCTTCTGAGGCACAGCCCAGTACGCAGCCAATGGATACATAAGTAGATAACCTGCAAAGGAGTAGACATGTTCCTCTTATCAAACACTATATCATTTCTGCAAAGCCATAATGACAAAGATGCCCACTGCCCCAAACAGACATATAGGTTGCCAAAGTTTTGGAATACCCCGAAGCCAGCTATCAAACATATGGCGATACTACACGGCGGGAAAAAGCCTGAAGCGAATTGGATGAATGACCAGACAGACCGGGCAAAACGGCATTCAAAAAAGAGGTGCTTAATTGTCTCATCTTTGTGACAAAAGCAACACTTCTGACTGCCTTGCCAATTCCGCTTTGCTATATTATCTTTGGTCAAAAGAATCCCCTGCCAAAGATACCATAAGAAAATATTAATCTTGAGAGGTAATCGTAATTGCCATAACTTGAGATTTACGTTAGGAACAACCGTATACACCATAGCGTGATAAAGAGATTTAACCAAGAATTGTCCATTTTTGGTTAAATTCCAGCAAAACTCATCACGGGTGTCTTGCAAAGATATACCAACTACACGAGCTAGCAATGCATTCCACGCAATTAATTTAGGGCCAGTCTGAGCTCTCCTAAATGGTAGATTTGGAGGAGAGGTTCGCAGGACCTCAGCCACAGTACCGTGTATTACGAACAACGTTGTAGAGGCATGTATATTGATCTCGAAGGGGAGTATTGCCTAGCCACACGTCATCCCAAAATCTAATTTGAGAACCGTCTTTGACGTTGAACATACCAAACCAAAAAATATGACGTTTGGCCTGCATTAAACCTCCCCAGAAATGCAAATCCCCAGGCTTCCAACTAACTTGTGAAAGCGGCTTAGATCCTAAATATTTATTTTGCAACATAGTTTGCCAAACCCCCTACTCAGTGAGCAGCTTGAAAAGCCACTTACAAAGCAAGGAAATGTTTTGGACATCAAGAGCGAAAATGCCTAAACCACCCTGATCTTTGGGGCGGCACAAAGTACTTCATTTCGCAAGACGATACTTTTTCTCGTGATTATCACTTTGCCAGTAAAATCGGGAGCGATAGTAATCAAGTCTTTGAAGTATGCCGCACGGAATTGCGAAAAAGGATATCATATACATGGGTAGGTTGCTCAGAATTGAATTACTCAGCACCAGCCGGCCTTCAGTGGAAAGGTGCTTACCTTTCCCACTACTAAACCGTTTTTCAAAACGATCTTCGACATCTTTCCAATCCACATTCCGAAGATTGCGATAGTGAATTGGAATACCAAGATAAGGCAATGGGAGCTGACCTACTATGGCGTACCCGGTTTTACGGCCGGGTAAACCCATTGTGCTTTCCTATACTGGTCCCGTGATCAGTAGCCAGTACACACAAACAACTTGGTAGCATTGTCATACATCAACAGTTTATTACACGAATAGGCCATTATGGTCCTTTTTACATAACACAGCCGAAAGGCCGAAATTAAACAGCAGCGGAAGATAATAAAATGTAGATAGACCCATCAATGTGCCAACCCAACAGGCAACTGACTGGGAGAACGCCCTAGCCTCGTAGTCACTGTCGTCGTCATCGGAGAAGACTTCTTCTTCTTCTGGCCAAATCAACAAGCCAGGTGAGTACATGGAATGTACTCGTAAGCAATTATCCCGGGGAAGATGTATACGGAAATAATTCATGCAAAGTAGAGTTCAAAGAAGTGGCACTATTCTAGGTTGGATGTTGAGCGAAAAAGTAAGTTTTCACTGTAAATACGAATATTAGATTCAAAAGCATTTCTGAAAAACTTCACGGTACTGCACAAATTTCAATTCATCTCAACACATGGAGTAGTCACCGCTACTCCACTATCTTCCTAATGCCGTTAGCTCCACCTATCGATGGGGCTCCATCTATCCTTGGATAGCTCCATCCGCCAATCGATAGCTCCATCTAACCGGCATCTAGGTTTTACAGTATCGGCCCGTATGGTCTTTCACCACTCGACCAATACAGCCGGAGACCTTCCACCTGCAATTCCTTGCCATCGCAACATGGCCTTAATTGCACACTGTGGACATTTCATGCCCACGTCCTTAATCCATTGCCCAACTTTCACAAACAAAACTTAGTCTAACCAGGGTGTGGCCTTGCCAGTTCGTGTCCATAACCGAGGACGCGGCTATTCGAATAGTTTTAACACTCTGAAGAGGTTGTACGGCTTTACCCACAAGATGTAAGTCACCCTTGTTGCCAGGGCCCGGTGAGCACATTACAAGAGATGTGCCGGCAGGGTTATTACAACAAGGTTTTCACCCGCTTCCATGTCAAAGCTGAACCCGCTAGATAAGATCTACCCAACTCCGTTTGTGCCCAGGCAACCTGACACCACAACCCGGAGCGGACTCATCTCTGTGTCGGAACTCTATCCACATTCCATGTAGAGTCCCTCTAGAGATGTTAATCTAACTAGCACAACCCCATACTTCCCACGGGTCCAAACTCTAACACTTGCTGGGCTAATACACCAGGACCTTCCCATAAAGGTCATGTGGACGTACGGTATGGAACTGGTTTAGCGGCACTTAGGTTCGGTCCTTAAGCGATTTGAGCAAGACTCCATTCCATCACACAACATTCATGTAGCTTCCAGCTACTCAACATCACCCATACACCCTTACATTTCTTGCCCGAATCAAAAGCCATCTCCGTTCTTTCCACTTAGGGTTTTGAAAACAACATTTCCAAATCATCACCCCAGTCGGCACTGCCGGGCCGAGGGTTTTATTTCCCAAATCCTGAAGGGGTGTAAAGTAACTAGATTCAAAATGATTTTAATTTCTAAGCAGGGCTAAGCAGGGCTAACGCCTAAAACCTTAATTATTTTGCCGATACTCCCAATGATCGATAGTTAATACTAGGGCTACAAGGATAGGGTTTACGGACCTAGGCTAATGCAGCTTCTAGGTATAACTACTCCACATAAAATATCGGTGGTAACACATAGCATGCACTTTCGCATACAAAATAATAATGTGTTGCAAATATAGGATTCGACATGGTCAAAGGGAAATTGCTTGCCTGGGAGTTCCGGATCCTGTTCTCGTTCTTGACGTGAAGGTGACCCCGGGTCTTCCTGACGCACGTACGGCACTCGCTCAACTACACGTCGAAGAAATCGATGAATGAAAGGAAGAAAACAACAACTCCAAACAATCCCAGTAAAAGAGATAGCATGCATGCGTGGCACATGAAATGACGATTACTCGTGTCGTTAGGGCTATCTGTTCCAATTGGTGCTCTCATGAATTTAGGAGTGCTATAGCTACTCTAATATACTGATAGGATAAAATATTTACTTTTGATATTTCTGAGGATTAATTATATGAAGTATGTGTGGCTTTAAAGGATATGAGAACAATACCCTGACCTATTTTCCCCTACTGTTAGAGCTTACAACAAATTCAATTTTTAGAGTTGTGTGAATAATAAAGCTGGGACTTACTCTGGCGAGTCCAGAACTGGAGCTGACTCCCTAAAAATCGATCAAATAGGTGTTGAGTCGGTCGACGTGAAGCAAAAGCCAGTGCTGGAATAAATGGACTGAGCTATTGCGATCGGACGTGGAAACCTGGTTAGGGCAGGGTTAATGCACAATTAACTTAAACGGTATTAACGGCAGCTCGGTCATGGGCCAAGCGGGCGTTTGGCCCAGGCGCGTGGCTTACCTTTGGTTCTTACCGGTTTAGTGCAGTTACTCCTGTGGTCGGGTTGCCCGAATGTCTGAACAACTCAGCACCGATGGCGGCAGGAATCCAGTGAGGATTGGGGCGGTCGGCGGTGGACCGTGCGGCGGTTCTCGGTCCTCGGCAGGGTTCAGCTCAGCGGTGTTTACAGCGTAATTTGGCCCAAGGATTTATTTGGTCGGCCAGATTAAGTATTAAGTTTTGTTTGCGGTGTAATTTGGCTATAAGATTTATTCAATTAGCCAAATTAGAATAATGGATTTACTCGCTATGAATCTAGCATTTGAAGTGCAGATCCGGGTACTCGCATCCCGAGCAGTCCGTTGCTTCCCCGAGTACTCGTCACAAATACGAAGGTGCTCGCAGAAGTTCCCGAAGACCCGAGCAGTCGGAGGTGTCCCCGAGCGCTGATGTCCCAAGTGCTACGTCACCAAGTCACGAGTAGTACCCTCGAGCATTCAACAGTGGCGACCCCGAGCACCATCGACCCCGAGCAATAATGTGCCCAAGTACCGAGCACTCGTACTCGCGTCCCAAAGTGTTGACGTTCCCGAGTACTAGCGGACCCGAGTACTAGCGGTCCCGAGCACTGGTAATTCCGAGTGCCAGCATGTCCGAGTACCGAGCACCCGGGCTCGTGTTTCCCGAGTACTGGCGTTCCCAAGTACTGATGATCCCGAGTACTCAAGTCCCCGAGAAGGCACAAGTCGGACGGAGCCGAATCCCAGCAGAATCAAGTCACGATGCAATCAGGTCGATCCGTGGATAAGTTGATATGGCGAATCCTCTATCACCAAGACTTATCCGGCACGGAGACTTAGGGAAAGAGTCTTAGAAAGGAAGGAATTGACTGCGAAACTCGGAAGGACTCTCGGTTCATATGGAAAGATGTCTCATATCCGAGAAGGAGTCCTGAGCGATGGAAAGTCATATGTATAATAGATCAGGATCCTTTAAATAAGGAAAGATTGTATATCTGTAATCAATTAGGATTAGGAGTCTTGATCTCCTAGGGGAAGACCAGCCGCCCTATAAATATGAGGGGTGATGGCCGATTGAAAACATCCAACAATCGACACAAATCAATCTATTACCTTTTACTTTTACTTTTCTGTTCTAGTTTAGATCTTTATCGTTTTGCGCCGAAAAACGATCGATTCTTCTGCACGTAAGCCAGAGGATCTTTGTTGCTTTGCTCGGAAAGCAATCGCTCATCGTACACGTAAGTACGATAGTTATCCTTTGTTGTTTTGCCCAAAAACAACCGTTTATCGTACACGTAAGTGCGGTTGGCGACTCCACATTACCTAGGTGTTTCACGGATCCAATTTCGTGTGAACACAATTGGTGACTCCGCTGGGGACGAAGAGAAGATTACACAATGAATCCCGACTCCAAAGACGGAAGCATCGTCAACCCGGACAACATCATCGCCGTCACGCTCGATGATCTATTTGAAGATGAGCGGCGAGAGATTGAACGTCAACTCGAAGAAGAGCAGGCGGAGCGACTCCGGCAAAAGTTGGCCGGCTACCGGAAGACGAGGAACGGTGTCATCAAAAAGGTAGTCGTGCCGAGTCCTTCTGCTGCGCTCAATACCGAGGTAAGTAAACTGACTTGTTCTAAAGAAATTGCTCATCTGATTGACGTGTCGGTAGCCAGTAATATGGCTCTGAGATGGACAAATCGGCACAAGTATTCGCTCGAGTAATGACTAGCCGATTCGACGAGTTCAAGGAGCAACTCGCTAATGACCTATACAGTAGTCTGCAGGGCCAAGTCAGATCCACAGTCCTGCAGGTCAATGATGAACATCGGGATAAGCAGCTGATGTATTCCGACAGTGACAGAGTTGATCATCGGGCAGGAGTCGCTCCCGTGATCACAACCTCTGTCGTTCCGACTTCAGTTTCCCAAGGTTCTATCCACGACAACCGAAGCCTCAGCCTTAGCACGAACATCCCACAACCATATTACCAAACAGTCGCGTATAGCACACCACCTGTTCCACCTCTCGGCACCGGAGTCCCTCACGGGCCGGCTCCAGAATCATATTTTAACCCACAACAAGTCCAACCCGCATTGCCGGAGCCGACTTCGCGTACTCCGTTAGCCGATATGAGCTTTAAGGATCAACTCGCCGGAGTGCTCAGAGAACTCGGCGTAATCCCTAAGGATGGAACACGTGCTTATCTAAAGCCGTACCCCGAGTGCTTTGACACCATGCCGTACCCCCGCGGATTTAGAATTCCGGATTTTGTCAAGTTCACAGGGGAAGATAGTAGGTCGACTTTGGAACATGTAGGGCAATTCTTGGCACAGTGTAGTGAAGTCGGCACGTCAGATATCTACAGAATAAAGCTATTTCCTTTGTCATTATTGGGTACGGCCTTCACGTGGTTTACCTCACTTGCTCCCAAATCTATTACGACTTGGGCACAATTGGAACGGCAGTTCCACGAGTATTTTTACAACGGTGAAACCGAACTTAGGCTCTCAGATCTGACGGCGGTTAAGCAAAAGTACAATGAACCGGTTTGTGATTACATTAGAAGATTCAGGGAGGTTAAGAACCGGTGCTTTAGCTTGAACATAACCGAAAAAGATCTAGCCGACCTTGTTTTTTCGGGTTTGCACGCCCACATTAGGGATAGACTAGAGGGCCAAGAGTTCTTGAATATTAGTCAGTCGCACAGAGGGCTGTAGCACAGGGAAACCGCGCTAAGGAGGTTAAGCAGTATAGCCGGTTTGGGGATAATAAGGGCAAAACCAAAGAGAAGCCAGGAGTCAATGTTATAGCATACGAGGACGACTCAGACAGTGAGGACGATGCTGACATATGCGTTGCCGAGTGGGTTCAAGCGCCCAAGTCAAAACATTTTGTTTGTCCAGCCCTAAAACCTACACCTACCCGAAAGAGGAGATTAGGTACACTTTTGATATCAGCAAGTGCGACAAGATTTTTGATATGCTCTTGCAGGGGAATCTGATTAGAGTAAGCGAAGGCACGTATTCCCGTCTGCGGATGATTTGGGCAAAAGAGCGTATTGTAAGTGGCATAACTCTTTTTCTCATGCTACTAACGACTGCAATGTGTTTCGTCGACAGGTGCAATCGGCCATTAATGACGGACGATTGACGTTTGCCCGGAACACCCAGATGAAACTTGACAGTGATCCTTTTCCAATCAACGTGATCGACTTGGAGAAGAAGAAAGTGTTAATTCGGTCAGATCAGGCCGAATCGACAAAAGGGAAGAACGTCATCATTGATGATAAAGCAGCTCCAAGGATGATCAAACCGAGTTCCTCTCCTCCAGGGAAGGCCAACTCGAAACCCCCGCCGACTCCAAAGATGATCAAGCCGAAGAATCCAGAAGTCAGAGTCTGGAAGGTCAATCGGGGAAAGGTCAAGCTGGGAAATCAAAGCCGACGGTGAAGCAGTTGCTGGACAAGTACACGACCAACAATGTGTTCACTCGGCTGGGAGGGGTCAAGCGTCCTAGATCTCCTCCTCGACAAGGCTTTGGTGGTTCCGGATACTGGCAGGAAGACCCATATGTGCAACCACCATACTTCACGACAGGTCCGGCATACTGGGGAGGCGCACACACTTTCTACCCACAATGCCCTCCATGGGGTTTCGACCCTTGGGCACCACATCCGGCTGGACCAATCAGCATGTTTCAACCGAGTTGGATCCCGTCCAGGTCTGGATTCGGAGAACAGCCCCACGGGAAAAGAACTCGGTTCGAGGCGGGAACTCGAGTGTGGAGCCGACTCGCCATTCGGTGCAAAGTATCCGACGTACCTAGTCGGCCGGCAGCCCCAGGGAAGGCTCAGGGGAGCAACTCGCCGATTAAGCAGGTCTGGGTACCAGTCAAGCGCGCCGAGTCCGGACTCGGCAACCACACAACAACCCAATCCGAGTCAAACAAAGCAGGTGCTATCCGAGTCCCAGAAGGAAGTCTACCACAACGGTCCGCCGTGTTGATAAGTTCGCAAGTTAACTCGGCGTCACCAGCAGGAACCCGGCAATACGGTTTGGCACAGTAGACGACTCAGACACGCCAAAATCCAGCAATGCAGCGGGACCCGGCGCGCGGAAAGCAACCGTCGAACCTGCGCAGAGTCAGCAGGCTAAGAAGATCAAGTCGGTTGAACCAGGAACAAAACCGAGGCCGCAATGGTGCCCCACGGGGCTCACACATTCTTAGAAGTGGAGGGTCCAGCGGCTGCGAGCACTCGAGCTCAGGGAGGAGCTCGTCGAGAAGAAGCGCGACGAATGGTTCAACCAAGCCAGACCAATGAAACCTGCGAAGATGACTTGGAAGGAGAAACGCATCGCAAAAGAAGAAGGTGATGCTGCCATCAATGATGTCAAGGAATTGCCCGCCGACATGGACATCAATATGGTGTTCGAGCTGCCTATCGAGTTCCGTGCTCCCGAGTCGGAAGTCGCAGAGCTTCTGCTTGGACCTAGCGCTGCCATATTTGAGAAGCCGGAGGGGCACGGGCAGCATTTGAAGCCGTTATTCATCAAGGGCCATATCAATGGGAGGCCTATCGGCCGCATGCTTGTTGACAGCGGTGCTAGAGTCAAAATTATGCCACTTTCGGTGTTCTCCAAGTTAGGCCGAAAGGAGTCCGAGTTGATGAAGACAAACATGGGACTCAGCGGGTTCTCAGGAGAGCTATCCGAGGCCAAAGGCATATTATCAGTAGAGCTCACAGTCGGAAGCAAAACTCTGCCGACTGCATTCTTCGTAGTCGACGTCAAAGGCCGATACAATGTGCTCTTGGGGCGAGATTGGATCCATGCCAATTGTTGCATCCCCTCTACCCTGCATCAGTGTTTAATCCAGTGGGTGGACGAGGATGTCGAGGTCATCGAGGCAGATAACTCGGCCTGCATCGCATTGGCAGAAACTACGGTCGATTGGCAACACGGCGACATGAGATGTCTGTCGGGTAAGGATTTATCCGACTACGACTATGTCAGTATCGGTAAGGACGGTTTTGTACCGATACAGGTGCAACCGGCTTGTATAGCTCGGCTTAACGATTTGTCATTATAAATGGACAAAGAAGATAGCGTTAAGTGGCTGCAAAAGCGCACCGAGGAGTATCGTTCGGGCAGGAACGATATGCATGAGACTATTGAAGATTTTGACGACATGGAGAAACTCGGGCAAGGGTTCTCATCGGCCGACCTGCTTGAAGAAGTCGATATTGGCGATGGAAGCATGCCGCGACCAACGTTTGTTAACGCCAATATGGAAGTCGGCCAGAAAGGCAAGGTGTGTGCGCTACTCAAAGAATTCGTAGACTGCTTTGCTTGGAATTATACAGAGATGCCAGGGTTGAGTCGGAGCCTAGTTAAAAATAAGCTGCCTATCAAGTCTGGTTTCAGACCCCACAAGCAACCACCTAGGCGTTTCAACCCTAACTTGTATAATCGCATCAAAGAAGAAGTCGACCGACTGGTGAAGGCATGCTTCATTCGGCCATGCAGGTATGCCGAGTGGATTTCAAACATTGTGCCAGTCGAGAAGAAGAATACAGGGAAGATTAGGGTGTGTATAGACTTCAGGGACTTGAACAAGGCTACGCCTAAGGATGAGTATCCTATGCCTATAGCCGACATGTTGATAAATGACGCCTCTGGACACAAAGTACTCAGTTTCTTAGATGGCAATGCCGGGTATAATCAAATCTTTATGGCTGAAGAGGACATTTTTAAAACTGCCTTTCGTTGCCCCGGTTTTGTCGGGTTATTTGAATGGGTTGTCATGACATTCGGTTTGAAGAATGCGGGCGCTACTTATCAGCGTGCTATGAACTTAATCTTTCATGATCTCTTAGGCATTGTGTTAGAAGTCTATATTGATGACATCATCGTCAAGTCAGACGGCTGTAGTCACCATTTAGCCGACTTACGACTAGCCTTTGAAAGGATGCGCCGGTACGGGTTGAAGATGAACCCGCTCAAATGTGCTTTCGGAGTATCGGCTGGTAAGTTCTTAGGGTTCATAATTCACGAGCAGGGTATAGAGATCGACCCTAAGAAGATAGAGGCCATCAGGAAATTGGAGGAGCCGACATGCAAGAAAGATGTGCAGAGTTTGTTAGGAAAGATAAACTACCTAAGACGATTTATATCTAACCTGGTGGGGAAGATTGAGTCGTTTGTTCCATTACTTCGGTTAAAACATGAAGCTGAGTTCACTTGGGCGACAGAGCAACGAGATGCCTTCAAGGGTATCAAGAGATACTTGTCGAGTCCTCCAGTGCTCCGAGCACCCAAGTCGGGAGTTCCGTTCTGACTATACATTGCTGCACAAGACAAAGTACTCGGCGCGGTATTAACTCAGGAAGTCGACAAGAAGGAGTACATCATCGCATATGTAAGTCGCCGACTACTCGACACCGAAAGTCGGTACGTATTCATCGAGAAGCTGTGCTTATTCTTATTTTTACGCATGTGCCAAGTTTCGGCATTATCTACTTTCGAGTACCTGTATAGTGTCTTGCCAAGTTGACGTGATTAAGTACATGTTGCAACAACCGATTCTTAGCAGACGAGTTGGAAAATGGGCCTATGCCTTATAGAGTATGATTTAACATATGAGTCGTTGCGTGCTATGAAAGGTCAAGTTGTCACCGACTTCATTGTCGATCATCAAGTTAAGGATGAAGAAGATATTAATTATGTTGGTATATGCCCATGGAAGCTTTATTTTGATGGATCGGTTTGCAGAAGTGGGCAAGGCATTGGTAATGTTTTGGTTTCACCACATAATGTTATCTATGAGTCATCGGTCCGGTTAGAATACCCTTGCACTAATAATCAGGCGGAGTATGAGGCATTGTTGTTTGGCTTGCAAAACTTAGTAGATATGGGCATAAAAGATATAGATGCTTTTGGGGATTCATTGCTAGTAGTTCAGCAAGTCAACAGTGAGTTTCAATGCTTTGATGGTCTGCTGAATAGTTACTTAGACCGATGTTTAGACATAGTCAAGTTATTAGATACCTTTAATATCAGTCATGTGCCTAGAGAGGAGAACTCTAGAGCCAACTATTTGGCACAGCAAGCATCCGGGTACCAAGTCGGAAGAGGGAAGTTTTTCATATCTAGAAAGCCGATGCTCGTTGCTGTCGAAGGCCAGGCCGACTTGATGGAAGTCGAGGCCGACTCGTGTAGATCCAGTACCGACTCGGGGGGCAACAGTTTAACACAAGAGGCCGAGTCGTTAAGCGGTTTGGAAGTCAATGATTGGAGGGCACCTTTAGTTAGTTATTTGAAAGATCCGAGTCGAACAAGAGATAGGAGAATTCGGCGGCAAGCTATAAAGTACACCTTGTTTAATGACGAGTTGTATCGCCAAACGATAGATGGGGTATTGCTGAGATGCTTAGATCCCGACCAGTCGAGGATGGCTATGGGGGAAGTGCATGAAGGGATATGTGGAACACATCAGTCGGCTCCTAAGATGCAATGGTTATTAAAAAGAGCAGGATTCTATTGGCCGACGATGTTGGAAGATTGTTTTCGATATTATAGAGGGTGCGAAGCATGTCAGAAATTCGGGAACATACAATTGGTACCCGCGGCTAGGATGAACCCTATTATAAAGCCGTGGCCGTTTAGAGGATGGGGTTTAGATTTCATTGGGCAAATACATCCTGCTTCGTCTAAAGGTCATCGCTTCGTCCTTGTAGCTACAGATTACTTTACCAAGTGGACTGAAGCAGTTCCTTTGAGAAATATGACCCATAAGGAAGTGATTAGCTTCGTTCTAGAGCATATCATTCATAGGTTCGGCATCCCTCAAACTCTGACAACTGATCAGGGTGCATCCTTTATGTCTCACCAATTCAGTGAGTTTGCCGAGTCCTTTGGAGTCAAGTTGTTGAACTCGTCGCCCTATTATGCGCAAGCTAATGGATAGGCCGAGTCTAGCAATAAGACTTTGATCAAGTTAATAAAGAAGAAAATTGAGGAACATCTGAGAAGGTGGTATGAAGTCCTTTCGGAGGCGCTATGGGCCCATCGAATATCTAAGCATGGGGCAACCCGAGTGACGCCATTCGAGTTGGTATACGGGCAGGAAGCAGTGTTACCCGTGGAAGTTAGATTACAAGCTCTTAGAATAGCCAGGAAAAACGACTTGTCGGCTGAGGAGTATAGTCACTTGATGATAGATAGGATAGACGACGTTTCGGAAGAAAGGTTGAAAGCCTTACGAGAAATCGAAAAGGAGAAGTTGAGAGTTGCTAGGGCTTACAACAAAAGGGTAAAGGAAAAATCGTTTCAGATAGGAGATATAGTATGGAAGACGATTTACCTGTTGGAACCCAGAACAACAAATTCGGCAAATGGTCGCCGAGTTGGGAGGGTCTGTATAAGGTCGTCGAGATCGTCCCCGGGAACTCTTATTTCGTAGAATCTTTGCAAGGGGAAGGGTTACCTAATGCCCTTAATGGGAAATATCTGAAAAGGTATTACCCGAGTGTGTGGCAAGAAGCTTAACAAAATCTATGGCTGATATGTCCTTTATAAGTATCGCCCTAAGCAATGGTGCAGTTCACGGTGTTTTTGGTAAATGCAATTATACCAAAAAGCAGGGGGGCATGTGTTTACAGCGTAATTTGGCCCAAGGATTTATTTGGTTGGCCAGATTAAGTATTAGGTTTTGTTTGCGGTGTATTTGGCTTTAAGATTTATTCAATTTGCCAAATTAGAATAATGGATTTACTCGCTATGAATCTAGCATTTGAAGTGCAGATCCGGGTACTCGCATCCCGAGCAGTCTGTTGCTTCCCCGAGTACTCGTCACAAATACGAAGGTGCTCGCAGAAGTTCCCGAAGACCCGAGCAGTCGGAGGTGTCCCCGAGCGCTGATGTCCCAAGTGCTACATCACCAAGTCACGAGCAGTACCCTCGAGCATTCAACAGTGGCGACCCCGAGCACCATCGACCCCGAGCAATAATGTGCCCAAGTACCGAGCACTCGTACTCGCGTCCCAGAGTGTTGACGTTCCCGAGTACTAGCGGACCCGAGTACTAGCGGTCCCGAGCACTGGTAATTCCGAGTGCCAACATGTCCGAATACCGAGCACCCGGGCTCGTGTTCCCGAGTACTGACGTTCCCAAGTACTGATGATCCCGAGTACTCAAGTCCCCGAGACGGCACAAGTCGGACGGAGCCAAATCCCAGCAGAATCAAGTCACGATGCAATCAGGTCGATCCGTGGATAAGTTGATATGGCGAATCCTCTATCACCAAGACTTATCCAGCACGGAGACTTAGGAAAAGAGTCTTAGAACGGAAGGAATTGACTGCGAAACTCGGAAGGACTCTCGGTTCGTATGGAAAGATGTCTCATATCCGAGAAGGAGTCCTGAGCGATGGAAAGTCATATGTATAATAGATCAGGATCCTTTAAATAAGGAAAGATTGTATATCTGTAATCAATTAGGATTAGGAGTCTTGATCTCCTACGGGAAGACCAGCCGCCCTATAAATATGAGGGGTGATGGCCGATTGAAAACATCCAACAATCGACACAAATCAATCTATTACCTTTTACTTTTACTTTTCTGTTCTAGTTTAGATCTTTATCGTTTTGCGCTGAAAAATGATCGGTTCTTCTGCACGTAAGCCAGAGGATCTTTGTTGCGTTGCTCGGAAAGCAATCACTCGTCGTACGCGTAAGTACGATAGTTATCCTTTGTTGTTTTGCCCGAAAAACAACCGTTTATCGTACACGTAAGTGCGGTTGGCGACTCCACATTATCTAGGTGTTTCACGGATCCAATTTCATGCGAACAAGCGGGCCAAGGGGAGAGCTAGCTACTCGACGGCGTGAAGGTCATTTCGACGGAGTCCAGGATAGCTCGGGCAACTACGGTGGTGGAGATGGTTGGTCGAGCTTGGAAGGGGCTAATGGCTTGCGGCGGTGATTGGGGAGGTACTCGACTAGGGGGTTGGTTCTGGTGAGTTCAAGAGGTGCGCTACTGGCGTTGGCTTGATTATGGCGGCTGGATTTAGCTTGGGTTGTTGGGGAACAGAGGATTGGTAGAGATCTACAGAGGAGTGTAGGCCGGGGAAGAAGATGGCAGAGCTTGCTGCTCTAATGGAAGGCTTGGGCTGTAGAAGGCGAGGGGAGGCTTGAGGCGAAGATTGGAGGCGCCCCGACTGCTCCTTTATAGCCAGCGGAAGCTCGAAGCAGCTACTGCTCTCGCACAGGCCCGGCGACGCGACGAGGCTGGGGTGGTTCCGAGGCTCCACAGCGTGGCATAGAACCCAGGCGAGGTCGGAGAGGGGTCGTGGCCCGCCATAACTTGCCAGGTGGTGCTGGACTCGGCGAACTTCGCGTCGTCCCGGCGTTCAGCGCGGGTGTACGCTGTGGCGTGCTCGTGCCCGGAGATGGGATGGCTCAGGGCAAGGATTACCGACGTGGCTGAGCTGTGGAACGCGAGGACGAGTGCATGCTTCAAGGTGGCGAGCTGGACGACGAACTTCCCGGCGAGCGGCGCGGCTGTGCCACTGTTGGCATGTCAACGCCAGCCAGAGCGCGAACCGGAGCGGCATCGTGTGTCCTAGGGTGACCTATTGATCTTCTCCACACAGCACCATGTCCTGGAGCTCCTAGGGGGGTGTGTCCAAGTGTCCTGCCAGGTTTGGCACCGATTGGTCCTTTGTGCAGGGTTTGCCATGCATGCCAAGGCGGGTTGTCTTGGTTTTTCAACTGTGGGTGAATGGACGTGTGATGCCAGGGTCATGTGAGAGAGTGTGCAGGTTGGAACAACCGAGGAGAGACTGTATGAAGTTTTTGGTAGCTTTCGGTCAGGGTTGGTTCTTGATTTTATGCGAGGGAAAGTTTTACGCAAAGGTGTTCGATATGGTTCATTAAAGATTTTTGAATACAACTTTCCCTTGTTTTTATAGATTTGGGCTCCTGGTTGACTGAGGATCTGTTCGCATGAAATAGGATCCGTGGAACACCTAGGTAATGGGAGTCGCCAACCGCACTTACGTGTGCGATAAACGGTTGTTTTTCAGGCAAAACAACAAAGGATAACTATCGTACTTATGCGCACGACGAGCGATTGCTTTCCGAGCAAAGCAACAAAGATCCTCTGGCTTACGTGCAAAAGAACCGATCGTTTTTTCGGCGCAAAACGATAAAGATCTAAACTAGAACAGAAAAGTAAAGGTAAAGGTAATAGATTGATTTGTGTCGATTGTTGGACGTATTCAATCGGCCGTCACCCTTTACATATTTATAGGGCGGCTCGTCTTCCCGTAGGAGATTGGGACTCCTGATCCTAATTGATTACAAATATACAATCTTTCCTTATTTAAAGGATCCTGATCTATTATACATATGACTTTCCATCGCTCAGGACTCCTTCTCGGATACGAGACATCTTTCCGTACGAACCGAGAGTCCTTCCGAGTTTGCTGTCGATTCCTTCCTTTCTAAGACTCTTTCCCTAAGTCTCCGTGCCGGATAAGTCTTGGTGATAGAAGACACGTCATATCAACTTGCCCACGGATCGACCTGATTGCATCGTGACTCGATTCTGCTAGATCCGGCTCCGTCCGACTTGTGCCTTCTCGGGGACTTGAGCACTCGGGAACATCAGTACTCGGGAACGCCAGTACTCGAGGACACGGGCCCGGGTGCTCGGTACTCGGACGTGCTGGCACTCGGAATTGCCAGTGCTCTGGACCGCTAGTACTCGGGGTCAATGGTGCTCGGGGTCGATGGTGCTCGGGGTCGATGGTGCTCGGGGTTGCGATTGTTCGGGGTTGCGAGTGTTCGGGGTCGCCACTGTTGAATGCCCGGAGGTACTGCTCGTGACTTGATGACGTAGTACTCGGGACATTAGCGTTCGGGGACGCCTCTGACTGCTCGGGTCTTCGGGAACTTCTGCGAGTACCTTCGTACTCGTGACGAGTACTCGGGGAAACTGCGGACTGCTCGGGATGCGGGTACCCGGACCTGCACTTCAAGAGTTAATGCTAAATCCATAGCGAGTAAATCCATTATTCTAATTTGGCTAATCGAATAAATCATAAAGCCAAATTACACTGCAAGCAAAACCTAATACTTAATTTGGCCAACCAAATAAATCCTTGAGCCAAATTATGCTGCAAACACATGCCCCCCTGCTTTTTGGTATAATTGCATTTACCAAAAACACCGTGAACTGCACCATTGCTTAGGGCGATACTTATAAAGGACATATCGGCCATAGATTTTGTTAAGCTTCTTGCCACATACTCGGGTAATACCTTTTTAGATATTTCCCATTAAGAGCCTTAGGTAACCCTTCCCCTTGCAAAGATTCTACAAAATAAGAGTTCCCGGGGACGATCTTGATTACCCTATACGGACCCTCCCAACTCGGCGACCATTTGCCGAATTTGCTGTTCCGAGTTCCAATAGGTAAAATCGTCTTCCATACTAGATCTCCTATCTGAAATGATTTTTCCTTTACTCTTTTGTTGTAAGCCTTAGCAACTCTCAACTTCTCCTTTTCAATTTCTCGTAAGGCTTTCAACCTTTCTTCTGAAACGTCGTCTATCCTATCTATCATCAAGTGACTATAGTCTTCAGCCGACAAGTCGTTTTGCCTGGCTATTCTAAGAGCTTGTAATCTAACTTCCACGGGTAACACTGCTTCCTGCCCGTATACCAACTCGAATGGCGTCACTCGGGTTGCCCCATGCTTAGATATTTGATGGGCCCCATAGTGCTTCCGAAAGGACTTCATGCCACCTTCTTGGATGTTCCTTGATTTTCTTCTTTATTAACTTGATCAAAGTCTTATTGCTAGACTCGGCCTGTCCATTAGCTTGCGCATAGTAGGGCGACGAGTTCAACAACTTGACTCCAAAGGATTCGGCAAACTCACTGAATTGGTGAGACATAAAGGATGCACCCTGATCAGTTGTCAGAGGTTGAGGGATACCGAATCTATGAATGATATGTTCCAGAACGAAGCTGATCACTTCCTTATGAGTCATATTTCTCAAAGGAACTGCTTCAGTCCATTTGGTGAAATAATCTGTAGCTATAAGGACGAAGCGATGACCTTTAGACGAAGCAGGATGTATCTGCCCAACGAAGTCTAAACCCCATCCTCTGAACGGCCACGGCTTTATAATAGGGTTCATCCTAGCCGCGGGTACCAATTGTATGTTCCCGAATTTCTGGCATGCTTCACATCCTCTATAATATCGAAAGCAATCTTCCAACATCGTCGGCCAATAGAATCCTGCTCTTTTTAATAACCATTGCATCTTAGGAGCCGACTGATGTGTTCCACATATCCCTTCATGTACTTCACCCATAGCCATCCTCGACTGGTCGGGATCTAAGCATTTCAGCAATACTCCATCTATCGTTCGGCGATACAACTCGTCATTAAACAAGGTGTACTTTATGGCTTGCCGCTGAACTTTCCTATCTCTTGTTCGACTCGGATCTTTCAAATAACTAACTAAAGGTGCCCTCCAATCATTGATTTCCAAACCGCTTAACGACTCGGCCGCTTGGGTTAAACTGTTGCCCCCGAGTCGATACTGGATCTACACGAGTCGGCCTCGACTTCCAACAAGTCGGCTTGGCCTTCGACAGTAACGAGCATCGGTTTTCTAGATATGAAAAACTTTCCTCTTCCGACTTGGTACCCGGATGCTTGTTGTGCCAAATAGTTGGCTCTAGAATTCTCCTCCCTAGGAACATGATTGATACTAAAAGTATCTAACGACTTGATTATATCTAAACATCGGTCTAAGTAACTATTCAGCAACCCATCAAAACATTGAAACTCACCGCTGACTTGCTGAACTACTAGCAATGAATCTCCAAAAGCATCTATATCTTTTACGCCCATATCTACTAAGTTTTGCAGGCCAAACAATAATGCCTCATACTCTGCCTGATTATTAGTGCAAGGGTATTCTAACCGGACCGATGACTCATAGATAACATTATGTGGTGAAACCAAAACATTACCAATGCCTTGCCCACTTCTGCAAACCGATCCATCAAAATAAAGCTTCCATGGACATATACCAATATAATTAATATCTTCTTCATCCTTAACTTGATGACCAACAATGAAGTCGGCGACGACTTGACCTTTCATAGCACGCAACGACTCATATGTTAAATCATACTCTATTAAGGCATAGGCCCATTTTCCAACTCGTCTGCTAAGAATCGGTTGTTGTAACATATACTTAATCACGTCAACTTGGCAAGACACTACACAGGTACTCGAAAGTAGATAATGCCGGAATTTGGTACATGCGTAAAATAAGGATAAGCACAGCTTCTCGATGAATACATACCGACTTTCGGTGTCGAGTAGTCGGCGACTTACATATGCGATGATGTACTCTTTCTCGTCGACTTCTTGAGTCAGTACTGCGCCAAGTACTTTATCTTGTGCAGCGATGTATAGCCGGAACGGAACTCCCGACTTGGGTGCCCGAAGCACTGGAGGACTTGACAAGTACCTCTTGATACTATTGAAAGCATCTCGCTGCTCTGCCCCCCAAGTGAACTCGGCTTCGTGTTTCAACCGAAGTAATGGAACAAACGATTCAATCTTCCCCGCCAGGTTAGATATAAATCGTCTTAGGTAATTTCTCTTTCCTAACAAACTCTGCACATCTTTCTTGCATGTCAGCTCTTCTAATTTCCTGATGGCCTCTATCTTCTTAGGGTCGATCTCTATACCCTGCTCATGAATTATGAATCCTAAGAACTTACCAGCCGACACTCCAAAAGCACATTTGAGCGGGTTCATCTTCAACCCGTACCGGCGCATTCTTTCAAAGGCTAGTCGTAAGTCGGCTAAATGGTGATTACAGCCGTCCGACTTGACGACAATGTCATCAATATAGACTTCTAACACAATGCCTAAGAGATCATGAAAGATTAAATTCATAGCACGCTGATAAGTGGCGCCCGCATTCTTCAAACCGAATGTCATGACAACCCATTCAAATAACCCGACAAAACCGGGGCAACGAAAGGCGGTTTTAAACATGTCCTCTTCGGCCATAAAGATTTGATTATACCCGGCATTGCCATCTAAGAAACTGAGTACTTTGTGCCCAGAGGCATCGTTTATCAACATGTCGGCTATAGGCATAGGATACTCATCCTTAGGCGTAGCCTTATTCAAGTCCCTGAAGTCTATACATACCCCAATCTTCCCGGTATTCTTCTTCTCGACTGGCACAATATTTGAAATCCACTCGGCATACCTGCATGGCCGAATGAATCCTGCCTTCACCAGTCGGTCAACTTCTTCTTTGATGCGATCATACAAGTTAGGGTTGAAACGCCTAGGTGGTTGCTTGTGGGGTCTGAAACCAGACTTGATAGGCAGCTTATGTTCGACTAGGCTCCGACTCAACCCTGGCATCTCTGTATAATTCCAAGCAAAGCAGTCTACGAATTCTTTGAGTAGCGCACACACCTTGCCTTTCTGGCCGACTTCCATATTGGCGTTAACAAACGTTGGTCGAGGCACGCCTCCATCGCCAATATCGACTTCTTCAAGTGGGTCAGCCGATGAGAACCCTTGTCCGAGCTTCTCCATGTCAAAATCTTCGATAGTCTCATGCATATCGTTCCTGCCCGAACGATACTCCTCGGTGCGCTTTTGTAGCCACTTGACGCTACCTTCTTTGTCCATTTATAATGACAAATCGTTAAGCCGAGCTATACAAGCCGGCTGTGCCTGTATTGGTACGAACCCGTCCTTGCCGATACTAACATAGTCGTAGTCGGACAAATCTCTGCCCGACAAGCATCTCATGTCGCCGTGTTGCCAATCGACCGTAGTCTCCGCCAACGCGATGCAGGCCGAGTTGTCTGCCTCGATGACTTTGACATCCTCGTCCACCCACTGGATTAAGCACTGATGCAGGGTAGAAGGGATGCAACAATTGGCATGAATCCAATCTCGCCCCAAGAGCACATTGTATCGGCCCTTGACGTCGAGTACGAAAAATGCAGTCGGCAGCGTTTTGCTCCCGACTGTGAGCTCTACTGATAATATGCCTTTGGCCTTGGATAGCTCCCCTGAGAACCCGTTGAGTCCCATGTTTGTCTTCATTAGCTTGGACTCTTTTCGGCCTAACTTGGAGAACACCGAAAGTGGCATAATGTTGACTCCAGCGCCGCCGTCAACGAGCATGCGGCCGATAGGTCTCCCATTGATATGGCCCTTGATGAATAGAGGCTTCAGATGCTGCCCGTGCCTCTCCGGCTTCTCAAATATGGCAGCACTAGGTCCAAGTAGAAGCTCTGCGACTTCTGACTCGGGAGCGCGGAACTCGATAGGCAACTCGAACACCATATTGATGTCCATGTCGGCGGGTACCTCCCCGACATCATTGATGGTAGCACAATCTTCTTCCCTTGCGATGCGCTTCTCCTTCCAGGTCATCTTCGTGGGTTTCATTGGTCTGGCTTGGTTGAACCATTCGTCGCGCTTCTTCTCGACGAGCTCCTCCCTGAGCTCGAGTGCTCGCAGCCGCTGGACCCTCCGCTTCTGAGAATGTGTAAGTCCGGTGGGGCACCATTGCGGTTTTGGTTTTGTTCCTGGTTCGACCGCCTTGATCTTCTTAGCCGGCTGACTCGGCGCAGGTTCAATGGTTGCTTTCCGAGCACCGGGTCCCGCTGCATTGCTGGACTCTGGCTTGTCCGAGTCGTCTATTGTACCAAACTGTACATGCCGGGTTCCCGCTGGTGGCGCCGAGTTAACTTGCGAACCTATCAACATGGCGGATCGTTGTGGTAGACTTCCTTCTGGGACCCGGATAGCACCTGCTCTGTTTGACTCGGATTGGGTTGTTGCGTGGTTGCCGGGTTCGGACTCGACACGCTTGACTGGTACCCAGACCTGCTTAGTTGGCGAATTGCTTCCCCGAGCCTTCCCTGGGGCTGCCGGCCGACTCGGTACGTCGGGTACATTGCGCCGAATGGCGAGTCGGTCCCACGCTCGAGTTCTTGCCTCGAACCGAGTTCTCTTCCCGTGGGGCTGTTCTCTGAACCCGGACCTGGACGGGATCCAACTCGGCTGAAACATGCCGATTGGTCCAGCCGGGTGTAGTGCCCAAGGGTTGAGACCCCATGGAGGACACTGTGGGTGGAAAGTGTATGCGCCTCCCCAGTATGCCGGACCTATCGCTAAGTATGGTGGTTGCACGTGTGGGCCTTCCTGCCAGTATCCGGAACCACCAAAGCCTTGTTGAGGAGGAGACCTAGGACGCTTGGCCCCTCCAAGCCGAGTGAACACATTGTTGGTCGTGTACTTCTCCAGCAACTGTCTCACCGTCGGCTTTGATTTCTCGGCTTGACCCTTCCCCCGATTGGCCTTCCAGACTCTGACTTCTGGATTCTTCGGCTTGATCATCTTTGGAGTCGGCGAGGGGTTCGAGTTGGCCTTTTCTAGAGGAGAGGAACTCGGTTTGATCATCCTTGGAGCTGCTTTATCATCAACGACGACGTTCTTCCCTTTTGCTGACTCGGCCTGATCTGACCGAATTAACACTTTCTTCTTCTCCAAGTCGATCACGTTGATTGGAAAAGGATCACTGTCGAGTTTCATCTGGGTGCTCCGGGCAAACGTCAATCGTCCGTCATTAATGGCCGATTGTACCTGTCGACGAAACACATTGCAGTCATTAGTAGCATGAGAAAAAGAGTTATGCCACTTACAATATGCTCTCTTGCCCAAGTCATCCGCCGATGGGAATACGTGCCCTTCGCTTACTCTAATTAGATTTCCCTGCAAGAGCATATCAAAAATCTTGTCGCACTTGCTAATGTCAAAAGTGTACCTAATCTCCTCTTTCCGGGTAGGTGTAGGTTTTAGGGCTGAACAAACAAAAGGTTTTGACTTGGGCGCTTGAACCCACTCGGCAACGCATATGTCAGCATCGTCCTCACTGTCCGAGTCGTTCTCGTATGCTATAACATTGACTGCCGGCTTCTCTTTGGTTTTGCCCTTATTATCCCCAAACCGGCTATATTGCTTGACTTCCTTAACACGGTTTTCCTGTGCTACAGCCCTTTGTACGACTTGACTAATACTTAAGAACTCTTGGCCCTCTAGTCTATCTCTGATATGGGCAAGCAAACCCGAAAAAGCGAGGTCGGCTAGATCTTTTTCGGTTATGTTCAAGCTAAAGCACCGGTTCTTAATCTTTCTGAATCTTCTAATGTAATCACAAACCAGTTCATTGTACTTTTGCTTAACCGCCGTCAGATCTGAGAGCCTAAGTTCGGTTTCACCGTTGTAAAAATACTCGTGGAACTGCCGTTCCAATTGTGCCCAAGATGTGATAGATTTGGGAGCAAGTGAGGTAAACCACATGAAAGCTGTACCCGATAATGACAAAGGAAATAGCTTTACTCTGTAGATATCTGATGCGCCGACTTCACTACACTGTGCCAAGAATTGCCCTACATGTTCTAAAGTCGACCTGCTATCATCCCCTGTGAACTTGACAAAATCTGGAATTCTAAATCCGCGGGGGTACAGCGTGGTGTCGAAGCACTCGGGGTACGGCTTTAGATAAGCACGTGTTCCATCCTTAGGTATTATGCGGAGTTCTCTGAGCACTCCGGCGAGTTGATCCTTAAAGCTCATATCGGCTAGCGGGGTACACGAAGTCGGCTCTGGCAACGCGGGTTGGACTTGTTGTGGGTTAAAATATGATTATGGAGCCGGCCCGTGAGGGACTCCGGTGCCGAGAGGTGGAACAGGTGGTGTGCTATACGCGACTGTTTGGTAATATGGTTGTGGGATGTTCGCGCTAAGGCTGAGGCTTCGGTTGTCGTGGATAGAACCCTGGGAAACCGAAGTCGGAACGACAGAGGTTGTGATCACGGGAGCGACTCCAACCCGATGATCGACTCTGTTATTATCAGGATACATCGGCTGTTTATCCCGATGTTCATCATTGACCTGCAGGACCGTGGATCTAACCTAGCCCTGCAGACTACTCCGTAGGTCTTTAGCAAGTTGCACCTTGAACTCGTCAAATCGGCTAGTCATTACTCGAGCGAATACTTGTGCCGATTTGTCCATCTCAGAGCCATATTTGCTAGCTACCGACACGTCAATCAGATGAGCAATCTCCTCAGAACAAGTCGATTTACTTACCTTGGTATCGAGCGCAGCAGAAGGACTTGCCACGACTACCTTTTTGATGACACCGTTCCTCGTCTTCTGGTAGCCGGCCAACTTTTGCTGGAGTCGTTCTGCTTGCTCTTCTTCGAGTTGACGTTCAATCTCTCGCCGCTCATCTTCGGATAGATCGTCGAGCATGACGGCGATGATGTTGTCGGGGTTGACGATGCTTCCGTCTTTGGAATCTGGATTCATTGTGTAATCTTCTCTTCATCCCCAGCAGAGTCGCCAATTGTGTTCGCACGAAATAGGATCCCTGGAACACCTAGGTAATGGGAGTCGCCAACCGCACTTACGTGTGCGATAAACAGTTGTTTTTCAGGCAAAACAACAAAGGATAACTATCGTACTTACGCGTACGACGAGCGATTGCTTTCCGAGCAAAGCAACAAAGATCCTCTGGCTTACGTGCAGAAGAACCGATCGTTTTTCGGCGCAAAACGATAAAGATCTAAACTAGAACAGAAAAGTAAAGGTAAAGGTAATAGATTGATTTGTGTCGATTGTTGGATGTATTCAATCGGCCGTCACCCTTTACATATTTATAGGGCGGCTCGTCTTCCCGTAGGAGATTGGGACTCCTGATCCTAATTGATTACAAATATACAATCTTTCCTTATTTAAAGGATCCTGATCTATTATACATATGACTTTCCATCGCTCAGGTCCTTCTCGGATACGAGACATCTTTCCGTACGAACCGAGAGTCCTTCCGAGTTTGCTGTCGATTCCTTCCTTTCTAAGACTCTTTCCCTAAGTCTCCGTGCCGGATAAGTCTTGGTGATAGAAGACACGTCATATCAACTTGCCCACGGATCGACCTGATTGCATCGTGACTCGATTCTGCTGGATCCGGCTCCGTTCGACTTGTGCCTTCTCGGGGACTTGAGCACTCGGGAACATCAGTACTCGGGAACGCCAGTACTCGAGGACACGGGCCCGGGTGCTCGGTACTCGGACGTGCTGGCACTCGGAATTGCCAGTGCTTGGGACTGCTAGTACTCGGGGTCAATGGTGCTCGGGGTCGATGGTGCTCGGGGTCGATGGTGCTCGGGGTTGCGAGTGTTCGGGGTTGCGAGTGTTCAGGGTCGCCACTGTTGAATGCCCGGAGGTACTGCTCGTGACTTGATGACGTAGTACTCGGGACATTAGCGCTCGGGGACGCCTCCAACTGCTCGGGTCTTCGAGAACTTCTGCGAGTACCTTCGTACTCGTGACGAGTACTCGGGGAAACTGCGGACTGCTCGGGATGCGGGTACCCGGACCTGCACTTCAAGAGTTAATGCTAAATCCATAGCGAGTAAATTCATTATTCTAATTTGGCTAATTGAATAAATCATAAAGCCAAATTACACTGCAAGCAAAACCTAATACTTAATTTGGCCAACCAAATAAATCCTTGAGCCAAATTACGCTGCAAACAGGATCATCGCACAATTTTATTAGAATTTTTTTGAACTTATAATTTTAGGGGTTGTAGTACAACGCTCCTTTTAATCCTAAGGTTTATTAATTTACTTTACTGATATTTTTGTATTGGACTTTATTATTTTATGTTATAATTGAGTTAGTGTTATTGTTAGGGCATCCCACAAATTGTTTCAAAATTTTCGGAGAGGCTGGGAAGTGTATTGTTTTACGATTAGGGTTTTGGGGAGGCTTAGTATTTAAATATCGGGAATTGGTCGGAAGCTAGGGTTGGGGTTTTCGGAGTGCGGCAGAGTGATGTGAGTGCATGGAAACTCTCGGAGGTCCTTTTCCTCGAATTAGGGTTTGTCGTAGGTATAGGCCTAGACAATGTATTTGTGGCACCCCCGGTTGGCTACAGCAACCTCCGGGCGTGCGGGGGACAAACGAGCGAGAAGTAATGCATGCGAGACAGTCGACAAAGGAAATTGATATTCGTATTACGGCACGGAATAGAGAGCTCACAAAGGGGGGAAATGAAAGTGGGATCCCCTCCCCTCTACCCCCAGGGGGGTATTTATAGGGTTTCAAAAAGGGGAATGCGAAATTACAGTTTTGTCCCGAAAGTACGGAACTATTACAAGGGCATGACGGTCATTTCCCTACTCCTAAGGAATCTTGGGGGAATATTCTCGGGCATCTTTTTTGGAGAATCTTCTTGGATGGCGAGATGGTCCCACGTGCGGGCTCGCCAAAGACAGTCCCATTGCAGAGCATGGGCTCGTCGGAGCTAACCCTGACGTGGGGCGCAGGCTTGACGGAGACAGCCCCGTCACGGAGCATGGGCTCGTCGGAGCTAACCCTGACGCGGGGCGCAGGCTTGATGGAGACAGCCCCGTCGCGGAGCGTGGGCTCATCGGAGCTAACCCTGACGCGGGGCGCAGGCTTGACGGAGACAGCCCCGTCGCGGAGCGTGGGCTCGTCGGAGCTAACCCTGACGCGGGGCGCGGACTTGACGGAGACAGCCCCGACGCGGAGCGTGGGCTTGTCGGAGCTAGCCCTGACGCCGGAGGGTGTCGACGAAAATCCTAATGCCGCGGCAGTGACCCTGAACAGTGTCGATTCGGACTAGCGTGGAAAACCTCCCCCAACAGTAGCCCCTTGCCGGTTGGGGCGGTCGGAAAGCGCCCGTCCGAGCCGGCACACTAATCCCTAACGGGTTGGTGCGCAGGCCGGATCGACGGCTCTTCACGAATCACAGTTTTCTCCCGAGAAGTGCCCGACGGCGCGGTGTTTTCTTCTCTCCTTCTTCTTCTTTCCTTTCTTCTCTTTTCTTCTTTCTTTTTCTCCTCTTTTTCCTTTTTTCTTTTTTCTTCTTTCTTTTTCTCCTCTTTTTCCTTTTCTTCTTTTCTTCCTTCTTTTTTTCTTTTCTCTTTTTCTTCTTTTCTTTCTTTCCTTTCTCTCCTCTTTTTCCTTTTCTTCTTTTCTTTCTTCTTCTTTTCTTTTCTCCTCTGCTAAACAGCTTGCTCCCTTGACTTTTGGGGCCGCGCCCATGCCCTTGTCCATGCGCCATGCTCCTCTGGTCGGTTGGGGGTGGGGGAGATTTTTATCTCCACCAATGCACCCCCCGCTCTCTCTGCTTCCTCACTCCCCTGCGCACTCCCCCATCTTCTCTCTCTCCCGCCATCGCACGCCCCCGGTTCGCCGCTCCACCGCCGCCCCCAGCTCGCCACTGCGCCGCCGCGCCGCCGCCGCCTTGCTCCCCGAGCAGCCGCCGCGCCGCCGCTGTCTTGCTCCCCGGGACGCCGCCTCCGCCCCGACCAGGCGTGCAGCTCCAGCCGACCGCGCCCGCCCGAGCTCCTGCCACCTCCGCCCCGACCAACCGCGCCCGCCCCAGCTAGCCGCGCCCGCCACCGGCGCTCGTGCTGCCGCTCGGGGCCGGTCTTTGGCTCGGCTGGGCCGGCGCCGCCGGGTCCGCCCGCCTGCGAGCCGCCTCTACCCCGACCAGCCAAGCCGCCCCGGCCAGCCGCGCCGCCCCGGCGCTCGCGCTGCCGCTCGAGGCCGGTCTTCGGCTCGGCTGGGCCGGCACCGCCGGGTCCGCCCGCCTGCGAGCCGCCGCCCGCGGCCTGGTGGCCACCGTCGGGTCCGCCCGCCCGTGGGCCGCCGCTCGCGGCCGAGCTCTGGGCTGCCGTCGCCGGGACGAACACGCCACCGCCAGGCAGTAGCAGTCTTCTTCTTTTTCCTGTTTTTTGTGGTTGTTGTTTTTTTTGGGTGTGTGTGTATGTACGCGGCATCCATGTACTGCTGTGATGGTGATTAGCCCCAGGTATTCTCCGTTCATCGTGTGTGCGCAGCTACCCTAGGGTTGCCGCTGTCACCGGGACGCCATCCTCGCCGCAGGTCTGCACTCGCCACCGTCGCCACGTCCCGCCATTACGGAGTTGCTGTGGACCACCTCTGCTACGTGCTTGACCACAGGGAGATTAGGTTGCTGCTACCGTCGCCTCTGACGCTGCCGCTACCGTCTCCTCCGACGTCGTCGTGGGCTGCCTAAGCTTCGCCCCGCCGCCGGTTCCGCATGTCGCTGCCTGCACCCTGGTTGCCTGTGTCGCCACACCGCTCCCCCACCATTCTTGCGACGCTTGAAGGGAGCGCTGGTGCGCGACGCCGTTGCACGCCGAGGGTCGCAGGGGCGGCGAGGAGCGAGCTCGCCAGCGATGCCGTCGCATCGTGAGGGTCGTCCAGGAGGTCAGGACCCGTCTTCGGGACGTCGAGACGCCACACGCGAGAAGCTGCATACAAGGGCGTGAGGACCCTCGGCGGAGCGGCGCGCGTCGCCTTCCGCGGGGGCGCGTCGACACTCTGCTGGGGCACGCGAACCCCCTGCGGAGGGGCGCTCAGAGGTGTTCGCGGGGGCACGCGGACCTCCTGCAGAGGCGCGCGGACTCCCTACGGAGGGGCACGCGGAGGCGCGCGGGCCCTCCGCGTCGGCACGAGGACCCCCCGCGGAGAGGCGCTCGGAGGCCACGGAGATACGCGCCAAGAGACAGGAGACGGCGGCCGGCGCTGACATGGACGGGGCTGAGGCCGGCGAGGGCGACCGCTACACCCGGTGGCTTGGTCGTTCTCGCGCGGACGTGACCCTGATCCAGCGCCTTGTCGACGAGGGCAAGATCTCCACAGTCGACGCCGTCATCATCCCAAAGCGGACGGAGTTGTGGGGGAAACCCGGGCCTGGCCAGGTCGTGGCCTTCGCCGCGCAGTTCGACGCTGGGTTGTGTTTTCCGGCTGCAGATTTGCTGAAGAGGGTGCTCAAGTTCTTTGAGCTCGAGGTCGCACACCTCAGCCCAGATGCTTTCGTTCGCCTGGCGGTTTTTGAGTGGGCGTTACGGAGCATGGGGATGGAGGGCTCCGCTGAACTCTTCGCCTACTACCACAGGCGCACGTGGCTCGTGTGGTGGTACCGAGCGAGAGCGGGGAGGAGGCGATCTCCCCGTATGGCACGGTCACCTTCGTCAAGCGCCGGGGTCGCCTGGGCATCTCGTACCCGGTGTGGGCCACCAAGAACCGGTGGGACAACTGGAGGCAGGATTGGTTCTTCTGCACCGTTACTGATCCCGCCTACACTCATGCGGGGCGTGGCCCGGTGCCCCGGACCTCGCCTCCCCACGTGTCGCCCACGTCGACAGACGCTTCGCGCGCAAGCATCCTCGCGCGCATGGCTTCGGTGGTGAGCGCGCGAGACTTAGTGGAGGAGTACCACATGCTGAAGGTCGTGCCCCTGGCGAGAGGATGGGAGCCCTTCCTGCTACCCGCGGGCGAGGGGCCCTTCCTGGATCTGCACCACCTGATGGTAGCGTCGCCTTCGACTCCTTCTGCGCCGGGTTACTCCCGCTCCGAGGGTAAGGTTTCTTCATACTATTCCTGTCTCTTTATTTAGCGGCGACGTGTACACGGCGTTGATCTCCGTTTTGGCTTCGATCGTAGTTCTGACCCTCGAGGCAGGGGAAGATGCGGCCGTGGCGGTACTTGGACCGGTGATGCCGTGGGAGTTCGCTAGCATTAAGGAGGCGATCAAGGAACCCCGCCGCAACCGTGCTTGCATCGCCTTTGGACTGGAATGTCCGGAGCGTCCGGTCGTCCTGTCTAAGACGGCGCAGATGCAACTCCGAAAGCGCTCTCCACCGCCCTCCCCAGACTCGCAGACTCACTCGACTCGGCCTCGCCCCGCGTCTGCCGAGCCTCGCTCCCCGTCTAGGTCCCGCTCACCGGTGAGAGCGGGGCACTCTCCTGGTGTCCAGGTGGGGGCGCACCGACCTGCACCTCCTCACCGCCCGGGGCGCGGGAAGGGCCCTTGGGTGGCGCCTCTGGACGAGCCGGAGGCAAGCCGCACCGCTGATTACGAGGACAGTCATAATGATGACTCTGAGGTGGAGAGGCCCTTTCCCCTGCTGGAGTCGCCTGAGAGGGACTTCTGGTACTCGGATAGGGAGGATGGGATGGCTCCCAATGCTTCGGAGACGTCGAGGCACCGCGAGCCTTCACGGGAGCCCTCGGTGCAGGTACCCCCGCCGCCGCCACCTCCGGCTGCAGAGGACGTGAGCAATGATGATGAGGAGCTTCCCCCGCGTACCCTGCGAGTGGCGGGTCAGCTTCCCCCAGAGTGTCTTGTTAGCTCGAGGGAGGAGAGGCGTTTCTTCCGGCGTGCGGCCGAGCTCGTCCTCCCGGCTGACTTGTCCACCGTGCTCAGTGGGCATACCTGTCCCGAGCTGTACGACAGTGCCAGGGCTTCGTTTCTCAAGGTAACATGTCAACTGCAAGGTTCTTGGCTTTGGTTTACCCCCGTCCTGGGCTTTGCTGATTCCGCCTTTTTACTTACCTTTCAGGGCCTCTTCGCTTTGGAGCAAGGTGCCGCGGTACAGGACGCTTGGCTCCTTGCACAGGTGGTCAAGCGTCGGGAAGTTTCTGTCGCTCGGGTGGGCATGTTGGCGGCCCAAGAGGAGCGCACGGCTGCCCGGGCAGAGGCCTCTACTGCTCTGGAGGCGCTAGAGAAGTCCCAATTGACTTCCTGGCATGCTGAGGCTGTGGCTGCCGAGAAGCTCGAGGCGGCTGAGGCCACCATCGGCGCCCTTCGCGCTTCGCTGGCCGGTGCGGAGGCCGAAGCAGGGCGACTCTCGGCGGAGTTGGCCACTCGCGCCGAGGGTCAGAAGGAGGTGGCATCTTCGGCAACGCTGGCTGCTGCAGGGGTGGGCGAGCTAGCTAGGTCGCTAGGCCTCGCCATTCCCCCCTTGACGCTTCCAGCGAGGGTGACGTCGCCGCCCAGTTGCGTCAGGTTGGTACTATCGGTGCCGCTGTGCGTGCTGCTGTCTCGGGGTACTCGCTCGATTGTGCGCGGGTTCTTGGCTGCTTGAGCGTGGCCAAGTGTGGTCATGTCGAGACGTTTGCTGCCCGTGGTTACCATGCTCCGACTCGTGACGAACTCGAGAGTGTTCGGGATTGCATCCGGGGCCATTCCCACGTTCGCGCCCTGCAGCGGTCCCGTCGTGCACGAGAGGATCCCTCCGCGGCGTCCAGCTCGGGGGGAGCCCCTAGCGGGACGAACCCACCTCCTCAGGTGTGAGGTTCACCCCTTGGCCTTGTGTGTTTTGCTCACCTTAGTATGATAGGATCTTAGTATAGCTTTTGGTATCTCAGTAGCTCGCTTGCCTGGGCCGTCGCTGCGTCGACGCAAGCCCCTTAGTTGTAGGATTGGCATAGCTGGGGCTTTTCTTTTGGTAGGGTCTGCATGGCTAGAGTTTTCCTTTGTAACTCTCATGTATTTTGCTAGTTATCAATGAAAACTCAGAAAATTGTTTTCACATGTTCTTTTCTTTTTATGCAATTATTGAACACTTGCGCTGGACGACTTGCAGGTTGTTGGTTTTCGGTGGAAGGTTAATGCGGGTCGTTTGGGAACAAGGCCTCATCGACCTGAGTCACATAAGAGTGCCTCTGTTAGGATAAAGAGAGCTGAGCGACATGACGATGACCTGCACATCTTAAGTGCCGCAGAGGTCTTAACCTTTCTTGCCAGCCTTGCCCAGCGCTCTTTGCGAGACTGAGCTATGTGAGATTTATGTGCGGTACGGTTACTGTGCCTCTTCGATCCTCGAAAGTGCCATGGTGCCGATGGATTGGTGCTATTATGTGCATCCGTCCTTTTCTACTGCTGTTTATCTCTCCCCTTTATTTGATCGTTCGTTCAGACTTCCTCACCTCTGCTCTGTCTCTACTCCTTTGGTACTGAGCTGCGGTGTCACGCTCTGCTGTCTGAGCAGAACCTGCGTATGCACTTGTACTTTTCAGACGCACGTTCCTTGTGGTTTACAGTTCCGTCCCGGTCTGCCCTCTCTCTGCATCCATCCATCCATCCATCCCTCCATGCTTTGATGCTCCGCTGATCTCTGCTCCCTGCAGTGCAGGTAAACTATGTTGTTGTTTCGTATTTTCAACCATGTCGTGCTTGTTTGTCTCTCTGGTCTCATTGTAATTCAGGATCATCCCACAAAACTAGCTAATATAAACAACTTTTATCATGAATTTTGACAAAAAGTATGAGTATTTGCAATATCTTGATCTGGCTGTGTTCTTGCAGACCATGTTAATTTGCGTCATACTTTAACAAATTGCGGGGTAAGCGACACGGTACTCTCTTATGGGTTGTAAAGTCATGCCTGTTTGTTGTAGCAACATGGGGTATAATAATAAAGATGTTGCAGGGTAAGCGACGCGGTACACGTCTCCCATCCAAAAACATTTAGCACTCGATGGCGTGCTCAAGAGTGCTTGCTCCGTTTGTAGAATGCAATAATAATTAAATAGAGGTGTTCTTGAGCGCGCGGTACCATTTTCGCCCTGCCTGGCTAGGCATCACGGGGAGCTATCACCGCACGACCCTGGAGGGAAGGGACACTCTGTCCTGGACGGAGGTGGCTCGACATCGCGGGGAGCTATCGTCGCGTGACCCCGGAAGGAAGGGATGCTATCCCGGACGGAGATGGCTCGACATCGCGGGGAGCTATCGTCGCGTGACCCCGGGGGGAAGGGACACTCCATCCCGGACGGAGATGGCTCGACATCGCGGGGAGCTGTCGTCGCGCGACCCCGGAGGGAAGGGACACTCTTCCGGACGGAGATGGCTCGACATCGTGGGGAGCTATCGTCGCGCGACCCCGGAGGGAAGGGACACTATCCCGGACGGAGATGGCTCGACATCGCGGGGAGTTGTCGTCGCGCGACCCCGGAGGGAAGGGACACTATCCCGGACGGAGATGGCTCGACATCGCGGGGAGCTATCGTCACGCGACCCCGGAGGGAAGGGACACTATCCCGGATGGAGATGTTAGATCCTTTTACCTCGCGGGGCGGTGCCGCTGTTTTGAGTTTTCCATTAAGGCTTAGCATCCTGGGGGCGCTAAGGCCGATTACAAAAAACGGCGATGACGGCGCGCCGACTTCAACATAAGTGAATGACCAAGCGGGGGCGGAGACCGTCGCAGCGGCCCTAACCCTCACTACACTACTTCAAGAAACTGCAAAAGATACTGACGCAGCGGCTACCTATACATAGTACTTACGGAGATTGTCAGCGTTCCAGCTGTGCTTCAGCTCGCCCCCGTCGAGGGTTGCCAGGCGGAACGCTCCTGGACGGGTGGCACGAACCACCTCGTACGGTCCTTCCCACTTCGAGCTCAGCTTACCGTCGGCTTCTGGGTTCGCCTTCTTCTTGAGCACGAGGTCGCCGACGTGGATGGGTCGTGGGCGGACGGTTTTGTTGTATGCCTTCGCCATGGTGGCCTGATATCGATCGATGTTGAGAGCAGCCTCCTGCCGGACGGCATCCAGCGTTTCGAGGGATACCTCTTGGGAATCTCCGTCGACAGCGGTTGTGGTGCGCAGGGACCCGATCTTGATTTCTTCGGGGGTCACCGCTTCCTCTCCATATAATAACTTGAAGGGAGTGAGGCCGGTGGCCCGACTGGCTGCCGTGCGGGTGGACCACAAGACGCTAGGGAGCTCGTCAGCCCAGAGACCCTTGGGCAACTCGAAGAGACGTTTGCGAAGGCCCGAAAGGACTATCCCGTTGGCCCGCTCAACCGTGCCATTCGCCTTTGGATTGGCCACAGAGGTGAAGCACAAGTTGATGCCGAGGCCGATGCAGAACTTTTGAAAGGAGTCGCGTCGAACTTAGTCCCGTTGTCGACGGTGAGTTCCCTTGGGACGCCGAAGCGGCAAATGAGATTCTTCCATACGAACCTCTGCATGACTGCCGACGTTATCTTGGCTAAGGGCTCGGCCTCGATCCACTTGGAGAAGTAGTCGACGGCGACGACGACGAACTTGTATCCGCGACTCCTTGACCCAAATGGGCCGACGAGGTCGACGCCCCAGCGGGCCAGCGGCCATGACGGTGGGATGGGCTGCAGCTCGTTCGCAGGGAGCTTCGTGCCTCGCCCCATCCATTGGCACACGGAGCAAGTTCTGACGACGCTTTGGGCGTCACGATGGGCGGTGGGCCAATAGAACCCTTGACGGAATGCCTTGGATACCAAGGCTCGGGGGGCGAGGTGCGAGCCACACAGCCCTTGGTGGATTTCGCGGACCAGCTCGAGTCCCTCCTCCTTGGAGATGCACCGAAGATAGGGTGCGCACACCCCGCGCTTGTAGAGAGCGTTGTCGTGGATGACGAAGCCCCGGGCCCGACTCTTGAGCCTCCGTGCCTCGACGGGGTCGGCGGGCTCCGTCTCGTCTGAGAGGTAACTCAGGACCGGGGCCCTCCAGTCTTGCTCGCCAATGAGGCACACCTCGGGGAGCCCCTTTGTGGTGGGCTCTGAGATCACTTCATAGAAAGCCCATTGGGGGATTTCGGTCTTCGTGCTTGCGGCTCTTGCGAGGCTGTCGACGTCGGTGTTCGCAGCACGTGGGATGCTACGAACGGTGATGTCGGTGAAGTGTTTCTCCATGGCTCGGGCCAGAGCCAAGTACTTGATCATCTCGGGGTCCTTGGCCTGGTAGCTTTTGTCGACATGACCGGTGACGAGCTGCGAGTCGCTCTTGACGACCACCCTCCGCACGCCCGAGGCGCGTGCCTTTCAGAGACCGAGGAGGAGCGCCTCGTACTCCGCCCCGTTGTTAGTGGTCTGGAACTCGAGCCGTGCGCTGTAAGAGGTGACGTTGCCCTCTGGGGACTCGAGGATTGCTCCAGCGCCAGCGCCTTCCGAGCACCACGAGCCATCGACGTAAATTGTCCACAGCGGGTCTGAGGGGTTTGGGAGCGCGACGTGCTCCGACGGGGCCCATTCTGCCAGGAAGTCCGCCAACACCTGGGACTTGATCGCCGTCCTTGGCACGAATTCGATGGAGAACGGGGCAAGCTCGGCCGACCACTTGCCAACGCGCCCGGACGCTTTCTTGTTGCGAAGCATCTCACCGATGGGAAAGGCCGACAGTACTCGGACTGAATGAGCGAGGAAGTAGTGTCGCAGCTTCCTCGACGCCATGAGGAGCGCGTATACGAGCTTCTCCAGCTCAGTGTACCACACCTTCGCTCCTTGCAGCGCCTCAGACACGTAGTAGACGAGATGTTGGGTCTTGTCCTTTTCTTTGACGAGGACGGCGCTCACCGCCGTCGGGGTGGCTGCGAGGAAGAGCAACAACGTCTCCCCAGGACAAGGGCTCTGCAGCAGGGGCGGCGAGGCGAGGTATGTCTTCAAATCTTCCAAGGCGGCTTGGCTTTCAATCGTCCACTCAAAGCTGGAGGATCCGCGCAGCGTCTTGAAAAACGGGAGTCCTTTTTCAGCTAAGCGAGAGATGAACCTCCCCAACGCGGCGAGACGCCCTGTCAGTTTTTGCACCTCCTTAACATTTTCCGGCGGTCGCATGTCGAGCACGGCCTGTATTTTTGCCGGGTTGGCCTCGATACCCCTTGCTGACACAAGGAAGCCAAGGAGCTTCCCCGCTTGGACCCGAACACGCACTTCTCCGGGTTGAGCTTCATACCCGCCTTTTTGAGGTTGTCGAACGTCTCCCTCAAGTCTGTGGCATGGGTATCTGCGAGGGCGCTCTTGACTACAATGTCGTCAACGTAGGCCTCAACGTTTCGCCCTATCTGAGGCGCGAGGGCCTTGCAAATGAGCCGTGCGAAGGTTGCGCCAGCGTTCTTGAGTCCGAAGGCCATCCGGACGTAACAGAACGTTCCAGAGGGCGTGATGAAGCTCGTCTTCTCCTCATCTTCTTTGGCCATCCACACCTGGTGGTACCCAGAGTATGCGTCCAAGAAACTCATGAGCTCACATCCCGAGGTGGCATCAACTAGCTGGTCGATCCGTGGGAGTGGAAAGTTGTCCTTTGGACATGCGCGGTTGAGGTTGGTGTAGTCAACGCACATGCGCCACTTCTTATTGGCCTTCTTGACGAGGACGGGGTTGGCGAGCCAGTCTGGGTACATGACCTCACGGATGACCCCGGCTTTATAGAGCTTGTCAACCTGCTCACGAGCCGCGGCTTGACGTTCTAACGCACATCCTCCGGAGCTTCTGTTTCACCGGGCGCGCATCCGGCTTGACGTACAACCGGTGCTCAACAATTTTCCTGGGCACACCGGGGAGGTCTTCGTGCTCCCATGCGAAGAGGTCGCGGTCGCCCCGGAGTGCGCCGAGCAGAGCCTCTGCGACCTTTGGGTCGAGGTTCGCCCCGACGAGCACCGTCTTGACTGGGTCTTCGTCTGACAGCGGTACCTCGCGTGTCTCGCCATCGGGCTTGGGCTTCGGGACCCACCACCCGGATGTTGGGGGGTCGGCGGCCCCTGACGCGGTCTTCTCAGCTTCTGCCTCATCGTGGACAGTGTGGACATAGCGAATGGCCGCCTGGATGTCGTTGTCAATTTTGCGAGATAAGTCTTGATTGCCTCGGACGGTAATGACACCGCAAGGGGACGGGATCTTCATGCAGAGGAAAGCATGGTGAGGGATGGCACCGAACTTGTTCAGTGTGACCCGGCCGAGGATGACGTTGTACTGGTAGGGAAGATCGACCACGTCGAAGACAATACTCTCTTGACGCTTGCACTCCCCTTCCCCGAACTCCACCGGGAGCTCAATTTTCCCGAGCCCCGGGATCGGCTCGCCTCCGAAGCCAAGGAGCGGGATGCCAGCGGGGGCGAGGCATGCCCGTGGTATCCCCATCTCTGCGAGGGTAGATGCGAACAGGATGCCCGCCGAGTTTCCTCCGTCGATGAAGACACGACGCACTTCACAGTCGTTTATGACCGCCGAGATGACGAGGGTGTCGTGATGGGGGAGGCTGATCCCCGTGGCGTCCTCGGGGCCGAAGGTCACCGTGGCACCGACCCACGGAGGTAGCTCGGTGGGTGGCGACGAGTTGATGTGGTGCACCTGTCGGGTGTACGCCCGACGCTGTCGCTTGGACGGGAACATGTGGGCATGGCCGCCAGTGATGGCGTGCAAGATGCGGCGCCGCGGATCATCGACCTGCTTCGGTGGCTCTCCAAGGAGCGGAAGCGGCGGCGGGGGTGGCAGGGTCTGACGTTCTTGAGCTGCCACACGATCGTGTCGCGGAGCGTCGGTCCTTGTGGCCAGCCTGCGCTGCTTGATCGCACGGGCTGCGGCGACCAAGTCACATTCCGCGGTGGTGTGGAAGACCCAGCCGTGGAGCTCGCAGAATACTCGATTGTCTCTGCCGGGCCTTCTTCCTCCGCTTTCATTGTTACTGCCCCTTCCACGCTCGGAGTTATTTCCATTCCCCTGGCCTTGACCGCGGCCTCCGTGCAGGTAAGCCAGGCTGCGGGAGTCCCGCTCGGGACGGCCCGATCCGTGGCCACGGGAGTCCTACCTGGGACGGCCCGGCTCGCGGCCCTGGTCGCTGCTACGTGCCTGCTTAGCGGGACGACGCTCTTCCCCTTCCACGTGGTACACGTCCTTCTGCCTCCTGGCGCGCCGGTCATAGGTTTCTGCTTTCGGCCCGGTCCAGGCGGCAAGCGCCTGTGCCTCTACCTGCATACGGGTTTTTTTGTCCTCGGACTTGGAGTAGGTGCGCATGATCTCGTACAGCTCTGCGACTGACTTGGGCTCTTTCCTATCGAGTTTTCCTACCAAGTCGAGGTTATAGATCGCGTGGCGGGCGGCCTCGCACACGCTCTTGTCGGTGATGTCTGGGATCTGGCATTGTACTTGGGCAAAACGTTGCGTGAAATCACATATCGACTCGTCGGGGGCCTGCTTGAGGGAGAATAGGTCTGAGGAGGTGACTTGTTCTGGTGGGCTATGAAGTGGCTAGTGAGTTTGTCGCGGAGCTGTTCCCATGAGTACATCGAGCGAGGAGCCAGCCCGAGATACCATTTCCTGGCCAGACCAGAGAGCACTAGCAGTAGCCCCTTGGCCATGATCGCCTCATTGCCTCCTGCTGAGGAAACAGCGGTCTCATACACCCTGAGGAACTCGACGGCATCGGAGTTCCCGTCAAAACTGGCGATACTGGGTGCTCGGTACTTGCTCGGCCATGGCGTTGTTGCTAGCCCTGGGCTCAGCGGGTTGTACACGTCGGTGAGGCCCGGGGCGTTTGACGACGGCTGGCAGGTTCTGATCTCGAGCTGGTGCGGGGCGACGTTGGCGGGCCGTCCGGCTACCCATCCCGGGTGGCGGAGCTCCGGGCGCGGCGGAGGCACTGGGACCCACGTAGGGTAGTGCTCCGCCGGTCGATGTGGCGAGGCCGGGGCCTGCCCGCCTGGCTGCGCGGTGGAGTGATAGAAGGGCTGGTAGCTGGGGCCTTCCCCCGCGCCATAGAGGGATGCCGCGGCCATCTCTCGGCTAGCCTCCAACTGATGCCGCAGGGCTGCGTCTTCTTCGGCGCATGCGGGCGGGGAAGGAATCGCTCTCGCGCGGCTGTCGGCCATGGCTTGACGGAGGGCGGCGGCCTCCTGCGCCCCCGCTGGGGATGGCAGCCTGGCGCGCGCTTGGGCTTCCGCTACTTACTGCATGACCTCCTCGGCGGCAAGGGTGTTACGTCGGGTTTGCTCTCGTGCTTCAGCTAGGGTCTCGTCCAGGCAGCACCGTACTGCCGCGGCCTCGGCTGCTTCGGGGACCGGCGGGGGAGCCGCCGCGGTTCGTGCAGCGTCACGCTCAGTGCGAAGCAGGCCTGCCTCGGCGCGAGCATTGTTTGAAGCTTGGAGGGCCTGGAGGGCCTCAGCCTTTGCCCTAACGAGCTCCTCCCTGAGCTCGTTAGCCTCGCGTCTCAAGGTCTCAGCCTCCGTCTCGACGCGTGCTTCTGAGTTTGCCACATTGATCACGGCTGTGGGGAGTCCCCGCCGTGCGGACCTCAGCTGGTGCGCGCTCGGCTCGTAGGTTAGCAGTTGACGAGTTGCTGACGCGGGCATCGCCCAGCTCCACGGCGACGGCCGTGTTGTTCGTCCTTGCCTGACGCGTCGGGTTTGGTGTGCGGGATGCGATCGTCCTGGCTGTGCTCTTTTTCCTTGGCACCATGGCTTTTCGCTCGGGTCCCCACGGTCGGCACCAACTGTCGTAGGTATAGGCCTAGACAATGTATTTGTGGCACCCCCGGTCGGCTACAGCGACCTTCGGGTGCGCGGGGGACAAACGAGCGAGAAGTAATGCGTGCGAGACAGTCGACAAAGGAAATTGATATTCGTATTACAGCACGGAATAGAGAGCTCACAAAGGGGGGAAAATGAAAGTGGGATCCCCTCCCCTCTACCCCCAGGGGTATTTATAGGGTTTCAAAAAGGGGAATGCGAAATTACAGTTTTGTCCCGAAAGTACGGAACTATTACAAGGGCATGACGGTCATTTCCCTACTCCTAAGGAATCTTGGGAGAATATTCTCGGGCATCTTTTTTGGAGAATCTTCTTGGATGGCGAGATGGTCCCACGTGTGGGCTCGCCGAAGACAGTCCCATTGCAGAGCACGGGCTCGTCGGAGCTAACCCTGACGCGGGGCGCAGGCTTGACGGAGACAGCCCTGTCGTGGAGCGTGGGCTCGTCGGAGCTAACCCTGACGCGGGGCGCAGGCTTGACGGAGACAGCCCCGTCGCGGAGCGTGGGCTCGTCGGAGCTAACCCTGACGCGGGGCGCGGACTTGACGGAGACAGCCCCGACGCGGAGCGTGGGCTTGTCGGAGCTAGCCCTGACGCCGGAGGGTGTCGACGAAAATCCTAATGGCGCGGCAGTGACCTGAACAGTGTCGATTCGGACTAGCGCGAAAAACCTCCCCCAACAGGGTTGGTCGGTTCTAGGGTGCCGTAGTTGCACTGACGTATACGGCGTATACGCAGCGTTAGGGTTTTAGCTCGGGGTGGTGCGTGTGTGCGTGTGTTGACTCCAGCTTGGCTAATCAGGTCATGCCACATGCGAGATATGCCGTTAATATATGTTTTTGAAAATTGGGATGTGACACCTACCTCATAGCCGAACAATTCAGTATAAGAGCATTCCCAAAGCAAAATAGTTTACTTTTATGGAAATTTATTTTGAGGCCCGAGAGCTGCTCAAAGACACAGAGCAAAAGCTTCATATTCTGAGCTTGTTCTAAATTGTCATTCATGAAAAGAATCATGTCATCGGCACACTGTAGAATGGATAACGCCATCAATTAGATGAGGCACCACACCACAAATTTGGCCGTCCGTGAGAGTCATCGCCTGCTGTTCAGCAGCGGCAGCCTTAGAAGTAGGAATAGCATGGGCAGCAGCAGCTGGGAATAATATTGAATCAACTGCGAGGGCGTGGCCATGGTGGTCTACGTACGTTTTGCTAACTAGCTAAGCTCTCTATATGGATGCAGAAGCTTGCTTGCTGCTTATTATGTATTCTTCGGTGTCAACTCCTGTCCACGTCCTGTAGGGATTGGTTCTTTTTTTTTCCCACAACACGCAACAGCTCTATCACTCTAAGATACATACGGAGCACCAATATGTACAAGAAAAAAAGTAGTGGTACTACATTAAAGTCAGCAACCACTTGCCAATAATCTATTCAATAAAGTGAATGGTTTTAGAATTCATTTTGGAAGGGTTTCTTCTTGGCAATGCAACTATATTTGTATTGAGCCCCGCATGCATGTGCCCCGCCGCACCGGCGGCCAGACGCCACGTGCAGCGCAGAGCGCGTGCGGCAAACGGCGGGCCTCCGCAAGACGGTCGGCGGGTCCGGTGGAGAGCGCGGCGCGAGGAAGGAGGTCGTGCACGTGTGTGGTGTTCGATCATGAAGTCTGACACAGATTTTTAGAGGTGCACGATGGCGATGGATACTGAAGGTGCGATGTTGCGTGCCCCTGCTACGGCCGCGGAAGGGCGTCCCATGGGGGCGTATCTTCGATGATGGTTGTTGAGGAGGGAGCGCTCTAGGGTGCGCCGTCCAGATCGAGGAGCTTTCCCTGCTCGCGCCGACGGCCAGACAGCCAAGGAGCGTGGCGGTGCGGGTCTCCACGTTGGCCGGCCATGCTGGCCATGGCCGCGACGACGACGAAGTGCCATGGATGCGCGGCGATTGGGAGGCAAATGAGCTGATCCAGGTGGAGCAGTGTTGAGATATGAATCCTGCTGCTCGGGTTGTAGATTTGGTTGAGTCCGAGTCCGGTCATGATACGTGATGTTGTCCACGACTTGACCGACAAGTTAGCTAGGTTAGTTAAGTTTGTTAGAGTATGGAAGGGATCGAGTAAATCATGGGATGGCGCAGTTATTACGCTCGATTGTTTCCAAGTTTGTTAGCATGTAATAGGCTATAAATAAGAGAAGAGAAAACAGAAAACGTCGCAACCTTACGCGGCACCAAAATCGACTTGTGTTTTGTTCGTTCTGAGTGCTCGCGTGTTAGGATTAGCCACAACATTTGGTATCAGAGCGTGTTGAGATCTCCGGGATCATGGACGGCGGCGCTGGTGATGGTTCCAAGACACCTCCGCGGACACGTGAGAGCCGCAGACGTAGTCGGGAGCGAAGGGGCGGCAACGAGATAGTCGTCCACGAGCGCGTGGTGCAGGAGCGCTACATCCTGACTAGCAGTGACGTCTACCCGACCCTCACCGCGACGAACTACATCGAGTGGGCTCTGGTGATGCAGATCACCATGGAGTCTCAGGGGTTGTGGGATGCGGTGGAAGGCAACCCGGCGAGCGTACGCGACGACAAGTCGGCGCTCGCAGCAATCCTGCGGGCCGTGCCAACCGAGATGATTGGCACGCTTGCAGTAAAGAAGTCTGCGAAGGAGGCGTGGGACACGGTGAAAGTCATGCGCATGGGTGTTGCTCGTGTCCGTGAGTCAACGGCGCAACGACTACGCACCGAGTTCGAGCACCTCACGTTCCGCGACGGCGAGACACTGGATGCGTTTGGGATGCGCATCACGAACATCGCCAACAACCTGCGCTCACTCGGCGATATCGTTGAGGATGTGAACATCGTGCGGAAAATCCTCCGAGTTCTTCCTCCACGATACAATCAGATCGCACTGTCCATCGAGACTTTGCTTGATCTGAACGACATGACAGTCGACGAGTTGATGGGGGCGGTTGCATTCTGCCGAAGAACGCTACTTCCCCGACGACACCCACGTCGGCAACGGCAGCCGACTACTGCTCACGAAGGAGCAGTGGAACGCGCGACGGAAGGAGCGTGCCGAGGGGCAAGGTTTCCAACGGCAGTCCAAGTTGTCAACTCGGCAAGGCACCAAACCGTAGACGCGGCAACGACAGCCGCGGCGCACGGGAAGGTGGTGATCAAGTCGGCGGTACACGGGAAGGGAGATCTGGTGGCGAACGCGACATGTCGCAGGTCAAGTGTTACAATTGTAACAAATACGGCCACTTCTCCAGGAACTGCAAGGCGCCGCGTCGTGAACGAAAGGAGCGAGCTAACCTGGCGAAGGGCGACGACAACGAACCCGCGCTCCTCCTCGCCACGACGTGCACGCACGCCGACTTGACTGAGCAACCAGCTCAACACATGCTGCTCAACGAGGAACATTCGCAAGCTCGAGTTGCCAAGGATGGTGATCGCTGCGATACCTCGTGGTACCTGGACACGGGGGCGAGTAATCATATGTCCGGGCGACGCGAGATCTTCTCCGAGTTGGACACCAGCGTCACGGGCTCCGTGAAACTCGGGGATGCCACAGAGGTCCAGATCGAGGGCAAGGGGATCATCCTCTTCGAGTGCAGAAACGGCGAACACCTGCAGGTCTCAGAGGTATATTACATTCCCCGACTTCGGAGCAACATCATCAGCATCGGGCAGATGGATGAGTTGGGTTGCGAAACCCATATTCGTCATGGTTCGCTCCGACTTCGCGACCCGGCTGGCCGACTACTCGCGCGTGTCAGGAGGAACCACGGCCGACTGTACGTGCTGCCTCTCACGCTCGCGAGGCCTGTGTGCATGCTGGCCGAGTCGGATGATGTAGCATGGCTGTGGCATGCACGCTACAGTCATCTGAACTTTCGTGCGCTGCACAACCTCGGACGACTCGGCATGGCTAAAGGAGTACCATTCATCGACCGAGTCACAAAGTTTTGCGACGGCTGTGCACTCGGCAAGCAGCACCGACTCCCATTCCCGCAAGCATCGACGTACCGCGTGGAACGCGTCCTCGAGTTGGTTCATAGCGACTTATGTGGACCGATCACACCTGCGACAGCAGGAGATAATCGTTATTTCCTCCTTATCGTCGATGACTACAGCAGGTACATGTGGCTCGAGGTGATCAAGACGAAGGACGAGGTGTTGCGGCGCTTCAAGAAAATCAAGGCACTCGCCGAAGCCGAGTCTGAGTGCCGACTTCTGGCATTCCGATCAGACCGCGGTGGCGAGTTCCAACGCTTCTGCGAGGACGAAGGCATCAAGCACCAGACCACCGCGCCCTACACACCACAGCAAAACGGTGTGGTGGAACGACGCAACCAAACGGTGGTCGAGATGGCACGTTGTCTGCTGAAAAGCATGGCAGTGTCGGCCGAGTTCTGGGGCGAAGCCGTGAAGACGGTGGTGTACCTGCTCAACCGCGCACCAACTCGCAGTGTCAACGGCAAAACGCCTTATGAGGCATGGCACAAGTGCAAGCCCGCGGTGCACCATCTTCGCACATTCGGCTGCGTCGCCCACGTCAAGCGACTCGATCCCGGCATCGACAAGCTTGTTGATCGATCGACGCCGATGATCTTCGTCGGCTACGAGGAAGGAGCCAAAGCCTATCGGGTGTACGATCCGGCTACGAAGAAGCTTCACGTGACATGTGATGTCACGTTCGAAGAACAACGGAGGTGGAACTGGTCGGCGGGTGCACTTGGAATAGCACCATTCTTGGACGAGAAGCTGGTGGTCGAGTACCATGACACGCCGACTCCCGAGAAGTCGGCCCCGACTTCTGACTCCAACACGCCGACTCCCGAGAAGTCGGCCCCGACTTCGGACTCCGAGTCGCCGACTGCCGACTCTGCTGGCCGAGCATCACCGAGTACCGAGTCGCCAAGTTCCGACTTCGCTCGGCACGACCTCGACCACACGCCACGTCGCTACCGCACCTTGTCGGACATCCTCACGCAACTCGACGAGGGGAAGGAGGAACCAGTCGACTTGTGTGCCGAACAAGTCGGCTTGTGCCTCGTCGCTGCTGAGGAGCCCGCAAGTGTGCAAGACGCACTGGATGAAGCCTGCTGGAAGTCGGCGATGGACGCTGAACTCGCATCGATCCACGACAACGAGACATGGGAGCTGGCAGTGCTCCCGACTGGCCACCGAGCCATTGGGCTCAAATGGGTGTTCAAGGTCAAGAAGGATCCCGCTGGCAACATCATCAAGCACAAGGCTCGCTTAGTTGCTAAGGGATATGCTCAGCGACAGGGGGTGGATTTTGATGAAGTTTTTGCGCCGGTAGCACGCATGGAGACGGTGCGTCTGCTACTCGCACTCGCCGCGCACGCTGGCTGGCAAGTGCACCATATGGACGTCAAGTCGGCATTCCTCAATGGTGAACTCGCGGAGGAAGTCTACGTGCACCAGCCACTCGGCTTCGTCGAACTCGACAACGAAGACAAGGTGCTCCGACTACGCAAGGCGTTGTACGGGCTGCGTCAGGCACCTCGCGCGTGGTATGCCAAACTCGACACATCTCTCGTGTCACTCGGCTTCACGCGCAGTCCACTCGAGCACGCCGTGTACCGCAGAAGCAATGGCAACGGAATCCTCGTGGTGGGCGTCTACGTCGACGACCTGATCATCACCGGCACCAGCCACGACGACATCAAGGAGTTCAAGGACCAGATGCATCGTCTCTTTGACATGAGCGATCTCGGGCTCTTGAGCTATTATCTTGGGATCGAGGTGGCGCAGAAGGACGGCACGATCACGCTCTGTCAGAGTGCATACGCCGTGAAGATCCTCGAGGCGGCGGGCATGAAGAATTGCAACCTCACTCACACTCCGATGGAGAATAGGCTGAAGCTAAGCAAGTCGGCCTCCGGCGAACCCGTGGACGCAACTCGGTATCGGAGTGTAGTCGGGAGCCTCCGTTATATCTGCAACACCAGACCCGACATCACATATGCAGTCGGGATCGCAAGTCGGTACATGGAGTCACCGACTACGGCACACTGGGCAGCTGTGAAGCAGATTTTGGGCTACATCAGCGGCACCACTGCTTATGGTTGCTGCTACAAGAGAGGCGACTTGAAGGAACCTGTATTGCAGGGTTTCAGCGATAGCGACCTCGCTGGCGATGTCGATGACCGCAAGAGCACGACTGGAGTCGCATTCTTCCTCAACTCTAGCATCATCACGTGGACATCACAGAAGCAGAAGGTAGTCGCACTCTCATCCTGCGAGGCCGAGTACATTGCTGCGGCCTCAGCGGCTTGCCAAGGCGTCTGGCTCAGTCGGCTACTCGGGGAGTTAGTCGGCAACACACCAACAACAGTGAAACTGCGTGTTGACAACAAGTCGGCGATCGCACTCAGTCGGAATCCAGTGCATCACGACCGAAGTAAGCACATCGACACTCGGTTTCATTTCATCCGTGAATGCATTGAAGACGGCAAGGTGGAAGTCGACCACATCGGTACAGACGGACAGCTTGCCGACATCCTCGCCAAGGCACTGGGTCGAGTCAAGTTCATCGAGATGAGGCAGAAACTCGGCGTCGTTGAAGTGAGCTCCAAGCAGCATGCTTAGGGGGTGTGTTGAGATATGAATCCTGCTGCTCGGGTTGTAGATTTGGTTGAGTCCGAGTCCGGTCATGATACGTGACGTTGTCCACGACTTGACCGGCAAGTTAGCTAGGTTAGTTAAGTTTGTTAGAGTATGGAAGGGATCGAGTAAATCGTGGGATGGCGCGGTTATTACGCTCGATTGTTTCCAAGTTTGTTAGCATGTAATAGGCTATAAATAACAGAAGAGAAAACAAAAAAACGTCGCAACCTTACGCGGCACCAAAATCGACTTGTGTTTTGTTCGTTCTGAGTGCTCGCGTGTTAGGATTAGCCAAAACAAGCAGTTCTTGAAGCTGCGGCTGCGGTGGTTCTGCGAGAAGAGCGGCGTCGTCTTGTTCACCGTGGAGTGCAGTGACCGGAGGAGCGAGGTGTATGCGCTGAGCCTCGAGACGGAGGAGGTGGACAAGGTGGCGAGCAACGACGGTGGCGGCATCAGTGATCCGTGGGGGAACATGCATGGGTACGAGGTGAGGATAGTTTGGATTAAGCATGCTTTGCTTCTTAATTATCCAAATCTATATGCATTAGCATGATCAGCTAGTAATTTTACCTCGCTGCTGCTATTCCACAGGCGACTGAGATTTTTTTAAATCTCAGTTGTCTTCAACCTCAGGCGACAGTGAGGATTTCGGCAGCGACGGTGAGAGATTAGGGTCGCCGAGCCGGAGCCCGGCGACGACGCAGAGCGGCGGCGCCGTGCGGAGGCGAGGCGGAGCCACCGGGCGCCGCCGGGTTAGGGTCACCGAGCCAGAGTTCGGCGACGACGCGGAGCGGCGGCACCGTGCGGAGGCGAGGCGGAGCCACCGGGGGCCGCCGGGGTTAGGGTCGCCGAGCCGGAGCCCGGCGACGACGCGGAGCGGCGGCGCCGGGCGGAGGCGAAGCGGAGTCACCGAAAGGCCACCGGGTTAGGGTTTTCGGTGAGGGTGTCGCCGGTGCCAGAGTTGAAGGGCGCCGTCCACCGGGGTTTAGAGGGAGGCCTGATCCGGCGGCGGCGGCCGCCGGACAGAGCGTCGGGGAGAGAGGCGAGGCGGAGGTGGTCGGGAGAGAGAGGCAGTCGGGAGAGAGAGCCACGGCCGGAGGTGGAAGACAACGCGCGGGATGTTCGATCTCGATCCAACGGCCCAAAACAATCGACTAAGATTTAAAAAATCCCAGTCGACTGTGCTCCAGGCAGACCCATTTTACCTTGTGGTATTCTTGTGAATACTTGGTGGTCAAAGGGCAAATGGGTCAAATGTTGATTTCCTGAATCTATTTATATACTAAAAGCATAATACAACAGAAAAAATAGAGATAGGTTAGAAATTCTCACAAAAAGCAAAACATCCGATCGTTAATTTGGTGGACCCTTTTATTATTAGTGGGCTACAACCGATAGATCTTCATAATTGTACCTAAACAGATCACAACCGATAGATCTTCATAACTGCACTTAAACAGATTACAACCGATAGATCTACATAACTGTACCTAAACATATCACAACCGATAGATCTTCATAACTGCACCTAAATAGATTACAGCCGATAGATCTACATAACTGTACCTAAACATAACACAACCAATAGATCTTCATAACTGCATCTAATTAGATTACAGCCGATAGATCTACATAACTGTACCTAAACGGATCACCGCCGATAGATCTTCATAACTACACCTAAACGGATCACAGCCGATAGATCTTCATAAACTGTACCTAAACGGATCACAGCCGATAAATCTTCATAACTGCACCTAAACGGATCACAGCCGATCGATCTTCATAAACTGTACCTAAACAGATCACAGCCGATATATCTTCATAACTATACCTAAACAGATCACAATCGATAGATCATCATAATTGTACCTAAACAGATTGCATCTGATAGATCATCATAACTGTACCTAAATCTCGCGATCTGAATTCTTATTTTCGTACTAATCTAATATCATGGGTACAGATAAAAAAATTAAAAATAATTAAAAATGTTTCCCGTGTAATTGCGCAGGACACCGTGCTAGTTTTATTCTAAATCTAGAATCATTTTGCAGTGCAGACTTTAGTTCCCCGAATTCTTTATTACTACTCCGTGTAATACTAAAAGAAGAATTACAAATATAGGAAGATTAAAAAAGAAATTACACAACTAGTAAGGACGCCGTGTTAGACATGGTGCAAATGCAGATGCTCTGAAAGAGGACGATTAAAGAGCACAAGTAGCAGTATTGGCGAACGTGCGTCTCCGTCGACCCTCGAGTCCAAAAACAGGGTCTTCGTCATCAGCCGTGCTGCCGCTGGTCGAGGTGCTCGCCTCGGTTGAAACGAGTGATAACTGATTAACTCCATCGATCTCTTTTGCTTTCTAGATTGTACTGGTGCACCATAAGTACTTCCGATGACTAATCTAGTAACAGGGATGCTTAATTTTGAAATGTAATAAGTGAAAACAAAATCCTCTCGGGTTATTTACAATTTTACATGAACTGCAACCAAAGAAATTTTACATGTCAAAATCTCATTTGATTTGTATATGCAGCCGGTCTCTCTCACACAGACGACATCATGTCCCACTAAAATTCCTTGCTTTCTTTCCTGCAAAGCACAGCATCCAAGCATACCCAAAAATTCCTTCGTTAGAGGCACACGCCAATGGATGCTTGCCTTTAAGGAGGAAAAAAATAAGGCCACAACAGAAGAGATAGAGGGTGCATTCTCCCATAGTACGCAATTGCAAGTGCACATCTTCTCTTCATCTTCCTCCCTCCTAGCTCGTGTGTTCCTGTTCGTGCCTCTAACAATGGCTGAGCTGGCGGCCACCATGGTGGTCGGGCCTCTGGTGACCATGGTGAAGGAGAAGGCGTCCAGCTACCTCCTGGACCAGTACAAGGTGATGGAGGGCATGGAGGACCAGCACAAGATCCTCAAGCGCAAGCTGCCGGCCATCATCGACGTCATCACCGACGCTGAGCAGGCTGCGGCCCACAGAGAAGGGGCCAAAGCCTGGCTCGAGGAGCTCAAGACGGTGGCATACCAGGCTAATGAAGTCTTCGACGAGTTCAAGTACGAGGCGCTCCGCCGCCAAGCCAAGAAGAACGGGCACTACAGCAAGCTCGGCTTCGATGTAGTAAAACTCTTTCCCACTCACAATCGTTTTGTCTTCCGTGACAAGATGGCAAACAAGCTCCGCAGCACTGTGCAGGCCATCGAGGTCCTTGTGGCTGAAATGAATGCCTTTGGGTTCAAATATCAAGCACCGGCATCCAAGCAGTGGCGGCAGACGGATTCCATCATTGTTGACCCAGAGAACATTGCTATTCGATCAAGAGATGGAGAGAAGCAGCAGCTTGTTAGCAGACTAATTGATCCAGCTAACACTGCAAATCTCATGGTCTTTCCCATTGTTGGAATGGGTGGGTTGGGCAAGACCACCCTAGCACAGCTCGTCTACAACGACCCTGACGTTCAGAAGCATTTCCAACTGAAGCGGTGGGTCTGCGTCTCAGATGATTTTGATGCTTATGACCTAGCTCGCAAAATCAGCCGAAACCATGATGAGAAGGACAATGAAAAGGCACTCCTGAAGCTCCAGGAAGAACTCAGTGGAAAGAGGTACCTTGTTGTATTGGACGATGTCTGGAACCGAGATCCTGATAAGTGGAAGAAGCTAAAGGCATGCCTTCAACATGGTGGTGCCGGAAGTGTCGTATTGGTGACAACTCGCCACAAAGAAATTGCCCAACTCATGCATACAGTTGAGGCCCATAGTATCACAACATTGGACAAGAAATTCATAAAGGAAATTATTGAAGAAAGAGCATTCAGTTTGCAACAGAGTAAGCCTGCTCCTAAGCTACTTGCTATGGTTGATGAGTTTGCTGACATATGTGCTGGGTCTCCCTTGGCTGCAAAAGCACTAGGATCTGTACTGCGAACCAAGACAAGTCCAGCAGAATGGGAGGCTGTGCTAAAGAAAAGCAACATCTGCAACAAAGAGACTGAAATTTTACCAATACTTAAGCTCAGCTATGATGACTTGTCATCAGACATGAAGCAGTGCTTTGCTTTCTGTGCTGTGTTCCCTAAGGATTACGAGATTGATGTGGAGAAGCTGATCCAACTATGGATCGCACATGGCTTTATCCAGGAACAGAAAGAAGTTCGTCCTGAAACCATTGCCAAACAGATTTTCGATGAGCTGACCTCAAAGTCATTCTTTCAGGATGTCAAGCAAGTCCGAGTCGAGGAAATTAAACGCATCGGGGGGTACTATTGCAGAAATATATGTAAAATCCATGATCTTATGCATGATGTTGCACTGTCTATAATGGAAAAGGAATGTGCTCTCGCAACTAACCAACCAAGCCAGATTGAGTGTGATATCACAACTGAGGAACCAAGTCAGATTGAGTGGCTTACAGATACAGCTCGCCATTTATTCTTGTCATGCAGAGATCCAGGAAATATTTTGAATAATTCTCTAGAGAAAAGATCTCCGGCTATCAAGACACTTCTGTGTGATAGTTATATGGAAAGGTCACTGCAACATTTATCAAAATATAGCTCTTTGCAAGCATTACAACTCCGTAAACTCGGCAGCTCATTCCCACTCAGACCAAAGCATCTGCATCACCTGAGGTACCTTGATCTCTCGAGAAGTTATATCACAGCACTTCCTGAGGACATGAGCATTCTATATAACCTGCAAACGCTGGACCTCTCTGGCTGCATATGGCTTCGTGCACTTCCAAGGCAAATGAAGTATATGACTGCCCTCCGCCACATCTACACTCATGGATGCAATAGGTTGAAGAGCATGCCACCAGGCCTCAGAAAACTTACATCCCTACAGACACTTACATGTTTCGTAGCAGGTATCGGCTCAGGTTGCAGTAATGTTGGAGAGTTGAAGCGTTTAAACCTTGGTGGTCAATTAGAGCTCTGTCAGATAGAGAATGTGACAGAAGAAGATGCAAAAGAGGCAAACCTCGGAAAGAAGAAGGAACTCAGAGAACTAACATTGGAATGGACCGTTGGTTGTGAGGATGATGCAAAAGTGCTCGAACAACTTGAACCTCATGATGGGCTGCAGGCTATAAGGATAGATTCCTATGGAGGCACCACTTTCCCAACATGGATGGCTATGTCACGAAACATGGTTGAGATCCATATTTTCCATTGTGGAAACCTGAAATGCTTGTTCAAGAGTGATACATCCTTCACTTTTCCAAATCTGAAGGAGCTTACGCTAAAAGGTCTGCGATGTTTAGAGAGATGGTGGGAAATAAATAATGGAGGTCAAGGAGAGGAGATAATGTTTCCTCAGCTTGAGAAATTGCTTATTGTAGGCTGTGGAAAGTTGACAGCATTACCTGGACAACCGACCTTCCCTAACCTTGAGAATGTTCGTATTGAGGGATGTCCGATGTTGAAAACTCCAGTCGAAGTCAAAGCACCAAAACTCAATGTATTTGAGATGAAAGGAAGTGAGGAAGAGATGTTCCCGTGGGTAGCTAGACATATGGCTTCATTGACCAATCTGAAACTGAAGTCTAATGACACAGAAAGAATCTGGCCGGCGGCTAAGCATAGTTTGAGTGAAGTGGTTATGGAGTTATATGGCTTGAGGTCAGGTGTAACAGAGCTATGCGCATGTTTTGTACAGCTTCAGGTTTTGACAATTTGGAGATGCGATGCGCTCATCCACTGGCCGGAGAGAGAGTTCCAAAGCTTGGTATCCTTGAGGAAGCTAGAAATTAGTTTGTGCAAAAACCTGACTGGATACGCAGAAGCTCCTCTCGAGCCATCAACATCATCAGAAATGAGTCCGCTCCTGCCAAGTCTGGAGTCTCTGGTGATACACTCATGTGTAAGCCTGGTAGAGGTCTTCAACGTTCCTGCATCTCTCAGGACGATGGAAATTGCTAATTGCAGTCAGCTTAAGTCCATGTACGGCAGGAGGCTGCAGCAGGGCAAGTCAGCATCATCGATTCTTGAAGGGTCATCTGTATCAGAGGTGTCATCATCAGCAGCCGGAGCCAGGCCGGAGCATTTCCTCCTTCCATGTCTAGAATCTCTAGAAATATGGAGGTGTGATGGCTTGACGGGGGCTCTCGATCTTCCCCCATCCCTCAAGGAACTAAGGATTACTGGCTGCGGTGGCTTGACGGGGGCTCTCGTTTTACCCCCGTCCCTCAAGGAACTACTGATGCGTGGCTGCGGTGGGTTCAGATCACTGGAATCTCGCACGAGAGAGCTCCCATCGTTGGAGCACCTCTGGCTGCAGGGGTGCGAAACCCTGTCATCCCTACCGGATGGGCCGCAAGCTTACTCATCTCTCCAAGCTCTCGAAATTACTGGATGTCCTGGTATAAAGACGCTCCCTACATGCCTGCAGCAACGGCTGGGCAGTCTCGAGGATAAATATCTAGTAGATGCCCGTTATGAAGAAGGTACGCACGTACCCAGGAGTATTAATTTGCCACATTTCAAACATACTTCCAGATATACTCGACCTGCATTGATTACTCTACCTAGCTAGGAGTACTAGTGAGTATTAAATGAAGTAGTTAGATAATGATAAAAGCATGACTAGTACAACCCGAAAATCGGAGCAATCATTCCTTTCACCAAAATTTTTATTCCTTCAATGCATACTTTTTCACGTTACATCGATATTTACAAATTTGCTCTGACATCATTAATTTGTGATCAGGGCCCAAGCCCCGTCTATGGAAGCCCAAGACATGGAAATATGTCATCCGTAGAGTTTCGACATTTACAGCATGCGAATACTGAGGGAAGTTCCCAAGCAGCAGGTTTGTAATATCATCACTGTCTGGATCCTTTCATTTTCCTAAGGATAAGCTAGTAGAATTATTTAGCATGATCGTGCTTCTCGCTCTTAATCATTTGCCATGTTTATGCTTAGGCCCTAAACTACTGTCCCCGAAGACTTGGAAATATGCTGTGTGTAAAGCTTGGTGAGCCTACACAACCGGAATGTCCTGAAGAAAGTTGTTGTTGACGGTAGGATTAATTATTTCTCCAAAACACCTCAGATTTGTTTTGATTAAATACATGGACCATCACTATATTGTGAGCTTTGTTCTGGTGTTGATTGTGGGATGCTTCTTTGCATTGCAGAACTGTTCCCGCACGTACAACTTGGAGTAGAATTATTCCCCTGCGCAACTCTAGTAATCAGAAAGCGCTTCTAACACTATCTGCCATCATGTTATTCCCAACGAGAAATCTTGTTTGAATAAGTACTTGTATTTTCCACTTTTACAGAGTCATGCCAAGAATCTGTGACACTTAGGCATATCACTGTATTTCTTGTTTAAATTACGTACCAATTTATGCCATGATTGTTATCTGCCTGTGATTTGGAAAACGTTGTAACTCAGATATCTCTAATTGTGACTTTTATCTCCTTCAATATGTTTCAGAGTAAGGAGAAGCTCGAACACTCATGTTTGTGAGCTATTTATTTTCAGTATGCAGCTGTAACTTGATGGCAAATATCTGAATGATGGCCCACGCATGTACACCGCAGTGTACGACTGTATATGCCCGCAATTCCTGAGGTCCCGGATTTACCTCCAGCCCTGCAATTGCGTGATGGTGTGTTCCTCTAATGTTGCAATTCTGAAGGAGAAAAATATGGTAAATTACCCGTGCAAATCTATCCAAGGTAATAACACGAGGGAAGCGAAAAAAAAATTGATGTAACGGCAGGTGCTCTGCTTTTTCATTTAGCAGGAGAAAAAAATACAAGAGTTATTTAAGTGAAAACAAACAAAAACGAGGACCGTCGAATATGAACTTTAAGACAACAGATGGTTGAAACCACTTCGCAAGATTAACACAAATGAGCAGGCTCGCCAGTTCATCAAGCTATGGGATCTAATTGCCCAGACTCCTAGAGATATACACCAGGAGGACACTATCACCTGGCGCTGGTCAAGCTCAAAGCAGTATTCCGCAAAATCAGCATACCATATCCAGTTCATAGGATCCATCCCATCAATACAGAGCGATTTTATCTGGAAGGCGAAGGCGGAGAATAAATGCAAGATTCACGCCTGGCTAACTCTCCAGAACAGAATTTTGACCGCAGACAGATTACAAGCTAGAGGATGGCCCAACGGAGCAATGTGCACGCTTTGTGGAAACTCTGCGGAAACGGCAATTCATTTATCCCTTAACTGTGCCTTCGCTAGACAGGTTTGGCGGAGGCTTGCGGCGCTTAATGGATTGGAACCCTCTGAAATTCTGAATGGCCCAGATCAATCGCTACAATACTGGTGGCAATCTTGTGGAGCAGCCCTAAATCAAGAGGAGAAGAAGACACGCTATGGTATACTGATATACGAACTCTGGAGCCTCTGGAAGGAAAGGAATGGACGTCTATTCCAGAACCACTTCAGAACTACAGACGAAGTTGCTTCCCAGGCGATGGATAACATTAGAATTAGAAACAGAGCATTCCAACAAAATGAGGGAGAGAGAGAGGAGACACAGCCTGAGTAATCGCCTATCAAATACTAGCTAAGATACTTGTTTTGTATTTTATCTCTAAATTATGTAAAACTAAGATACTTGTTTTGTATTTTATCTCTGAATTATGTAAAACTTGACTTCTTTCCGCTATAAGAAAGGCAGAGCTCCTGTCATTTTCTTCAAAAAAAAACAAAAACGAGATTACATCACAATATGAGTGGCTAGAATCCCCAGATTAGTATCTTCCTTTGCCTTGGATATGTGCACACAATTCTGACGGCAGCAAATATAGAAGATATGTGTTACATAAACAGCTGCATTTCAACTAGAATGAATCAGCAGTTGCCAACTCATGAAGGCAAATTAGTTTTCAAAATAAACAGGATGACAGTTCTCCATGTTCTCGTTCAGATCCTGCTACAGCATAACTCAAGCACAGAATCCTTAAACGGTATTTAAACGTTTGCGGCAGCCTGAGCAGCTGCGTCTCGCTTCCTCTACTCCCTCATGATGCTGATCCTGATACCCATGGCTTGTCGCCATTGCCAATGATGAACACATTCTCAAGGCGGGTGGCCAAGACATGGCCCAAAACGTCCTCCACACGGATAGTCTCGAAACTGCACAGTGTGGCAGTGTCCACCCTCCTGTGAAAATAACAACATTACCCACATTGGACTTGATTTTTAGAAAATGGAAGTGATACTCCGAGCCTCTGCATTGATAGATGCATACAACCTTTCATTTTATTAAAAACATGGGACTTGATAATATGTCTTTCTATATGAAAATTAGTTATTTTCATGATGTACGATGACCCCTATTAAGCATCCATGGCAAATGGTTAAAGTGCTCAACTCATAATTGGTAAATTTGCGGGTTCGATTCCTACTAGATGCACGGGAATAGGAACGTTCCATAAGTCTATTAGAATTGGCTCCTATCCATAGAATCTCATCCGTTGTCCATACATAACAAATTGGTATGTTATATTCATACCATAATATAAGAACAATAAGAATGTGAATTCTTATCGATACTAGAACTCAGAGCATAGGAGGGAAAGCGATTTATGGATGGAATCAAACACGCAGTATTTACAGAAAAAATTCTTCGTTTATTGGTAAAGAATCATCACTAAGACAAAAATAAAGCATTGGGTCAAACTCTTTTTTGATGTTAAGGTAGTAGCTGTGAATAGTCATCGACTACCCGGAAAGGATAGAAGAATAGGATCTATTCTGGAACATACAATGTATTATAAATGTATAATCATTACTCTTCAACCGTGTTATTCTATTCCACTTCTAGATAAAGAAAAAACTAAAAGAGAATACTTAATAATGCCGTGAAACATTTATACAAAACACCTACCCGAGCACACGCAAGAGGACCATAGACAAGCAAGTGAAATCCAATCCACTGAATAATTTGCTCCAAGTTTGGCTCGTCGGCCATGTGGGCCTACCACATGGATCCGGCTGGGAGCAGCTAAATGGCACCCGGAGGCATATGCACCCATTACCTTTAATACCAGTATATGATGGAATGAAGTATATACAGTTAAATTTTTAAAAAATAATATAATAATTTATGACCTGTGCAAAAAAAAAGAACACACATTGAACAGCCATGAACAGTGTAAAGGGGGCATATGCACAGTTTTCTTTTTTTGCATAGGTCGTCAATTGGCATATTATTTTTTGAAAATTTAACTGTGCAAATTCCATTCTGAACAGTGTAAAGGGGGCATATGCACAGTTTTCTTTTTTTGCATAGGTCGTCAATTGGCATATTATTTTTTGAAAATTTAACTGTGTAAATTCCATTCTATCATATACTCGTATGAATTTTTTAAGAGTTTTTAGAAACTTATATGTGAAATTAAAATTCGCCAAAACTAATGGGTGCATATGCTACCGTGTGCACCCAGTGATTTTCCGGATCCGGCTCTGCTTTCTACAGAAAGGTCGTGAGTTGTGAGAACGTTAAGGCTTAACAGAGATGGAGAATGTTGTTAAAATACATCAACCTGTTTAACATACATGCCCCTCCGAATCCGAACTGTTAGGCAGGGGTGCAAAACCCTGTCATCCCTACCGGATGGGCCGCAAGCTTACTCATCTCTCCAAGCTCTCGAAATTACTGGATGTCCTGGTATAAAGACGCTCCCTACATGCCTGCAGCAACGGCTCGGCAGCCTAGGGTATAAAGATCTAGATGCCCGTTATGAAGAAGGTACGCACGTACCCAGGAGTATTAATTTGCCACATTTCAAACATACTTCCAGATATACTCGAGCTGCATTGATTACTCTAGCTAGCTAGGAGTACTAGTGAGTATTAAATAAAGTAGTTAGATAATGATAAAAGCATGACTAGTACAACCCGAAAATCGGAGCAATCATTCCTTTCACCAAAATTTTCATTCCTTCAATGCATACTTTTTCACGTCACCTCCATATTTACAAATTTGCTCTGACATTATTAATTTGTGATCAGGGCCCAAGCTCCGTCTATGGAAGTCCAAGACATGGAAATATGTCATCCGTAGAGATTAGTGAGCTATCGACATAGGAGTATATGACAACATGGGAATACTGAGGGAAGTTCCCAAGCAGCAGGTTTGTAATATCATCACTGTCTGGATCCTTTCATTTTCCCAAGCATATGCAAGTAGAATTATTTAGCATGATCTTGTTTCTTGCTCTTAATACATTAGCCATGTTTATTCTTAGGGCCTAAAGTACTGTCCTCAAAGACTTGGAAATATGCTGTGTGTAAAGCTTGGTGAGCCTACACCACCGGAGTGCTCTGAAGAAAGTTGTTGTCAAGGGTAGGATTAATTATTTCTCCAAAAGACCTCAGTTTTGTTTTGGTTAAATGCATGGACCATCACTATATTTTGAGCTTTCTTTTAGTGTTGATTGTGCGTGGCTTCTTTGCAGAACTGTTTCCGCACATACAACGACTTTTCGAATAAGTACTTGTAGCTTCCACTTTTATTTACCTATAGTCATGGCAAGAATATGTGACACTTTAGGTATCACTGTATTTCTTGCTTCAAATAATGTACCAAGTTATGGCATGATTGTTATCTGCGTGTGATTTGGAAAGACCTTGTAACATTAGTTTGGCATCACTAAGACTTTGATCTTTTTATCTCCTTCAATACTTTTCAGTAAGTAGAAGCTCGAATACTCATGAGTGTGAGCCGAATAAACAACACACCGAATTAAGACTGTTGCGATTTTTCCAAAGAGCACAACACGTAACCAAAGATGAATCTTGATCAGAGGGCCGGGTCAGGATTATGAGTGTTCAGTTCAGACTTCAGACAGGGAATGCCATTGTGACCAATCTGCAACTACTGATGACAAGACAAGAATGCACCCTGCGCACCTGGACGGGCAGACGGGGGCGGGAGGAGGAGGGAACCAGCCGCGCCGGAGGCGACGGGAGGTTCTCCATCGCCGTCAGCACCAAGGCCCCTGCTCCTACCTCCGCTGCTCGGTCACCGTCAAGCACGCCTCCCGGCGGCTCCGCGGCAGCGGTCTCGCCGTCCGCGACCGCATCATCAAGCCCGACCAGCAGCCGTGGACGACCCCTCCGTCTTCGTCAGGCCCGACGACACCCTCCGCGCCGTGCATGGCATGCTCGCCTCCATGCCCCGGCTGCGCGAGCTCGACCTCTCGCCGGGCAACTGGGAGCCGGAGGAGGGCTATCAGTACACGCTGTCGCAGCGCGTCGCGGCCTGGCTGCACGAGCAGGGCTGCCGGTGGCTCCTCGGCCCCGATGGCGAGCGGTGCTGCCGGTTCCGGTTCGAGGTGGAGGCGGGGCTGCAGGTGACGCTGGTGTTCAGCAAGGCCAGGGCGGTGCTGCGGCGGTGCGCAGAGGTGGTGATGCAGACGTTGGCGCCGGGGTCCGACGAGGAGTGCCGGATCTGCCTCGACGAGTTAAGGAACGGGGGCAAGGCCAGATGGCGGGGGCGCTGCTACATCAGTGCCCCTCTCTCCATGGAGTCCAATACCTCTTCTGGAGACGGCGGCGGCGGCGGGGGCGGGGAGCAACGTCAAGTGCTCGACGAAATGCCCACCCAAGGCACAAGGCACAAGGCACCGCACAGGGGCACTGAGCTCCAACCATGTCACTTTGCCTTCGCATCACTATACCCACTAGTTATGTTTCTTTTTTCTCCCCTTCTCTTTCTCCTTTATTTTCTTTTCTTCTCTTTTTATGTATATGACCCTTTGCTCTGTTTTTTCTTTCATATATTTGTGTATCTGTTGACTCAACTCACACTTTACCTGTTTCACAGATGAGAATTCTACATTTGATCGCGAGACCTGACGAGCGTGACTGCATTTTGCATCAGCATAAGGTCAGCTAAGATGCTACCGTGAAGCCTCTAACTGAGTTTATTAGAAGTAGATGCGTCTCTCTTTTCTTCTGCATCTTTTGCAGGGTGGCTTTTGTTTCCATTGTACTAGGGAAGAATTAGGCTTCCTGTAGCTTCAGAGAGTTAAGCAAAAGAGATTCCTGTGTGCATGCATGTATGAATTTGGATTGTAGGAGACATATTGTGCGAGCTACACTGTCAGCGCCAGCCCTTCTGGTGAACTGCTATCCCTCCGGTGTACACATGACAGGGAACCACAAAAGAAGGCCCGGCCAAAGGGCGGTCCGCACACCGGCAACCATACCGGCGAAATGGCTTCAAACATACTTCCAGATATACTCCAGCTGCATTGATTACTCTAGCTAGCTAGGAGCATTAAATGAAGTAATTAGATAATGATAATAGCATGACTAGTACAATCGGAAACCAGAGCAATCATTCCTTTCACCTAAACTTTTAATTCCTTCAATGCACGCTTTTCCATCAATATTTACAAATTTGCTCTGACATCATTAATGCTTACAAATTTGTTCTGACATCATTTATGACATGGAAATATGCCATCCGTAGAGATTAGTGAGCTATCAACATATATAACTACATGGGAATACCGAGGGAAGTTACCAAGCAGCAGGAGCTTGTAGAATTATTTAGCATGATCGCGCTTCTTGCTCTTAATCGTTTGCCATGTTTATGCTTAGGCCCTAAAATACTGTCCCCGGGGACTTGGAAATATACTATCTGTAAAGCCTGGTGAGCCTACACAACCGGAGTGTCCTGAAGAAAGTTGTTGTTGAGGGTAGGATTAATTATTTCTCCAAAACACCTCAGATTTGTTTTTATTGAGTGGATGGCCATCATTATATTGTGAGCTTTGTTCTGGTGTTGATTGTGGATGGCTTCTTTGCATTGCAGAACTGTTCCTGCACATACAACTTGGAGAACTATTTCCCTACGGAACTCTAGTAATCAGAAAGCGCTTCTAACACTATCTGCCATAATGTTATTCCCAACAAGAAATCTTGTTTGAATAAGTACTTGTATTTTTCCACTTTTATTTACTTACAGTCATGCCAAGAATCTGTGGCACTTTAGGCATATCACTGTATTTCTTGCTTAAATAACGTACCAAGTTATGCCATGATTGTTGACTGCCTGTGATTTGGAAAGCGTTGTAACTCAGATGTCTATAATTGTGACTTTTATCTCCTTTCAATATGTTTCAGAGTAAGTAGAAGCTCGAACACGCAAATATCTGAATGATGGCACACGCATGTACACCTCAGTGTACAACCGTATATGCCCGCACTTCCTGGGGTCCCAGATTTACCTCCGGCCACCCTCTCCGGCGCCGGAATCCCGCCGGCCACCCTCTCCACAGCACGGAAGCGCCGCCGGCAAGGGAAGCTCGTCGTCGCGCCTTCCGCAACGCCGGCGGCCATCGCCGGTCGCTCCGCCGCGCCCATGCGCCCGTCGTTGGCCCCGCCGGCCGGCAAACGGGAGCGCCGGCCGTCGGCGAAGGCGTTGAACAAGCCCGCGCCACCGGCGAAGAAGAAGAAGGCCGCGGCGTCGCCTCCGCCTCCCCCTCGGCCTCCCGCGGCCGCACTGACACCTCCGGCGACCACGCCGTTTCCCCCTCCTCCTCCGACGGCCGTCTACGAGCCCAATTCCGACGAGCTCCCTAGCGAGGACGAGGTACTCGACGAAATACCCGAGAGGTTTTTTTTTCTTTCATTTTTTTTGTTTTGCGATGATTCAATTGAATGATGAATGATTCGATTGTGGTTGATGAATTCGGTGCTTTTTGGATTGGATGAAGCATTTGTTTGGAATGTTTGTGCAAACATTTGGAAGAAATAGCCAAAGAAATTTTTTAGGGGATTAAGTTTTAGGAGAAGGGCTAGGTGCATCAAAAGTTTAGTGCCTTATATATTGGGGATTAAAGGATAGGGGGAAGTTTAGGGGATTAAAGGATAGGGGAAGGGCTAGAGATGCTCTTACCCGTGCAAATCTATCCAAGGTAATAAACATGAGGGAAGCAAAAAAAAATTTTTTGATGTAACGGCAGGCGCTCTGATTATTGAGCAGGAGAAAAAAAACACGAGTGGCTAGACTCCTCTGATTATTATCCTCCTTTGCCTTCGATATGTGCACGCAATTCTGAGGGAAGCAAATATAGAAGATATCTGTTATATAAACAGCTGCATTTCAGCTAGAATGAATCAGCAGTTGCCAACTCATGAAGGCAAATTAATTTTCAAAATAGACAGGATGACAATTCTCGATGTTCTCGTTCAGAACCTCCTACAGAAAAACTCAAGCACACAATGCTTAAACTGTATTTAAACGTTTGCGGCAGCCTGAGCAGCTGCGTCCAGCTTCCTCTGCTCCCCCATGATGCTGATCCTGATAAGTGATACCCATGGTTTCTCGCCATTGCCAATGGTGAACACATTCTCAAGACGGATGGCCAAGACATGGCCCAAAGCGTCCTCCACGCGGATGGTCTCGAAACTGCCCAGTTTCCTTCCCTCCTGTGACCATAACAACATTACCCACATCGAACTTGATTTTTTAGAAAATGGAAGTGATACCTCCGGCCTTTGCATTGATGGATGCACATGGCCTTTCATTTTATTGAAAACATCAGACTTGATGAAGTCAACAATTTCAACATAATTAAGTCATATATCCACCTATTACCTTTTACATTGATGAAGGCAAATTTTCAAAATAGACAGAACAACAATTCTATATGTTGTCACTCAGATTCTCTGCTACAGCAAAACTCAAGCACATGCATGTATTTAAGCATTTGCAAAGATACGTCCCGCTTCCTCTGCTCCCCAGTGATACCGAGGTCAATACCCTTGACCTTAGGGGTCCACACCCATGGGTTGTAGCCCATGCCAATACATGCCAATACACTTCTGTTACCAGTTTTAAGCTGTAGCTGCAAAAAAGGTAAAAGAGATCTTTCAGAATAAATTTCAAAGAATGAAGAGTTTCTTTTACATGTAAGAATTTACTATTGGAGTAAGATAACATTTCAGGCTTGATTAGTGAGACGAGTCATTATATTTATTTTGCGAGGTAAATAGTAGAAAGTGTCCTACACTCTCCTACACTCCTACTGCATATATAAATGGAAAAAGTCCTCTTACTCCCCCCAATTATCGTAGTTGTTCGGATAACCCCCTCAAGTATTTCTTGGTTCATCTTATTCCCCTCAAGTATTAATACCGTTGACTTTACTCTGCGGGCTAGTTGCGGTGGTTTTGCTAAGGTGGACCATGATTTTGCCCACATGGTCGCCACATCACCTGGTTTTGACACGTGACTGAACACCTCATAATCCATGCATGTCATCTATGTCTTCTCTTTTCCTCCATGGTAGAGAAAGAGACAATAGGAAAAAAGCCTGCAATGGCCGAGAAGGAAGAGGAGGAGGATGCGTCATGTTCCTGGGCAAGTGGAATCATGGCAATGGACATGGCCCCAGGGGAGCACCAGTGCTAGCTGAGAGATACGGAGACAAAGTAGATGAGACATCTACATCGTCGTGTGCCTTCCTGAATCAAACCAACCTCGCTATATAGCGCCTCGCTTGACGTTCTTGGTCCCATGTAACCTCTATGTCCCGTGCTCTCACTAATGGGATCCCGGGTCTCCACTCCCTTGGATCCATGCATCAATAGCATCTCCCACTCGAGCTCCATGGAAGACAAGTAGCATAGAAGAAGATGTTGATAGCCATGGTGGAAGGGGAGGGAGGAGGGAGAGATGGAGGAAGAAGGGTAAGCTCAGCTACCATGTGTGTAAAATCAGATGATGTGGCATATTATGTGGCAAAACCAGTATTGACATCATCAAAACCACTAAATGAAATCGGGTCAGAGGATTAACCGAACTGTCTTCATACTTTAGGGGAGTAATATGAACCAAAAAAATACTTTAGAGGGTTATTCGAACAACTAGGTGAGTAAAGAGGATTTTTCCTATATAAATTAAAATAAAAAGAGTTAATGTACAAGCATCGAGGGTGGAAAAAAACGAAATGAATAAGCACGATAAAAGTTGTGGCCACTCGCTGAGGTGAAAGGAGTTCTTTTTCTTTACTGATAACCATGGCAATTACATGTCTGGGTTTATGCTTCCAAACTCAAAAGAAAGGTTCAAATTTTCAAAGACTAGGTCACTCCTGATAGTCCAAATGCACCAGGAAGCGAGAGGCAAGCTAGTCATTACTTACTGGGAATCTATTTCATCTGTTAACTCAATCTACAAACCATGGTTAGCTAGGCAAAAAAAATTCATAATCCGACAATCAAGATCGTAAGTATGCATTCAAATTCAAGTTAAGGAAAGATCAAAGAACATGTAGACATATTCTAGTCCCTTGCTTAGGAAGACAAAATCAATAGACATATTCTAGTCCCTTGCTTAGGAAGACAAAATCAATGTAAACAAATGTCTCAAAACTAGTAGGACGAAGTACCATACGTGGAAATATCCGCCTCATATGATCCATTTGAAAGTGCAAAGCTACATTCAGGCTCCAAATAATAAGTTATGACATGCTATTAAATTTATAGATCCTACTAAGAGTTCATACGTTATGCAGTTGACATCGCCCTGCCCTTGGGTTATTGGAGGATAAGCGAGGCATACTTGTAATGTAACTCCTCTACAACATGCAGAGAAAATAGTACAAAGCAACCGATTCAGTTCAGAGATGACTTCAACAAGAAGCAATAGCACAGACTTTTTGTATCTCTATGGCAGCTAGTGAATTATGGGGTTTGGGCAAATTGAAGTATCTTCAGCATATCGGACAACAGCAAAATGCTCCAGCATACAAAAATTTGGTGCACACAATCAATATAGAGCTCTTTTAGTGTACCCTGAAATAAATATAGACCGTCCATTTTTTTTAATCTAGTGGTTAATTTTACGTGGTACTCTAACACAGGTCTCAAAGAGTACTACCTAAAAAAATCTGGGGAGTACCTTGATACTAGGGTTTAAATCGTAATTAAGAGAGTTGTTCACTTATTCCTCGTAGGGGTATTTTTGTAATCCAGTGAGTGAAGCAAACGGAAAACATATCCTCTTCCATCGTCATTCCCTTCTAAACCCTAATCCCCAAATTCACGAGGTGCAGCAACCAAGGTGGGGCGCACGGCCCCGGAGAGGTGGTCAACACGGAGTGGTCAAGCCGCGTTGAAGAAGGCGGTGACTGAGCCGGGGGGAGGCAACACCAGCGAAGGTGCGAGAGCGGGGCCGCCAAGCGACCCGGCGCCATAGAGGCAGCTACCAGGTCGTGCTGCACCGTAGAGGCCACAATGATCGGGCCTAGGTTGGTGTCGAGCTAGAGAGGCGGCGATTGGAGCTGGGCTGCACAGGATAGGCAGCGCCCATGGCGAGGCGGCACTGTACCGGAGAGGTCGCAGCTGTCTCCCTACCCTCTCCTCCTCTTTGCCAAGCGCCACTGTCCTTCCGCCGCCATGACCACCATGGCCTCAAGCGCCTGCGCTTTGGGTCAGACAATGCCCTCCACGCCCGGACGCGAGTTAGGCAACCCTGCCTCCTCAAGTCCCCCCTACTAGGCTGATTCGGTTCATTTTCTCATCCTAGCACATTGCAATTTAAGGAAATTAGGACTTGACTAGTACAACAAACCTCAACTTTTACCAGTACCAGCAATCAGGAATCGATCGACTTGATTGATGCTAGTCTATTCTAATGTGTTTTGATGTATGATCCTGCCTTGACAGTTCCGAAAATTATTGTCCAAATTATTTTCATGTCCATTATTGAGTAAATTAGCTAGCTAGGCTATGAGATGTAAGCCTTTATTGAGGAATGATCAAGACATGAATTTCTTTTGCATATGGTTCACATCTCATGACTAAATGAGTGATTAAGTAATTTTGCCGGACGAGTTGCCATGTGCTTGACTGCTTGTTTAGATGTGATAAGTTAGTACCTTTGACTTATGATTATGAATTTGAGAATGGTGGATGTTTTGCAGGATTGGTGGTCTGATGTTTGTTTGTGAAAATAGATGCTGAGGAAGGATAACAAGAGGGGTGCCCGAAATAGTTTCTGTCTAGTTGTGTTGCTTCGTCGTTTCCCAAGAAAGTATTGAGCTCCCTGCGGGGAGGCTCTTTGATGTAATTTCACGCTTTCAAATACTCAACACTGTTAGGTGCTGAAGGTTGCAAACTCTCGTGCTATAAAAGTCTGAGTTGTTTAGTTTATAGAACCTTGTGTGATGTGCAAATTTTATGCACATGTACAAGGATGATGTAGAGCTTCAAAATTTGGAAATATACGAGAACATGGTAATTTATAATTCATGAACTTCAAATGTACAGCTTGAAATTTTTGGATTGCTTTTCTTTGGGACTTGAACAGTGTCAGCGCAACTGACATTAAATCTATTCTTCTAAAGATGTGACAGAAGAAGCCACAACTGAGTGTTGGCAATCCTTTTTAGTACTTCCCAGATCTTTATTTTTTTTAAATATCAAGACAACTCATTACTTATAAGCAAAGTACAGAGAGGAGTGGTTGAAGTCACATTTAGGCCCTGTTTGGTTGGGCTGTGGCTGTTGTAGAAGCAGCTGTTGGCTGGCTGTTAGGGAAAGCTGCTGTGGCTGTCACTACTGCAGTATGGGCCTCTGCTGACGGGCGAGAAACCCCCTCTACTGACGGGCTGGGGGCCCGTCAGCCTGGGAATGTCAGTGGAGCCTTGGTCATCACTGACGGGCCGGTCCCGTGCCCGTCAGTAGAGCCTTGGTCACCACTGACGGGCATTATTTAGAGGCCCGTCGGTAGAGCCTTGGTCACCACTGACGGGCATTATTTAGAGGCCCGTCGGTAGAGCCTTGGTCACCACTGACGGGCATTATTTAGAAGCCCGTCGGTAGAGCCTGTCACCACTGACAGGCATTATTTAGAGGCCCGTCGGTAGTAGATTTTAAGGGATTAAAAAAATAAAATTCAGAAAATAATACATTATCACACATTACAACCATTAGTACAAAATTAAACCACATTTCATCCTACTGCCACGCCGCCGTAATGATCTTGAATTCAAAAGTAGTACTACTTGATTTTGTGGCATTGAAAATAATATATGCTCACATCAAATTTCTAGTTCTTCTCCATCTTCTTAACAAAAATCAGCATAGCACACATTGCAATTCTAGACAACAGTAGATTAAAGGCAAGCATAGCTTCTACTTATCAATTTTAAATGTTCAGTTACAAATCAGTGCAGCACTAATTGCTAATCAACATATGACAATGAACTTATACCAAATGCTTCAAATGCAAAAGCATTTAAATAAATTAATCAACATAGGAAGAGAATAAAGACCAGATGGTATCTGTTCTTATCTCAAAACTTGTAATGCTAGGTCAAACGAGTATCCGTTCTTTAACTTGAAAGAACTTTAGAACCCTAGAATTTGGGAAACAATAGAAAACAAGCTAGATCAAGTATAGACTCTGTTCTTTAGTTTAACAACCGACATGTATATAGATATGCATGTGTGGAGAACAAAAAGCTAGAGATCAGGTGTTATCTGTTCCTATCAGATCCTTGATCTCAGATTGCTTCTCAAAGTTCTTATTGGAAATCAGTATAAATTGAGGTAACTACTTAGGCAGCATCTGTTCCTACCAATTCAATTAATCAAACATCCCAATGTCAAACATCAGTATATCTTAGCTAAGAACGAGGTAGCATCTGCTCTTCAGATTAACTAAACTGATGTAGACATACATATATATGACAGAGGCAGGAAGCAATTAGCTAAAACCAAGCTAGTAGATGTTCTTATTAAATAGATACCATGCCTCAAACCTTTTTAGATAAAAGCATCATAGCAATAGCTGACTTAGACCAAAGATAGCTCTGTTCTTTCCAGTTAAATCACTGAGTTCAATATGCATATATGATGAAGACGTAAACAAACTAAGTTCAAGAGTAGCATCTGTTCTATCAGTTTAACAAACTAAGTTTAACAACCTATTCTTACCAGTCCTCACTGCCTAAAGCACATACGTACATATCATAGCTAATTAGCATTAGAATTAGCAAGGGTCACGCATAAATCAGACCACCGAGAAATCAATTGGATTAAATCATGCGGACCACAAATTCACAATTAGTCCATTAGTTACTAAGCATTGGGGTCACAGTTGATTAAGAACATCTCAACAGGAATATACATACACTCAATCCAACAATGCGGGCATTCGTTTAAGAAATGTATATCAATTACAATGAACTGATTTTCACCCAGCAACCCTACCAATACGAAATCTGCCATTAACCAATCGTTACCCTAATACTTTGTTGATCTGTGCATTGGTTATGTCGGACTCAGATGATTAATCCTAACCTTGAACTGGGAACTCGGAACTGAGCTAAGGGAAGGAAAAAAAATGGTCAGCCGAGGACCTCACCAAGAGATGAAAGGCGGGTCCACCTCGGGGACGGCGATGTCGTCGGCGTCGGCGTCGAGCTGGGGCGTGGAGGAGCTGCCGGGATTTTGACGGCGTGCGCACGGGAGAGACGAGGTCGACCGTGGTGTCGCTAGTGGCGGAGCTCCAAGGACAGACGGTGAGCGGAAGCTTTGGTGACGGTGCTCCGGGAAAGACGTGGGGCGACGACCTGCGAGGAGACAACCTAGCGGCGGCGATGTTGGTCCGTCGGTGGCGGGTGTAGGCGGCGATGGCGCTGAGGACTCAGGTTGCGGGGCTTTGGGCGAGGAGGGAGCAGAGGACATCGAGGCCTGGTCGTTGGTTGGAGAAGGGCGAACGCTCCACGGTGGCGAGGTCCTTCACGGCGGCGCGGAGGAGGGGGAGAGGACTGCTCGTTCGAAAGAACGCGCGGGACTTGGTGAATTTTTCGCCAAGTCCCGCCCGATGCCTTATAGACATGCGGAGTCTCCACCGACGGGCGCTTCGTAGCTGCCCGTCAGTGGTGGGGGGGTCTCCACCGACGGGCACTTCATAGATGCCCGTCAGTGGTAAGGGGGGTCTCCACCGACGGGCACTTAGAAGATGCCCGTCAGCGGTAAGGGGGGTCTCCACCGACGGGCGCTTCGTAGCTGCCCGTCAGTGGTAGGACTTAATGTGAGAAGTGAGATTTGTAGTACCTTGCAAAAATATTTATCCAAAATGCTCCAAACTTTTTCTACATGGAAAATACTACATTACATTGTTCATGTCAAAATTTGATATTTTTCTAAAATCATTTGCTATTATTTAGTCATTAAATGAATATCTAGCTATTTACTAGATATAATTCAAATTTGAACTACAAGTATCTTAAAAAAGGTCTATAAATGGAAAAAAAAATTATATCTAAGTACCTACGTATGTTTTTAGCTCCTACCCAGAAAATATATAAAATTTTCAAACATTTCCTTGGGAAAATTCAAACCTTTAGTTGCATCATATTGGTTTTTCATTTTTTATAAAATCTAAATGTGGTCATAAAAATATGAAAATTGACATGGGGTCATTATATGACCTCATGAGGCTGTGTTTAAAATTTTAGACAAATTCACAAAAGTTGGACTATACATTGCTTTGTAACTTAACCATCTCTAAGAAAGCTTCTTAGCATTTAAAGGGGAAATATGAAGATTGAAGTACACATCATTAATTCTTCATCATTTGAACTTGAGATTTGGACTACAACTTGATATTACACTATTATACGCTAATATTTGTTCATGTTCCATCTTGTTATGTAATAATTTGTATTTTCTATTTTTTGAAACACCAATTTGAGGTACTATGTGTAGTACCTTCCCGAAATATTTATCTAAAATGGTCCAAAAATTTTATACATGGAACATACTACATTATATTGGTAATTTCAAAATTAGGTATTTTTCTGAAATCATTTGGTATTTTTTAGGCATTAAATGAATATCTAGCTATTTACTGGATATATTTCAAATTTGAACTACAAGTATCTTAAAGAAGGCCTCTAAATGGAAGAAAAATTCATATATAAGTACCTATGTATCTTTTTAGCTCCTATCCACAATATATATAAAAAAATACAAATATTTTCTCGGGAAAATTCAAACCTTTAGTTGCATCATATTGATTTTTCATTTTATATAAACTCTACATTTGTTCTAAAAAATATGAAAATTGGCATGGGGTCATGAGATGACCTCATGAGGCTGTGTTTAAAATATTAGACAGTTTCACAAAAGTTAGACTATACATTGCTTTATAACTCAAGCATCCCCCAAGAAAAGAAATAAAAAATAAAATAAATACTAGAAATTCTAGAAAACTCAAAAAATTATGAAACTTGATCTGCTGTCTAGATCTATTTATTTTACAAATTTTGCAAAAAGAATCACTTTATTTGGACTTATAGATCAAAAGTTATTGATGTTTGTTGATGCAGTTGTTTTGGGCTGAAATACTAGTGACGGGCCCTTAGATACGCCCGTCAGTGGAGATCGATTCACCACTAACGGGCACTTAAATAAAGCCCGTCAGTGGAGATCGCTTCGAAACTAACGTCATCTTGGCACCTTTTTGTTCATCTCCACTGACGGTCCTCATAGCTGCCCGTCAGTGGAGACTTCCTCTCCGCTGACGGGTACTTAAGTATCGCCCGTCAGTGGAGATGATCCGTCATTTATGGCTTCGGGGTTGCCTCTCTACTGACGGGCAACTTAAGGGCCCGTCAGTGGAGGTCTTCCGCTGCGGCCGGTCACACTCCTCTGCTGACGGGCCTCTAGGTGACCGTTAGCGGTGAGGACCTCCAACGACGGGCAAGAGTGCGCCCGTCAGTGGAGGGGGTTCAGCAAAGGGTCATTCTGCAGTAGTGTGTTGACACCTGAGCCTGTGATTCAACGTGTTTGGTTGGGCTGTGGCTGTTAGCTGTATATGAAAGAAAAGTCTGAAATGTCCCTAGGTACGATCCAATGATACAAATAGAAATACAAAAGAAAACAATTACAAATACTAATAGAATACAATTACTTGCTTAAACTATCTTCAAATACTAATATAATACTAATAGAATTACAAATACAAATACAAATACAAATACTAATACTAATAGAATACAAATAAAAATACTAATAGAAAAGAATAAATAAAAATAAAAATACTTGCTTCAATTCGGAATTACAGAACATAATACATACAAGTATAAATAAAAAAATTAAAAGAAAAAAGGGGTCGGGAGGGGCAGTGGCCGGAGGTAGGGGCCGGGAGGGGCGGCGGGCGGCAGAGGATGTCCAGAAGGGGGGCCGCGGAGGAGGGGACGGTGGGGACGGTGCTGGAGCCGTCAGTTGTCGCCGCAGAAGAAGGCAGGGAGGGGAGGGCGGGGTCGCCGGATCTGGACGGGGACGAAGGCGAGGAGGGGACGACGGGGTCGGCGGATCCAGATGGGGATGAAGGCGGAGGAGGGGACGACACGGACGGTGCTGGTGCTGTCGGTCATCGCCGTGGACGAAGACGGAGGAGAAGACGGCGGGGTCGCCGGATCCAGACGGGCATGAAGGCGGGGAGGGGACGGCAGGGTCGCCGGATCCAGACGGGGATCCGGGGACGAAGGCGGAGGAGAAGATGGCGGGGTCGCTGCTGGAGCCATGGGTCGTCGGTGCGGTCGGCGGCGGTGCGGGGACGGCGGGGTCCGCAGATCCGGACGGGGACACTGCGGTCGGCGGCGGTGAGGGGACGACCGGGGGAGGGGGGTCGGCGGGGACGGCGGGGTTCAGCGCGGTCGGCGGATCCGGGGAGTGGGGCTACTCGGGAGCATGTTCGGGGGAGAAGTCCGGGGATATTTGCGAAAAGGACGCCCGAAAGTTGCAACCTATTGCGGGAAGCTGGTGGCAAGAAGCTTTTGCGGGTGATCGGTTTTGCACTACGAAGCATCAGCTCATATTGACAATAGCAGCGCTAAAAGCTACCCGTTTGGTTGGGCTTCAGCTTTTCCCAATGGAAAGCTGGCTGGAAGCCCAACCAAACAGGGCCTTAGGCATTCACGGGCTTCTGCCTGCAGGGCGCTTGTTGCTCCAGAGCTGAGAGCCTCCATGAAGCTTGCACTTTGTAGTGAAGCGGCAGAGTTATGAATGAAGATACCATCCTGCTGGGGTAGAAACAACTGTTGATCAGCATTTGGGTTTCCGCATGCCGCATCGGTGTCTATCCGAGAATTTGCAAGGGCTGCCACAATACAAGTGACCTGCAAAACATTCCACCTGAATCTTGCAATCCATCTGTTAAAAGAGAGAATAGAAGCAAACCAAACTACGCGAGGAAATGAGCATAAAAAAGAACAAGTGCATGTATGTCTCAAGTTAGAACCTCTAAAACGTTATTTCTCCATTTTTCACAAGTACAATACTGATACTTATGGTAAAAAAGAAACAGGTATATCATTGGTATTGTGCACTCCAGAACATATGATCAGTAATGGTAAAATTAACGTGGTTCCAAAAGAGGAAAAATCAACAAGCCACTAATTGCACAATCCAGTGAACATGGTACATCTATGACTGAAACTGAAATAAACTGATATTTTATCATAGCATATCCCACATCCTGTTGGTTGCATTTGCAGCTAATATTTCTGAAGACAATCAAATATTTCTTGCTCGCTTTTTCCACTTAGAATGCCTTGCGAACAAGGTGATTAACGTGCAACACGACCCAGTTGGAGACTTGCATGGATGCCTCACTAAAGGATTTTTGGCTTCCTGCAGCGATCAAATCAGTATCAGTACATTAGTGGCACAAGGGACGCTTGTGCGGAAAAGCTGATTCAACAACCTCTCTTTTTTACACCGACTTAGTGGAGAATTCTCTTCCTGCCTAGAGCATGTTATCTTGTGGCCATCTCACCTGCTAGTTTTGCTAACATGTTAAAAAGTATGAAAGCATGAAGCACTAAGGTGCAACGGTTTGTAGGAATTAGACTCACCTACTGTCACCGATGTAATCTACGCATGAAATTCAGAATGTCTAATAAATTTGCAGAATTTAATAAAGAAGCCTGAAGAGCCTACATGCCTTTCGGGTGCCATTGGAACAGAGAAGTAGAAATAAGAATTGCAAGATACAAAAGGATCAAGAAGGAGGAAACATTGTACCTGCTTGCTTGCCTTCACCGACGAAGTGAAGCACAACCAAGTTGATGACCCAGACAGGATGGAGGATCAAGAGGCCTCTCCAGTTGTCAAGGCGCCAGTCTTGGCAACCTTCTTTGACTGCTAGGTGAGGAGGCAGCGTCACGTGTGATGGGTGAAGAGGCAGCGGCTCGATGGGGAAGGATTAAGAGACAGGAGTGGATGCAGCCACAGCGTGTTTATGAGATTGGGGATGTGGCGGCGCCATTCGGTTGATTAGGAGGAGCTTGTTCAGGTGGTAGAGGCGAGGCATGTATTCAGAGGAAGAGGCTGCGGCATGTGATGGATCAACAGGGAATTAGATCAACGATAAAAAGTCAAAATTATCCTGACATTAGCAAACTAAAAAGTCTAAACTAGCCTGATGAAGGAATGGCTAGATCTAATTGATACTCTCACCTCCTCCTGAGGAGTACCAGGGTACCATAAAAAAGCTCTCAATATAACAACTTCAGGAATTAACTAAGTCTTTGCAAGTATGGACCGTATATAATCCCATTTGTAAATTGAGTTGCAAATAGGAAGTTATTTCAGTTGAATCTCCAAAGCCCTTCAGTTCAGAGATCTTTTACTCGAAGAGAGCAGTATTGAAATCAGATCCACTGTTGATTAACAGGGTGATTTAGACCTGTGTCATTTGTTTTTTTTTCCCGTAAGGGCAGTTTGGTCTGTTGAGTATTATCAGCCGCAGCCGCCTTCGATCTTCTTCCTCCCCGCTGCGAATCCCCGCCGGCGCTCCTGCGAACTCCTGCTGGCGCCCCTGCCCCCCGCCTCTCATTCCCGCCGTGAATCCTGCCACCCCTGTCCGCCGCCTCCCCTCCCCGCTGAGACCCCGCCGCCGCCGGTCGCCCCTGCCATAGTAGGGTATCTCTGGATCCTGCCGAGCACATCTTGCACGCATAGGAAGGTTCCCAACAAAATTTTCAGAAATAGATGTATTTCTGATTTTCTTCTGCTTGCTAATCGGTCTCTTTTTTCAATTTTTGGTTTCGATAAGATAGGTTTCCAAAGACCGACGCGGATCCAAGCTGAGGCGATTCCAGTCATCATCTCAGGACAGCACTTGTAAGCCTTCATCACAATCTAATTTAGTTCATCTCCTTGGTTAGAGTACTGCTTCTTTCTGAAGAAAATTTTGTTGTTTTGCGTTGCCAACAGTAGGCTCGTGAAGGGCAGCAACTGGCACTGGTTAGACTCTTGCGTACCTTGCACCAATTGTTCATCTTCTCCAGATGAGGGAGCCTCGTGTCGAGAGAACTCATGGAACTTTTGGTAATGACTCATTGCATTCTGCTTGTTTTCCATTTGCTGTAGTACGATTCACCTGGGGAGGCTTCTCACTATGTCCACAGGTACCTTAAGCATCTCCTGTCAGATACATTTACTTGTAGGTTACTGGTATTATTTCCTCTATAATTGTCATCGGATTCTTTGTTTGTATGGAAACTGAAAAAAAATCTATGGTTGCAGCTGTTTGCATAGTTCCTTTTTGTGTTTTTGAAAATCCTGTGCACTGTGTAGAGCTTTGTTGTCAATTCTATGGCATTCTGTAGTGTTCTATAAAGATGTTAGGCCTTCGATATATCAGCTAATAAAGACAATTTACCTTGTACACTTTTGCTAGTTTTCTTCCTTTGGGTATGTTTTAGTAACATTAGTTGTTTACTATAGGGTTGGAATAACTGCGAGGATTGGCGGAAAAGGGGAAGCTCCCCTGTTTCTCCAACCTGTTGAAATTGACTACTTGAGAGATCTAGAGCTACATGGTCTATCCCTGACAGAATACCCCTTTCGAAAAGTTTTAGACAGTTTCCCTGTAAATGGACAGAAGCCTCTCAAAAGGAAGCCAATATCTTTGGATATGGATCCATGGATACTGTCTGTACAGAGAACACTGGAAAGTTACGTTGCATCTGAGGTAATGCATACATTTTTCTCCCTTTCTCTGTATGATGAGTATCAATACAATCAATCATATTTGAAGCACGAATAAAATGCTTTGAGCTTTTGTCAATCTCAACAAATGTTCTATCATATACTCTTATTCAGGCCACGGCAAATAAGCTTGCCAGGGATGCCTTCTGTTCTTGGCTTCATATTTACACCGCATACCGAGGTGAACTGAAGAAGATTTTTATGGTCAAGAAGCTCCATCTGGGACATGCTGCGAGAAGCTTCAGATTGAAGGAGCAACCCTCATTGGTCGGAGGGTCACGCCAGGTGAAACTCAAGAAGAGGAAAAAATAACAGAAACGCGGAAGACCTACCAAAAGGAGAATATCCTGAACATCATGCTCATGGAAGATATTCCGGATGAGATTTATGTTCCAATCTCTTGCATTCGGGTTAAGGAGTTGAGCCACCCACTTGAGCGTGACCTACGCTTCAAGCCATCAACAGTGAGAGAGTGCCGGCGAGGTATCCATCAGTCTCTCCAATATTGGCTGTCCCCAATCCACCAAATGATGGCTTTCTTAAGGAGTGATAAATCATTCTCAATGCCTTTCCAGGAGGGAACACAGTGACGTTCATCAACTCTTCATAATCTAACCCTTAAAACTGTCGCACATAAGCAATGAGGATTTTGGATTAGTTGCCACACCTGACGGGCAGGATTTTGGATCTGCCTGGACGAGTTCAGGAACGGCGGCAAGTCGGAGCCGGTGAACCTGCCGTGCTCGCATGCTCAATTGCTCACATGGCTGGACTGCAGGAGCACGTGCCGCTAAGACCTGCGCGGCATGGACGCGGGGCGAGCTCCGGCACGGCCAGACGGCGGTGGCGCCGCTAGTCACGCCAAAGCAGGGCGGCCGGCGGTAGGCGAAGCAGGAGCCTGATGTCGCAGGAGTAAATTTTGACTAATTTGACCCTTTGCTGCGACTTCATTTAAAGTTAAATTTATTTGGAAACTACAAAGGCATCCACGGTATAGGCGTGATTAAATTTGTCACATATATATCATTTGGCACTGGTGCCAAATTTTATGCTACAAACCACGCATGTGGTATCTGGTTATACTGTACGCACATGATATCAACTTATGGTAAAAACAAAAATCACGTTCTCGCACTTTGTATTTTTAGGAAAATCTAGTTCCCCTTCACCCATCGTGCTCACTTGGTTCCGTCCTGCTCACTTCTCCTAAAATACTCGTGATAGATATATCCCAACATTTTTGCTGACCTAAGGATGTGGATACAGAGCAGTAAGTTGCCACTTAACTGCAGTTGAAAAAAAAATCTAAATACAATTGAAGAAAATAGAAAAGACAACTCGTACAAAAACAAAAAGCACCTTGCCAGCGTGAGGACATAGATGTGCCAGATACAACCGCCGCTCAGCCAAACTGTGAAAAGCAATTCTCACCAAATCAAAGGGCAATTTACAACAATGTCAAAACTTAACTCGTACGAAATTAAAGTAACTCGTACGAAATTAAATTAAAGCAAATCACAAAAAATAAAAAAACAATTCTTGCAAAATATTAAAGCAACTTTCAAATTTTGAAAAGCAACTCGCTGGCAAAAGTAAGTATTTAGCATGGCAGCGAGCACAATTATGCACGGCCGGTGACTTGAGGATGGAGAGCAACCAAACTTGAAAAGGCATTTTGCAAAAATAAGAGCAACTATGAAAATCAAGAAGCGACTTATACAAAATTAAAGCAACTTATTGGCACGAGGAAGAATATCAGCGCGTCCCTGCGCCGCTGGTGACCTGAAGATGGAGACGATTTTAGCATTGCCAATGCTCAAAACATCACTTAAGCAGCGAATCACAAAAAATCAAAAGTGTCCTATTGCCGAACACTTGGGGTGGATGGGCGGTGGACAGGGTGGTAGGCGGCTAGTGAGGTGCTGTGAACTCTAAGATGTAGATGCGCATCCAAACCTCAAGAGAGAGAGAGAGGAAAAAAAACTCAGTTGTTCCTGTGATAAAATGAATAAAGACTCATCCTTATTCTCTCAACGTCATGTGAAGACATATTTGTGGTTTTGGATGGCCCATCAAGGAACAAGTGGCAATAGAGACTCTGCGGACACGAGCACTAACACCGGGCAAAAACTAGAATTTCCAATTTGTCATTTCACTCCGGTGTAGATGATGCTAAATCTCTAAAAATGATGGGACCCATTAAAAATTAAAACACATAAAAGTTACTCTTTTCTCTCTCCCCATCCATCTCTCTCTTCCATCGCACAACCTCCATGCGCCCAAATTCCTCAAGCGCACCGGCCGACCCCTGAATTTTTTCATACCCACCCCAAATCCCCTTTCGCAAACATCCATGGGTGTAAAAATGTTTCATAATTATATCGATGTGGCTCAAGGTCAAATTAAAAAATTTGTATCATAAAAAGGACCTACGTCGTTTATCGGTTACATGGAGGGAAATACAAGGGCAAGAGGTTTAGGTTTAGCCACAGATTATGAGTTTCCGGTATGCATACAGTGTAGTACACATTAATACTACATCAAACTTCATAATAGTGCCTATAGAACTAACTAATTCTAATTTTTCAGTACCACCAACAGCCAGAGCAAACCAACCTCTGTGGCTTCTATGTATGCTACCACATGGATCTCATTATCGGGAATTATTCCAAGTCAAATACAGTGGTGCGTATTTCTTGCAATAGTATTTATCAATTTATGTAAATGCAAGGCTTTAATCTTCTTACCGACATGTTTTACCCATTCCTACAACAGTGTTGCCACAACCGAACCTAGCAAAGATCAGAGGAACAATCGCTTCTTTCTTGGTGAAGGACGTCATCAAACTTGATGGTGAGTTCTACTACAGACCAAGATTAGAGGCTCCTTGGGACAACATGTATTTGTGCAAACATTTAGATTTTATTAATTAGGAGTTGAATATATATTTTTCTAAATTTCTATGTAATTTGATTATGAGATGCATATGTGAATGGTTCTGATATGTGAATACCTATTTTGAATGGATGTGTGAATGCATATTTGAATGAATGTGTGATCATGTGTTTCGGAATGCATAACTAGCATTTCCTAAGCCTAGCCAAAAGCTAGAATTTGTCCACTATTTTTACAAGCATCATAGATAGTTCAAACAAGGAAACTGTCATGGATCTGTGGAAAACACAATCTGTTGAATAAATAAACCGACTATGATGATAGGTTATCCCAGATGGTTCAAACGAGAAAATAAAATAATAATTTATCCCAAACGGTTCATCCAGAATGACCTAGTGAGATAATCTATTATCTAGACAGTTCACCTAGTATATAAACCGGTTGCAATGATAGGTTATACCAGATGATTCAGAAGAGAAAACCGACTAAGATAATATATTATTCCAGACGGTTCATCCAGTAAAACCTACTGAGATAATTTATTATCCAGATTGTTCATCCAGTATAACTTAACAATCTGTTGTCCAAACCGATCCAACTGAGATATGTTTATTGCAGATGATTTAGATATACATCTGAAATATCCTTTATTATCACTGACCGACCATTCTTTATAGACCTTACGCTCAACCGACTGGTATGATGATTTCCAACCGTCTTAGCGCCGACAGCTCTTGGTCGATCGGGCGCTCCGGTGGCCACCAATAAACCTGTTGGAATTTCCCTCTGCTCCCACCGACCACTGTGGTTTCCTTCTCTAGTAAGTCACAGCTTCATCGGATTAGGTAAAGCCTTCCTCACATCCCTCCCTCCCTCTCTCTTCTCTTTCGTGCGTATACACCATGCATCGCTAGTTAGTTCTCTTCAGGCTTCATTATTTACCCACCATGTTAGTTATTTTTGACACCATCTAATTGTTCCTTTTGTCCAAACCATGTGTAGAGATATATTATTTGATTATGCATTCTGTATAAATACTTAAATAGGATTCTAGCATTTCGCTTCAGGTTTTCATTACAATTTTTCCTGCCTGCAATAAGTACTTCTGGATATCCCTTAATTGAACAATTTCCTCAAATGTATTTTGTACAACTGTGTGCATCCTTTCCATTCGGTTTCTGGTATTGTTCACACTCAATCACCAAGTGGAACCAAGATGCACAGGATCAAAGAACCACGAAGAAGATGGTAAGGTACGTAAGCCCTAGTTACCTGCTTACCCTGCTCTACATTTCAAGAAGCACGCATTTATATGTTTTGTGTGATAATCATTATGATTTAAAAAAGAAATGATATATTACTTCCAACCTCTGCATCCAAAGAATGCACACAAACCAGTCATTATTACAAAGTTCAAAAGAAAAAGCCTCTCTGGTTAATATCCGGAACACTGGCTATTGCCCAAGAAGAATAACATCAACATAATCAAAAGCAATGGAGAAATAAAATAATTATGGGACTATAGTGTCAGCCAACTGTCTGCAGGTGTTCTAACTACATGCAAAGAATAGGTCGACCGCCACGGCCTCCAATTTTCTGCTCCCTCCCACTATGTCCTTGAACTTCAGCTTCTGCAAAGGTTCCCAAGAGTGCAAAAAACTGTCACACCTAAAAAAATTACCTAGTTTGCATGATAAAAAGGTTTGTCTCAAAAACAACATCATTTTGCACAACCAAAATGACCAATATAGCACAACTGCACCCACTAAAATTTGCAATTGAACCCCCCAACCCACCCCCTAAAGCCAGTTTCGAAGCAAGCTAGACATGCTAGATGGGGGTGGTAGATCGAAGGCAAGCTGGACTACCCACCAAACAAAGCAAGCTACATGGCATCCAAATAATAAATTAATGTTGAATGGACTCATCCTTATTGCAGAAACAACATGTTCTGTCCCAGCCAATTTCGTTTAATGAGATTATCTTTTGTCAAAATGACACCTCTTCCTAAATACCACATGAAAACTTTGGTCTTCAGTGGGAATTTGAGCTTTCATAGATGTTTACGCCAAAATAGGCAATGAGAGTTCGTAAGAGCCTGGTACATCGATTGGACCGAAAATTGACCATTGCAATGTAGTGCCCAAGAAAAATTATATGCAACTCATTGTAAAGTAACCATTGAGCATTGATTAATCAGCCTATTCCATGCATCCAACTTAGGCCCAATTATGACTTGTCGAAAAGTTAAATTATATGTAAATTATAGTATTAAAACCCTTGAGTATATTTTGTCATGTCTAAATGATGCTCACAGCGTGACACAAACAGCCAATTTTCGTCTAATCTTGCTTACCCAGCATCTTTCGCTGATTTTGCACTGCTAATTGTGCTTTTGCGCTTTTGCATGTGATACACCTCTTAATGAAACTGTTGATTGATAGGTCCATTTCTAGCCAACTTGTTCCTTTTTTTATTTTTCTTTTAGATTGGTCTTTATTATCACACCAAGACGATACAACTATAAGACATCCGACCTCTGCATAAGTAACATGCGCATAGCCACTGATTTCTTCATATGAATTCAGACGATCATCTCATACGTAGGTTTATTAATCAATTAGGTATAAGTGCAAAAACTCAGAAACCTTAGCTGGATCTTCATGTTAGCTCGAAGGGTTGATTAGCTTATCAAAGTTATATGTTTTGTGTTCAAGATGGTTTGAAGACCCCAACAGAGTGTATATATCAAGATACTGCTAACTGTTTGGCATATAAATTAACATTATTCTCTATTCCGTAGGAGATGTCTATGCACTCCTTTTTTTCATGTCTATGAGAAGCTGCGAGATGACATAACTTTGTGTGTGAGCATGTTGTCAGTCTCAAAGAGCATTAGATTTTCGTTTCACCATTAGTATATTCCGGCTGCAAGGGCAGGGAATCACCTAGTTTTCTCTTATACGATGCTGTGCACGTGCATGTATCTCCACTACTACAAAAAAGATCATCACACATATGGTTTTCCAGCCCGTATGCACCGCCCAGTCACCGATGTGGGGGACACATCACACATTGTTCCAGAAACATATGCGATGATAGGCACATTGCATACGATTGGGCCGTCCGGCCCGTGTGCGATCAGAACCCACATCGCACATGGCCGTAGTCTCAGAACCGTGTGCGGCGATTGGTCATATCACACATGGGTGGGCGCTGTGGAAGGTGTGTTGATTTGGCCAGACGAAGAAGAAGAGTGGTGCTCTGAGGACGATGTCAGCAACCACAAGGGCTAGGACGTTCTCCCCAGTCAGTTGCCTATTGGGTAGGCAAATTGATGGGTTATTATTCACGCTTTGTTGTTATTCCGCTGCTACTTTTATTCAGCCAATCGGCTATGATGTTGAATAATGATCATAAGGGTCTATTTGTGTAAAATACTCGGTATTGTATGTGAACGTTATCAAGTTCTTGTGTGTACTGGCTACTGATCCAGGGACCAGTACAGTAATCACAAGGGCGTATCCAGCCCTAAATCCGGGTACGCCACAGTGCTCGCTGTTATTCACCCTATGAATGTTATACGGCGGATGAGGGGGAAATTCGAGCCGAAATGGGAAGGTCCCTACATCGTGAAGGAAGTCTATTCTAGTGGCGCATACAAAATAATCTCCCCAGACGGTGAATACTCTCCAGCGCCGATAAATGGAAAATTCTTAAAGCGTTACTATGCCTAAAAAAAAAGAAGTTCTAAAAAAAAGAGCACGTTGGAACATATAGGTTGAGCCAAAACCTCACGAACAAAAAAAATGCTCAGGTCGTATGCAAATTGATATGAAAAGATACATATGCATGTATAGCAAAGTAGCAAAGCTCTAACCCATACAGAGCGAAATATAGATAAATAAAATTGTAAACGTAGCAATCCATGGCAAGAAACCAAATAATTTCAAAGTCACTGGTACATGAATAGCAGTAGATTACCAAAATAATCTGCCTAAGAAGTCTAGCACGTACAAGGATAAACCAGGTGAATAAATAAGCTGCAGTACTAAAGAACATGATAATAAGTGGACACTAGTACATGTGAACATAAACAAATAACTGAATATAGAATGAGTTGAAGTTCTTATGATAGAGGCCATAAATATAACGGGAAGCTTAATTCGAGCTAGAGAGCCAGTTTCCCAATTTCCCGAGCAGCGGTCCTGCTTTGAGCTCCAAATCAGTCTTCTTTCGTTGGAAAGTCATGAGGCTTTTATTATGCGTCGTGTCGACGTTAAAAAGAGTGGTGTTCTAGATCTCTACTTCAGATTCTTGTGAAGAATGTGTTTGCCGTAGCTGTTCCGTACCCTGTTCAAGCTCACGCAAGGCACTAGAAGCCTCATCGAGCTGCGCTGTGAGTGATTTCACTAACGCTGCCTTCTCAGCACACTTCTTCTCCATGGATGACAATTCATGAGCAGTAGCTTTGAGAGTGGCTTCACGTGATGCAAGCTCACGCTTCGCCTCGGTCGCAGCATGTTCCTTTTGTTCAGAGCCCCTTGCAAAGTCAGCATGTGCTTCTCCCAGCAGGATCGAAATGATGATGAGCTGGTCTAGCATCGCTTGAACTTTGGCAATCTCAGGTATATGTACAGGAAGTGTTGAAGAGATAGCCTCAAGAACAGCTTGTCGCTGGGGATCACCAAGTGTGGAAGCATCCAGGCCTTCAAGCGCCTTTTTCACCAACATGTCGGTGGTGTCCAGAAATGCCTTTTTAACGAAAGAAATATCCATGTGTCCAACTCTTGCTGGAGCAGCCCCTTCCTTGTTGGTCGGTGGATTATGGACTTGGTTTTCACAACCTAAAAAGAAAAAGGAGTGGAAAAAAGGGGTCATACGCAAGTACAATAAGATAAATAAACAAATAGATGAATAATCAAAATTAGATGAGCACAAACGTGATGCATGCAAAACTACCATATGTGGATGATGGAAAATCAGGTGATTTAGAGATAGGGGGCATATTTTGGTCTAAAACTGGTGCCATAGCTGAGCAATCTATGCTTGATTCGTCCATGTCAAAGTTGTCGATAGACAGATAAAAAATATCACCAAGACCATGGTCCTTCTCTCCCGAAAATACATGATCGAGCTCCTCACTACTAACAAAAGCACCAACTGCATGATGGATTTCGGGGTTTTCCAGTACTATTGGTTCATGAACATTCTCTTCGCTGTCAAAATTAAGCTTTCTCTTAGCTACTGGTTGCTCTTTCTCATCAATGGAGGTAAGGGTCAAACGTCTACGCCTTCCTTCTCTTGCAACTGGAATAGTCTCACGATGTTCACACACTGACACATCCTCAATGGGCAAAGGATTGGAGAGAGAGGAACCTGCCATAGTGACATTGGGTGGATTGCCTAGTTGCTGATAAAAAAATGAATATTAGTATTGGTTATTACTACCAAAAAAAAAGAAAATATGCATATACATAGTGTTAACTTACTGGTGGAGGTTGATAGGGAGAATCAGCATGGGCATCAGACAAATAAGCATGAAGTATAGGTCTCCAACGATCCCTGATTATCGCTTCCCTATCTACAATGGCTGCAATGTGTTGCTTTTGACGCTCAGCAGCCACATTTCTCACCACCGAAAGATCCCTATCGGAGAGTTGGCGAGCTTTGATATGACTTTGCTGCGCATATTTACTCTTTCTTCTTTGATCAAAGGGAATCCGACCAGACAAATTGCCATTGCGAAGACTATCTAAAACCGCAGTGAAAGGCTTCATAAATTTTTTCCACCAATCAGCCCATGCCACTGAAGAATCCCCGACTCGAGTGTCGTCTGGGAAGTAGCAGAATTCTTCTTGATCCGAGCATAACAAATGGGACCAAAAAGCATATGCAATTCCAATATCATTCCTCGTGTACAAACTAGCCAATGGAGAGAAAGGTACGACTTGGTCAAAACAGAATTGTCGGGCCACTCGATCAGGATGATAAGGTTCAGCAATGCACAAGTCTGTGGTAAGAGAACCACGCCTCCAAGGAAGCATCCCTCTACGGATAGAAATCATGCAGGCCGTTTTTGGCTCAAATATGCCCTTGGAATTTGTTAAAACATATGGGTTCCAACAAATATTGTGACGGTTTTGGAAGAAAGCATGTGCCTTGTCAGGAGTGAAATGGTGTGGAGCCCTGAACATGGTATTTATCATATTAGGTTTCACTGGCAAATGTTTGTAGGTAGGGAAATGTGGCATTTTTGCTTTGTTTCCAAAGACTCTCTTCAAGTACGTACAGGCCCATCCAGCCAATAACATAATGAACTGGCCAGACTCGCTTTAAATAAGAAGGACCAATAGGGTGAGTACTAATCAGCCGAAGTGAATAGTACAGAGAACAAAGGGCGGATGGAGCTAAAGAAATTCGACGCCCTAAAGTGATCCAAGATGCCATCACCAGTACCCCAGGGCGAACATATGGTCCACCACCGACAACAACAAAATGGCAAAGCCAAAGGGCAATAAAAGCTGCTGTATAAATTCGTTCATCCTGGAGAGTAATGATATGGAAACAATCATCCTCGAGATTGTGAAAATAATTACACCACTCTTGAAAGCCCACTTTGCCACCCACAGCAAGTTTGCGCCAGATGTCTAAGAGTTGTGATAGGAAATTAGGATATATGAGTAATGAAGGATCTAGCTCATGACTAGCAGGAACATATTCCTCATATGGATCTCCATCTAAAGGTAACCCAGCCATTTTATGCATATCTAAGAGTGTGACTGTGCGCTCACCACACGATAATAAAAATGTATTCGTGTTGGGATTCCACTTCTCGAATAAGGACCTGAGCAGCGGAGGGGAGACAGAATAATTGCCTAAGGAGCAATATATAGCTCCATAAATGTAGTCCACACCTTCCTCATTTCCTTTCAAATGAATAGAATACTTCTTCAAAACTTGGGTCCCCCATGCGGTATATCCATGTGGATGTACAATACATTCAACCTCATGATGCTCCCAACCTAAACCTTTGGATACTATGCGAATTCCCAGGGTTAAAGCTTCATCAAGCCTAGGTAAAGGTGCAAGCGGGTAGTAGCAGTGTGCTGAAAAGGAACGCCCTGATTTCCACCCACGGTTATCATGTTCTGGATTGCCATGTGGTATTTCTAATTCTTTGATCACTAGATTGGCTAATTTGCTAGTTTCGGGTTCGAACATTTGTCAGAAAGACATCATGTGGGACAAAAAGGGACTTCTTGCGCCATCTATATGCATGCAAAAAAAAGTATTGGTATATGAACAAGGCATAAATAATTTTGCACTGGTAAATAAGAAGGAGATAATATTCAAGGATGCATTGCGTATTCAGTCAAATAAAATAGCGGTATTGGAAACGTGAAATGGTAGGGGATGCCTACAAGGAATTAAAAAGACCAAAGGTTTATTGAAAAGAAAATGTGTTAAGTGATCTCCCATAAAAAAAAATGGTGTCGCTCGGCAGTTGTACGATGGACCAAGCCTATATCAAGACTTGCCGGAACGCCAACTGCGAGGGTATTCAGCTAGCTCTTACATAAAAAAATGGTGTCGCTCGGCAGTTGTACGACAGACCAAGCCTATATCAAGACTTGCCGGAACGCCAACTGCGAGGGTATTCAGCTAGCTCTTACATAAAAAAAATGGTGTCGCTCGGCAGGTGTACGACGGACCAAGCCTATATCTAGACTTGCCGGAACGCCAACTGTGAGGGTGTTCAGCCAGCTCTTACAAAAAAAAATGGTGTCGCTCGGCAGTTGTACGACTGACCAAGCCTATATCAAGACTTGCCGGAATGCCAACCGCGAGGGAGTTCTTTTATTTCTTTTACGCAAAAGTTTTTGGCAAGTGTACAATTGTACAATAGAACAAGCTTATACTAAAAACGCCCGAAACTCCAGCAGCAATTAACCTCCGATGGCAATTAGCTACGGCAACTGCACGCATCGTGATTAAATAGGTTGTCATGATGTTTCGCGATGCAGTTTGGATAGGCAAGTAATCTGATGTCTGGTACTGTTACATGCATGTTTACGGAATTATGATAATAGCAGGGAAATAAGGAGAGTTTGGTACCGCTGCAAAGAATGAATTTGCCGTGCAGGATCAATCCTCTATATTAGATCGTAACCCAATGTCCCTGTGCTATCAAAAAAAAATCAATCGAATACTCATATATATATATACAGATGTATCTTCACCTCACTTTTTAACTTCGAGAAACATAGAAGGATGCATCTACCGATTGATGCACTCAGAGCTGACGTGAGATCTGGTTGATTGAGATTGGTCCTCCTGTACGCATCTATGAAAAGAATGAAGGAAGGTATCACTCGCGAGGATCAAAAGAAAATCTGAATAGAAGAGATAAGGGTGTGGAATCCATAGCCATATATACTTACCGATGGAGAAGCACTGGGATGAGGAAGTACTAATGAGAGAAACGCAAAGGTCTCGTGGTGATGGACCCTTGAAGAAAAAAAAAGGAAGGGGAGACCATGTAATCGCAGAAGAAAAAAAAACAAGCGGATAAACAGGTGTTTGTTGAGTGGAACTACATGCCCTGAAAACCTGGTCCGTTACGCCGCACGACTCAAAACTAAACGAGAGTGGCGAACGCGGATTCTGTCCCCAGCGATTGCTTATTCAAAAAAAATATGTATATATATATATATAGTCATAAACACATTAAAAAAAATCTAGACATACGTTTTTCGAGCTCCCGATCCGAAATAAAATGGTTTTCGCATTCAGACCTCGAGGGGGCATCTGTTGACATCGATTTTGATGTAAATCGACAATTGTACACACATATAATAATAAATTGATTTTAACGGCTAAACTCCGTTACTATGCAAATATTATGAAATTATCATTAAAATATTAGCCAATAACTCTTGATCAAACGTCGTACTAATAATAAAAGATCGGCGCTAGTAAAATATAGACTCGGATCGTCAACTGAATATCAGAGACGCATAGTCGCATGGAGGGTATATCTTCACGCATTTAGAAGAGAAGCGCATGGACCTCGTAACAGCTCAAATATGCTCGCTCCTAAGTCATCCGTTGGCACAGATTTTGACCAAGACTAAATATAATACGATAATAATAAACTAAATGAAAAGATAAAATTTGGATATAAAATAAAATAATCAAATATATATGTATAGGTTGGATATTAGCCACTAAAAAAAAATAAGAGCTAAAGATTATTTTTGCATGCATGGTAACCCCTCTTAATGCGTACGTGTAAATCATGAAGAAAATGGGTGATGCATATTGTTTGCCTTTGTCACAAATGAATTGGCACAAACCCCATTGGTTAGGTGCATGCATCCACGAAGTGCTCTCTAGCTAATTAACAATTGGTCAGCTATATGCTAGAACTGAATTCACGTAATAAACCTCTCGCATGTCCCTAGCAAAAAAAAAGGGGGGAGGGGGGGAATGCATGGACGTCTATATGCATGCAGGTAGTAAACACGTTTCAATACTTTTATCATGTCCCGTATAGCAGCCAAAGGAACAGGGCGGCAGGCAGTTAAGCACACGTTCTGCACGATTTTACGTACGTGTGAGTCTCGGACGCTCGGCAACGAAAAAAAAGAAAACCTGAAGGAAAAGAAATCGTGGGAAACTAGGGAGTTACAATAACCACCGCTCTAATCACCCTATAAATAGAGGATCACCCCACATGCTTAGGTGCTGGTTCATTTTTGCAACGTCAAGACTCTACTGCTCTAGCTCATCCATAAAAAAAACATACGTGAGAAGAGAGTATTTGGAAGAAGAAGAGAAGGCTTGGAGTCTCCAGAAGGTGAGATCATGGCTGTTCTCTAGCACTTGGTTTGGCCATCACGGTACAAGCCGAGGAGCCTCCTATATTTCTTCTTGATGCTCATGTCTTGGTTCGGCCATCATCGCGGTACGAATCAAAGATCATCCCATCTACCTCTCGAAATTTCGTCCTTAGTTTTGGCCATCGTGGTACGAATCAAGGAGTATACGTCTTAATTCCCGTTCTTTGTCATCCCCTCCATTTTGGTCTCATAGCGATACAAGCCAAGAGCGAGCGTCGCGCCTCGTTTCTTAGGTTCGGTCCCTATGAAGATACAAATCAAGGTTTAATAAGAGTCAAGATCACATGAAATCCACCTTAGGCTCGGTCCTCAAAACGGATACAAGCCAAGGTCAGGATGAAAAGGTAACACATGCACAAAAGTAAAGCTCGATGAACTGCATATAAAAAGGAAAAAAAATGTTAAATCATACTCTATGCATGGGTTCCATCATGAATACCAGACATGAGTAATTTAAATAATAATCGTCCCTTACTTCAGTTGCGCTACGCGCGGACGCCATATTGACGTTACGCGACGTTAGTAGTGATACAGGTGGAGCAAAATTTGGTAAAAATGATACATGTATCATATACATGTGATAAAAAAATCATCAAAATTATAAGTAAAGCTTCACTTCGGTTACGCTACCCGTGGGCGCCATGCTATGCGACGTAGTAGTAATTCGAGTAGAGCAAAACCATATAAAAAAATGTTCCACATAACACGCATGGGCGAAATATGAAAATAGCACATCTTATCAAAACTAATCCTCCATTCGATTCATGCCATTAGATGGAACAAAATTATATAAAATAAAAAAAGGCATGCTCCGTGCAGATCATGACTCGATATGGAGCAAAACAATTTGACATATGCTAAAACGTAGGTGCTAAAGTCATACATTACACATCACCAAATTTGTCATATGGATAAAAATCAAGTTCTTCGAGCGGGCGTCCATCGTCGACAGCGAGGAGGAATTTTCATTTTCTATTTTGTAATAGTCATACGTGTAGTCCATTGTAATAGATATGTTGGAATTCTTAATCAGGGGTTTTCTCGCAAGAGGTGTAATTAACAGAATTTTTATCTAAATGTAAGAGTTCTGGAAGTAATGTATCTGCAATGTTTGATTTTATATGTCTCATTTAAATTTACATGTTTTAAATTTTATTCAATCTATATCTATGACGTGTACGTGGTTTCCCGCCCCATTTTCTTGTCATAAAGGGCGGGCCACACACTGGCAACCATCCTGACGAACGATGGCGCTGCCTCTCCCCGTGATGTTGCAGGTGGCAGAGCTCTCTCTGCTCACTCGGTGCATTGTCAAGTGAAATTGGATTTTCTCAAGGCTGCAATTGCACACCTTGGGATCGATTTGTCGATGTCAATATATAGATTACATATTACATGTACATGGAAGGCTAGAACTTGTACAACAAGTGGAATAACAGACGTATACATGTAAAATCAATCCCTAGCCACATGGTACATACGAACTGATCACAGGACGATCGCAGTCCTGTTGTCGGACGATGAATAGGTGTGGCAGCTGACTGTGTCATGTATTCAGATAAGGCAGCAAAGAGGGTGTGTAGCCCTAACCAATCTGATTAGGATGGTGGAGAGAAATCCTTTTCTAACACTCCCCTTTAGACCGAAGTGGATGACACGGCGTTCACGAAACAATAAGGATTGCAGACCTTTCGTAAAAATGTCGGCATACTGAGAGTTGGGTCGCACGTGCAAAACTCGAAACATCTATGATTGCAACCCGCTCATGAATAAAGTCAATGTCGAGCTCAATATGCTTGGTGCAACGATATTTCACTGAATTGGGGGAAAGATAAACTGCACTGATACTATCTTTAAATCTTCAAAGTCAGCATTTGGTAGTTCGTGTATGGCTGGCCCCCCCCCCACCCCCACCCGCACCCCATTCTGTTCTCCTCCTATATGAAGTACTTCATATAGCTGTTTCTTTAATATATTAGTAGGCCTCTTCCCTACTGTTTCCCATTGAAAAAGATGTCGCATATAATTTCAATCAAAGATATCCCCTCCACCTTTAAGCCTTGAACTGAGTTAGTTACAAATACATGCATTTGTTTCCTTTGCACGGATAATAGTTAACCTGCTGCTTCTTGTAATCTTAGTGAGTTAATTAAGCAGAAAGAGATGCGCTACTTGGGCGGCAGGTCCTTGAGATGAAGAGCATGCTCGGTCCACGGGAATCTCGGCTCCTTATCCACTGCCACGTGACAGGGGCCCACGGGAATCTCGGCGGCCACTCGCGGCACGCCACGTCGGCTGCCAAGTCCACATCCAAACCGGACCAGATTCAGAGCAGGGATAAACTACTCAAAACCACCAACAACCACTTGTCATCAGAGTTAGGCACATATCCAGCTTGTGAGGAAAATAGAAACAAATTGCTAGCATTGACTTTCTGGGAGCCTCAGGGATAAACTACTCAAAACCTCCGTCTAGCTTGCTCAGACCATTCTCTTCTCCACCCTGCACTGTACTTGTGTTTCCTTGTGTTCTGCGAGTTCTTAGCGTTCCAATGGTGGAGGTGGTGGCCAGCATGGTGGTCAGGCCGCTGGTGGCCATGGTGCTGGAGAAGGCGTCCACCTACCTCCTGGACCAGTACAAGGTGATGGAGGGCATGGAGCAGCAGCACAAGATCCTCAAGCGCAAGCTGCCGGCCATCCTCGACCTCATCACCGACGCCGAGCAGGCTGCAACCCACAGAGAAGGGGCCAAGGCCTGGCTCGAGGAGGTCAAGACGGTGGCATACCACGCGAATGAAGTCTTCGACGAATTCGAGTATGAGGCGCTCCGCCGCCAAGCGAAGAAGGAGGGGCACTATAGCGAGCTCGGCTTCGATATAGTAAAACTCTTTCCCACTCACAATCGTTTTGCGTTCCGTAACAAGATGGCAAAAAAGCTCCGCAGCATTGTGCAGGCCATTGAGGTCCTTGTGGCTGAAATGAATGCCTTTGGGTTTAAATATCAGCAACAAGCACCGGCATCCAAGCAGTGGCGGCAGACGGATTCCATCATTGTTGACCCAGAGAACATTGCTAGCCGATCAAGAGATGAAGAGAAGCAGAAGATTGTTAGGAGACTAATCGATCCAGCTAACACTGCAAATCTCATGGTCCTTCCCATTGTTGGAATGGGTGGGTTGGGCAAGACCACCCTAGCACAGCTCGTCTACAACGACCCTGACGTCCAAAAGCATTTCCAACTGAAGCGGTGGGTCTGTGTCTCAGATGATTTTGATGCTTATGACCTAGCTCGCAAAATCAGCCTAAACCATGGTGAGAAGGACAATGAAAAGGCACTCCTGAAGCTCCGGGACGAACTCAGTGGAAAGAGGTACGTTGTTGTATTGGACGATGTCTGGAACCGAGATCCTGATAAGTGGGAGAAGCTAAGGGCATGCCTTCAACATGGTGGTGCTGGAAGTGTCGTATTGGTGACAACTCGCCACAAAGAAATTGCCCAACTCATGCATACAGTTGAGGCCCATAGTATCACAACTTTGGACAAGAAATTCATAAAGGAAATTATTGAAAAAAGAGCATTCAGTTTGCAACAGAGTGAGCCTGCTCCTGAGCTACTTGCTATGGTTGATGAGTTTGCTGACATATGTGCTGGGTCTCCCTTGGCTGCAAAAGCACTAGGATCTGTACTGCGCACCAAGACAAGGCCAGAAGAATGGAAGGCTGTGCTAAAGAAAAGCAACATCTGCAACAAAGAGACTGAAATTTTACCAATACTTAAGCTCAGCTATGATGACTTGTCATCAGACATGAAGCAGTGCTTTGCTTTCTGTGCAGTGTTCCCTAAGGATTACGAGATTGATGTGGAGAAGCTGATCCAATTATGGATCGCACATGGCTTTATCCAGGAACAGAAAGAAGTTCGTCCTGAAACCATTGCCAAACAGATTTTCGATGAGCTGGCCTCAAGGTCATTCTTTCAGGATGTCAAGCAAGTCCGAGTCGAGGAAATTGAATGCATCGGGGGGTATTATCGCAGAAATATATGTAAGATGCATGATCTTATGCATGATATTGCACTGTCTATAATGAAAAAAGAATGTGGTCTCACAACTGACCAGCGAAGCCAGATTGAGTGGCTAACAGATACAGCTCGCCATTTACATTTGTCATGCGAAAAAACCAGAAACTATTTTGAATGATTCCTTGGCGAAAAGATGTCCGGCTATCAAGACACTTCTGTGTGATACATATATGAGAAATTCATTGCAGCATTTATCGAAATACAGCTCTCTGCAAGCATTACAACTCCGTAAATGCAACAGCTCATTCCCACTGAGACCAAAGCATCTGCATCACCTGAGGTACCTTGATCTCTCGAGAAGTTTTATCAGAGCACTTCCTCAAGACATAAGCATTCTATATAACCTGCAAATGCTGGACCTCTCGGGCTGCAATATCTTCGTGGACTTCCAAGGCAAATGAAATATATGATTGCCCTCCGTCACATCTATACTCATGGATGCAAAATGTTGAAGAGGATGCCACCAGGCCTCGGAAAACTCGAATCCCTACAGACACTTACATGTTTTGTAGCAGGTCGTACTGGCTCAGGCTGCAGTAATGTTGGAGAGTTGAAGCGTTTAAACCTTGGAGGTCTATTAGAGCTATGTCAGATAGAGAATGTGACAGAAGAAGATGCAAAAAAGGCAAACCTCGGAAAGAAGACGGAACTCAGAGAACTAACATTAAAATGGACCGTTGGTTGTGAGGATGATGCAAAAGTGCTTGAACAACTTGAACCTCATGATGGGCTGCAGGCTATAAGGATAGATTCCTACGGAGGCACCACTCCAACATGGATCGCTATGTTGCGAAACACGGTTGAGATCCATCTTTTCCATTGTGAAAAACTGCAATGGTTGTTCAACGGTGATACATGCTTCACTTTTCCAAATCTGAAGGAGCTTACGCTAGAGGGCCTGCTATGTTTAAAGAAATGGTGGGAGATAGATAACAGAGGGCAAGGAGAAGAGATCATATTTCCTCAGCTTGAGAAGTTGTTTATTAGTCGCTGTGGAAAGTTGACGGCATTACCTGGACAACCGACCTTCCCTAACCTTGAGAATGTTCGTATTGAGGAATGTCCAAAGTTGAAAACTCCTGCCGATTACCAAAAATCAATGTATTGAAGATGAAAGGACGTGGGGAAGAGATGTTCTCGTGGGTAGCTAGACATATGACTTCATTGACCAATCTGAAACTGAAGTCTGAAGATACAGAAACAACCTTGGGGCCAGCTGAGCATAGTTTGAGTGAAGTGGTGGACGGCAAGGAAAAATTGAATCATGATTTCCCTCTGGCGGTTATGGAGTTAGATGGGTTGAAGTCAGGTGTAACAGAGCTATGCGCGTGTTTTGTACAGCTTCAGGATTTGTCAATTGTGAGATGCGATGCGCTCGTCCACTGGCCAGAGAGAGAGTTCCAAAGCTTGGTATCCTTGAGGAAGCTAGAGATTAGCTGGTGCACAAGACTGACTGGATACGCAGAAGCTCCTCCCGAGCCATCAACATCATCAGAAATGGGTCCTCTCCTGCCAAGTCTAGAGTCTCTGGACATATGGAAATGTGAAAGTTTGGTAGAGGTCTTCAACGTCCCTGCATCTCTCAGGAGAATGCTAATTTGTGATTGCAGGCAGCTTGAGTCCATATTCGACAGGAGGCTGCAGCAGGGCAAGTCAGCATCATCGATTCTTGAAGGGTCATCTGTATCAGAGGTGTCTTCATCAGCAGCCGGAGCCAGGCCGGAGCATTTCCTCCTTCCATGTCTAGAATATCTACATATACAGAGGTGTGATAGCTTGACGGGGGCTCTCGATCTTCCCCCGTCCCTCAAGGTACTAGAGATCGAGTGCTGCGATGGGTTGAGATCACTGGAATCTCACTCGGGAGAGCTCCCGTCGTTGAACCGCCTCGAGCTTTGGGGGTGCAAAACCCTGTCATCCCTACCGGATGGGCCGCAAGCTTACTCATCTCTCCAACGTCTTCGCATTAGAAACTGTCCTGGTATAAAGACGCTCCCTACATGCCTGCAGCAGCGGCTGGCAGCCTAGTGTGGACATATCTAGATGCCCGTTATGAAGGTACGCACGCACCAAACATGTGTTGCATACACATGTACACTTACTAGTTACTACACTAGTGATTATTAAATGTAGTTACATAACGATAATAGCATGACTAGTAATCATTCCTTTTATCTAAATTCTTCTTTATTGTAATGCATGCTTTTCCAGTGTAACTTTCATGTTACATTAATATTTACAAATTTGCTCTGACGTCATTTGTGATCAGGGCCGAAACCCCGTCTATGGAAGCCCAAGACATGGAGATATGCCTTCCGTAGAGATTAATGAGCTATGAACATATATAACAACATGGGCATACTGAGGGAAGTTACCAAGCAGCAGGTTTGTAATATCATCACTGTCTGGATCCTTTCATTTTCCCAAGGATAAGCTAGTAGAATTATTTAGCATGCTCGTGCTTCTCAATACATCGTTTGCGGCAACCTGAGCAGCTGCGTCCCGCTTCCTCTTCTCCCCCATGATACTGATGTCGCCATTGCCAATGGTGAATACATTCTCAAGGCGAGTCTATAAGTCAGTGTACAGAGAGTACACTTCTGTCACCAATTTCAAGCTGTAGCTGCAAAAAAGGTAAAAGAAATCTTTCAGAATAAATTTCAAAGAATGAAGAGTTTCTTTTTACATGTAAGAATTTACTGTTGAAATAAGATCACAACATTTCAGGCTTCATTAGTGAGGCAAGTCATTACTTTTTTTTTGCAAGGTAAACAGTAGGAAGTGTCCTACACTCCTACTGCATATATAAATGGAAAAAGTCCTTTTTACTCCCCCAAGTATTGAAGTTGTTTGAAAAAACCCCCTAAAGTAAATTTTGGTTATATTACTCTTCTCAAGTATTAATACCATTCACTTTACCCCGTGGGCTGGTTTTGAACTGTAGTTTTGTTGAGGTGGACCATGATTTTGCCCACATGGTCGCCACATCACTTGATTTTGACACATGACTAACACCTCATAATCCATGTCATCTATGTCTTTCTTTTCCTCAATAGCTGAGAAGGAAGAGGAGGAAGACGTGTCATGTTCCTAGGCAAGTGGAATCATGGCACCGGACATGGCCCCACGAGAGCATCAGTGCTGGCCGAGAGATACGGAGGCAAAGCAGATCAACATGTCCACATTATCGTGTGACCAACCTCACCATATCGCGCCCTCGCTTGCCGTTCTTGGTCCCGTGCTCTCAATAATGGGGTCGCTGGTCTCCACTCCCTCAGATTCGTGCACCAGCAGCATCTCTCACTCGAGCTCCATGGAAGATAAGTAGCGTAGAAGATGTTGACAGCCATGGTGGAAGGGGAGGTAAGCAGAGAGTGATGGGGGAAGAAGGGTGAGGTCAGCTACCACGTGTGTAAAATCAGAAGATTTGGCATCTTATGTGGCAAAGCCACCATTAACATCATCAAAACCACTAAATGATACTAGGTCAAGGGGTAAAGTGAACTGTTTTCATGTTTGAGGGGAGTAACATGAACCAAAATATACTTTTAGAGAGTTATTCGAACAACTAGGTGAGTAAGATGACTTTTTCCTATATAAATTAAAATAACAAGAGTTAATGTACAACCATAGGCGAAGGAGTTTCTTTCCTTTGCTGATAACCACGGCAATTACATGTGTGGATTTATGCTTCCAAACTTAAATAAAAGGTTCAACATTTTCAACGAGTAGGTCACTCCGGGTAGTCCAAATGCACCAGGAAGCGAGAGGCAAGTCATTACTTACTGGGAATTTATTTCATCAGTTGTCTCAATCTACAAACCATGGTTAGCTAGGCAAAAAATGCCATAATACGACAATCAAGATTGTAACTATGCATTCAAATTCAAATTCACGTTAAGGGAAGATCAAAGAACATGTAGGCATATTCTAGTCCCTTGCTTAGGAAGACAAAACCAATGTAAATCAATGTCTCAAAACAACTAGGACGTAGTACCATACGTGGAAATATCCACCTCATATGATGCACGGAAATTGCAAGGCTACACTCAGGCTCCAAATAATAAGTTATGACATTCTATTAGATTTATAGATCCTACTAAGAGATCATACGTTATGTAGTTGACATCGCCCTGTCCTTGGGTTATTGGAGGATAAGCGAGGCATACTTGTAATGAAACTCCTCTACAACATGCAGAGAAAAGAGTACAAAGCAGCCGATTCAGTTCAGAGATGACTTCAACAAGAAGTACTAGCACAGACTGTATATTTATGGCAGCTAGTGAATTGTGGGGTTTGAGCAAATTGAAGTATTTTCAGCATATCGGACAACAGCAAAATTGTCGATGAGGTGGGCCTCGGACGGTAAGTGTTGGCACCCCGGGTCGGAGACCGAGGTGCTAGAGGTAGACTCGGGGAACGAAGCCAAGCGTCTGCGGGACTTATCCAGTTGCCGCCGAAGGTCGAATGCTACGATGAATGTAGTGAAATTGTATTGCGCTCTGTTCATGCGGGGTGCCAACTTGCCCTTATATAGGCAAAACCGGCTTACAAGTGTAAATACATTATTACCCTTAAAAAAGCTACAATCTCTACCTAGTCTGTCTCTCCGTACATTTGGCCGAACTCGTACTCTCCACCTCGCCGCTACCTACCACCTGCGCCGGCATATTCCTAGATTCCCTTCGCCGGTACGGCTCGCCCCTGCCTTTGTCGCCCTCAGCGCCGGTGACGTCGTCCTCGTCGGATGGACTCGCCTCGCCGTCCTCCTCGCCCTGGTTGAGTCGCCCTCTTACCTCGTCCAAGGGGGCCGACTTGATTCTTGCCTCCGTGGTTTAAGTCGTCCGACCGAGATGGCTCCCCGCCAGGCCGAGCCCATCTGAGATCCCTGCACCACCTCACGTTAATCACAATACGAACAGAGGATGGGGGTACCTCGTCATGGTACCTCGGCCGGACTCCCCCAACAGCAGCCCCTTGCGGGGGTGAATGGCGTGGAGCTCGACGCCATTCGCTCCCGCATCTTTAGCGGGAGTCGGAGAGCCCCGGACGAGGTGCCCCCGCCGATTCCCCTGACTCCGATCTTCTCACTCGCCAGTTTCCATAAGGACCGCCTCACATCACGGGCCGTTACGGCCCGGCCCGGTTGTTCCGGCCGTCGCCCGTTACTTTTCCTCGAAGACCGGACCACCCCGGGGCTATAAATACCCCGCCATCCCTTTCCGAGTGACGATACCCGCTTTCTCCGCTTGCAACTCGCCGCTCACCGCGCCCGAGCCTCCAAAGCCTCTCGTCCGGCTCCCATCTCCGGCACAATTCGCTGCTCACATTGGATCGCGATCAAGCGTCTGCAGGACGATTTGGCACTCGAGGAAGGAGGGACGACCATGTCGACCAGCAAGGCCGCCGCGGTTACGAAACAGAAGGGGAAGAAGGGAGCCGAGAAGGTTACTTACACCCGATGGCTTGGGACGACTCAAGCGTCGGAGACCACACTGTCTCGCCTCAGCGCGGCGGGGTGCTTCCCCTTGGGGATGGACGAGCATGGCCGGCCCTCCCCGAGGAAGGGTGTACAAGAGCTAAACCGCCGGCGGGCCACATCGTCGTATTCGCCGACCAGTTCAGAGCCGGGCTCACCTTCCCCGCCGCGCCCATTGTCCAGCTCATCTTAGACCACTTCGGCCTTGAGATCTCGGATCTCAACCCGACCGCCATATCTCGTTTGGCCATCTACGAGTTCACGATGAAGTCGATGCGGATGGACAGCACGGCGGCCGGCTTCGCCATGTTCCACGAGCCGGTGATGACTACCTCGGCCATCCACGATGGGCCCACTCTCTCTTCGGGACGATCGGCTTCCGAGGGTGCCGAGGCTCCGACGTCTCGTACCCGGCCATGGCGCTGAAAAACAAGTGGAAGAATTGGAAGAGCGAGTGGTTCTTCTACCGGGTCGGCGAGCTCGGCTTACTGGCAGCAAAGTCGCCCCCGGTACACCACTCGTACGCCGCTCGCCTCCTCGGCGGATTTGGCGAGGCGCGACGCCCTGAAGGTGATGAGCCACCAGCTCTCATCGCGCGACCTGGTCGAGGAGTACTTCCTTCTGAAGATCCGGCCGCTCGCCACCGGCTGGAGGATGAAGTGCAAGCCCATCCCGGATGGACAACCTCACGGGCCCTGTCCCTTCTATGGATACGAGCCGACGAAGGGGTACGACCTCGCCCGGGCGGAGCGAGACGCAAATCTCCTCCTGGGGCGCTACTTGCCGACCAAGGCGGCGATCGTCTCGAAGATGATCGCAGCTCGCCGGAACTGAGCCTGCGAGCTGTTCGGCTGGGAAGTTCCTCCTCGCCCAGACATCGCCCCGACTGGCGATACCAAGCAGGAGAGAAGAGGAAGCGGCCCGCTCCGGCCCCGAAGGCGAATACGCCGAAGAAGACGAAGCAGCTGAGCATTGCCGCCGAGCTGGCGGACTGGGGCAACGACGACGCCGACAGCGATCGTCACGAGTCGCCCGCTCGAGGCGGGGCGAACACCCGAGGGGTCCGAGGACGATGAGGAGTCCGAGGAAGGGTCGCGCGCCCAGGTAGCGACGAGGAACCTCCGGCAGAAGAAGTCGGACGACGTGGCGACCAAAACCGGTCCGGGCGTTGGCAAGGGTCCGATGGGCGGTCTCTTCGCCGCGATGCACTCGACGGCCGTGACGGAGGACCGGCTCTCCTGGAAATCGTCCTCCTCGTCTTCGTCCGATGTCGAGATTGATGAGGTCGTCGGCGCCGTTGAGACCGACGTCGCCGAGGGGTCCCTTCGAGACCCCACGGTCCCTTGTGCGCGATCGTCCCCCGAGGAGCTTCGCTCGGGCCAAGATGTCCCTGAAATTGCGGCGCCGAAGGACATGTCTCCAGTGGGGACGCCCGGGGGGGGCTCGCCCGTCGGCGCGGGTGGCGAGGTCGGTCCGGCCGAGGCGTCGGGGGCCGAGGGGGCCACTGGTGTCGATCGTCCCGGCGCCGAGGTAACGGTGCTATCTTCGTCATCCCTAAAGGGGAAGACGAGGAGCAGGAGTTCCCTCGAGTCGACCCAGCCGTCCCGCCCTCGCGTGGAGCTGTCCCGGTCGACTCGGGCCAGACTTCTTCGCACCTCACCGTTGGAGCTGGACCTCGTGAGCCGTCCGGGGGCGAGGTTGTCCGAGGAAGACGTGGCGGCGAGCTTCGCCGGGATGTCGGCCCTTCAAGTCGGAGCGGCTGCCCGGGCCGCGGCGCTGAAGGTAACCTCGCCATCCCGTTGTTTCCTCCGGTGCACGGATACTAACTCTTCCTTTTTCAGTGCCTGTTCGTCGCCGAGAGGCTGGCGCTCCTGGAGTCGCGCGCGGCCGACACCGAGGGCCCTTTGGCCGAGGAGCGAGGTCACACCTCCGACGCTCTACACGCCCTTAGCACTGAAGAGAAGAAATCGGCTGCGCTCGCCGCACGCCTGGACGAGAAGACCTCCGAGGTGGAGCTCCTAAGGGGCAAGCTGAAGAAGATGGAGGAGCGCGCTGTTCACGGCGGAGGGGGATCTCGTCGCAGAGCGAGAAGGGCCGAGGCACTTCGGAAGCGCGCCTCTGAGGCTGAGCAGTTGCTTGCGTCCGAGCGGGGAAGGCCGAGGCGCGGCGGCATCGCGTTGCTTCGGAGGAGAAGAAATCCGCCTCGGCCAACGGGAGACCGAGCAGCTCCGTGCCGACCTCGCCTTGGTGCACGAGAGGCTTGGTCTCCTTGCCGATTGAGATTCCCCGTGCGTACCGACTCGTGTCGGGGCTGTGCCACGCAGCGCATCTGGCAGTGACGTGGTCGGCCTTGATGTCGCCTCCCTTCAGTTGCGACGACATGGGAACTTACATCGAGGAGGGCATGAAGTGGGCGACTCGGTCTGCCACGACAACCACCTGGTGACCCTACATTTCGCTCAAGACAATGCTCGGCCGCCGCGGAGCTTTTACTCGGCTGCACCTTCCTGGCGACTCGGGCCGAGGCCCTCCGTCTTCACGGCTCCGGGCTATGTCGCCCCGAAGACGGCCGAGGTGGTTGGGGCCCGAGACAAGTTCAAGGGCGAGGATGACGCCTTCATGTCTTCGGTCTGGTCCTCGCGCAAGAAGGGGCAGAAGTACGTGGAGGCGATTCAGAAGTCCCGGAAGCGGCCGAGCGCGGTACGAGCTCGAAGGGCGCGGGAGGCACCTCGGGCTGAAAATCGGCCACCTCGTCTTCGCCGGCAAAGGTTTAAGTTGCCTTCGGGGCCGGTTAAAGTTTTTCCTTTTTGTCGCTGCGTCGACGTGCTTGCCGCCTGTGGCGTTTTTGTGAACTCGCCGTGTGGCGTAGAAATCTTTTGGTAATCATGAGTTGGCCGCGTTCATTTTTATCGATGTTCATTTTTATCATGCTTGCTTGCAGACTAACGTCGCTGCGACATAAGTCGCCTGCCGGGCGACGCGGTTCTCGCCCCTTCGTGGCCATGTCGCACAGCATTGCTCGGCCGCCCTGCCGGCTACTTGGAGGGATGTTTGACGAACCTGAGGAGTCCGTGGAGGATGTCGCCCTGGGTTCCGTCGCGGCTCGGGGAGGGGGCTTACTTGCCGTGGTTGGCGAAGAGGTCGAAAGTGGCGACCTAGGTAGCGACTCGGCCGAAGCTCGAGGGGACGAGGACTTAGTTCTTTTGGCCCTCGCCGCTGAACTGTCCAACGGCGACGAGTAGGATTGTTCTGTTTTTTAGCTCGCCCCAGATTCTGGGACGTCTTTCGACTTGGTGATTTTTGGTGACTTGTAATTCATTGTGACCGAAGGGGAGCCTTCCCCTACCGAAACATAAAGGGGCGACCGCGAAGTAGTCGCGGTCGCCTCTCTTTGTAACCGACAGATCTATTTATTCGCTTGTTTTCGTGTGCTAGGCAAGGTATTTCTTGGTCGGGGCGTGTCGCGAGGTAGTGTAGGACTGTCGATCATCTTTCCTCGTTTAATACCATGTCGCTGGTAGTCAGCGGTCGACCTTACGCGCCATACTATCGTGGACCGAAGGGGCCTTCCCCCCCGAAATAAAGGGGCGGCCATGAAGTTAAGGCATCGTCGCCTAGGTGAGGACGAGGCTCTGGCCGAGCTACCGTCGGGGCGCGGCGCGGAGCCGCTTGATAAGTTAGGGCGTGTTAAGTCAGGGCGCGGCGCGGGGCCGTGTCGCCACTTAGGCCGAGGTGCGGAGCCGGGCCGTGTCGTAAGTTAGGGCGCGGCGCGGGCCGTGTCACCACTTAGGCCGAGGCGCGGAGCCGCCGTGTCGTTAAGTGAGGCGCGACGCGGGCGGCCGTGTCGCCACTTAGGCCGAGGCGCGGAGCCAGGCCATGTCGTTGTTAAGTGAGGGCGCAGCGCGGGGCCGTGTTGCCACTTAGGCCGAGGCGCGGAGCCGGGCCGTGTCGTCGTTAAGTCAGGGCGCGGCGCGGGGGCCGTGTCGCCATTAGGCCGAGGCGCGGAGCCGGGCCGTGTCGTCGTTAAGTCAGGGCGCGGCGGGGGGCCGTGTCGCCATTTAGGCCGAGGATAATAAGCTGCTATGATAACCAAAATATGCCCTTTTTTTTACAAGGACGACGTCCTTTTAGCTGACGCAGCAGCATTCCTCTCACCGGGTAGATGTAGTACTCCTGAGATTGTCGGCGTTCCAGCTGTGCTTGAGGACGACTCCATCAGGTCCCCTAAGGCGGACAACGACGGCCGAGACGACGACATGACTTCTGTAACGGCCCTTCCCACTTGGGGGCGAGCTTGCCGTCGGCTTCGGGATTGAGCTTCCTCTTGAGCACCAGGTCGCCCACCTTTATCGTCTTGGCTTCACCGTCTTGTTGTAGTGTCCGCTGTGGTGGCCTGGTACTGGTCGATGTGGAGAGCGGCGCCGTGCCCGACCTCGTCGCAGCCCCTCGAGCGACGTGAGGGTGAATTATCGTCGTCTGGAGACCTCGCGCGTGCGAAGGGACTCCAACTCGACTTCTGCCGGAGTGACGGCTGCTCGCCGAATATCATTCGAACGCGGGTGTGGCCCCGTCGCCCGGCTGACCGAGGTGCGAGACGACATAAGACGTTGGGGAGCTCGTCCGTCCCACTTCTCTGGCAGGAAGCTCGAACATGCGCTCGCCGTAGCCCTGATAGAATGATGCCGTTCGCCCCTTTCCCCGCGCCGTTAGCTTTGGGGTTGGCGACGAGGCGAAGCAGAGTTTGATGCCGAGGCCGGAACAGAATGTTCTGAAATTCGCCGCGTCGAATTGCGTCCCTTGTCCACGGTAAGCTCGCGTGGAAGACCAAACCGGCAGACGAGTTTTTCCAGACAACTTCTGCACGGCGGCTGAAGTGATCTTCGCAGTGGTTCGGCCTCTATCCATTTGGAGAAGTAGTCCAGGGCAACGACGACGAACTTGGCGCCGCGGCTCGCCGTTTTGAAAGGGCCGATGAGGTCCACCCCCAGCGGGCGAGGGCCACGAGGGCGAGATGGGTGCGTCACCGAGGCTGGTTTGTTAGTGGCCTCGGCCCAGCCACTGGCAAGCGGGGCAGAACCGCACCAACGTCTGGGCGTCGGTCAGGGCCGTAGGCCAGTCGAAGCCGGCGCGGTAGGCTTTGGCGATCAGGGAACCGCGTGGGCGAGGTGCGAACCGCAAAGCCCTTGGTGGTCTCCTTGAGGCAGGCTCCGTCCTTCCTTCGAGTGCGAGCCAGCAGAAACGGGGCGCATATACCCCTCGCTTGTAGAGCGAGCCTTTGTGGAATGACGAAGCTCCGAGCGCGCGCGCGCGAGCGCCGTGCTTTGGCCGGTCCTCAGGGTATCCTTTCCGACACGAGGTTCTCTTCGATCGGGTCCTCCAGTCTTCGGGCGAGGCGGCGTCCTGGGGAGATGTGTGTGACCTCAGACGCAACCTCGCCGAGTGGGCCATCAGGATTTCGCTGAACGCACCAGTTGAGGCGCGGTGGGTGCCGCCGCTCGCTGCCCGGAGCCAGAAGATCGGTCCTCGACATTGTCCCGCGCATCGCGCGGGATACTCTCGATGTGATACCGTGAAGTGTTTTCTCGACGGCCCTTACTGCGCCACAGTACTTCCACCATTCTGGTCTTTGCCTGTGTAGTCCTTTCCGACTTGGCCGCGACCATTGCGAGTCGCTTCGCGACGAGAGGCGGCGTGCCCCGACCGCGCGTTGTCCTATGGCGGGAGGCCGAGCAGGAGAGCCTCGTACAGCGGCGGCGTTGTTTGTCATGTTGAAGTTCAGGCGGGCCGAGTACAGCACCTTTGCTCGGCGATATCAGGACCGCGCCGACCCCGCTCCTTCTGCACACCAGCACCGTCGACGTAGAGCGTCCAGACGAGTCGCCCGCGACGGGTTGGAAATCCGGTGCGGGGTACTCCACGTCGAGCGAGGATGTCGTGCGAGGACCTGCGACTTGATGGCGGCTCGGGGAAGAACTCAATGGTGTGTAACGGGGCTTAGCTCGCTGCCCGCATTGACTGACTCGTCGGCTGTGGCCTCTCGGTTGCGGACATCATCGCCAATGGGACGGCGTCGTGACCGCGACTGGAGTGTGCCATGAAGTAGTAGCGGAGCTTTTCGGGAGCCATGATCAGCGCGTATGCCAGCTTCTCAGACCTCGTGTATAGCGCAGCTTCGCCCCTTGCATGACGCGGAGACGTAGTAGACCTCGGGTTCTGGGTCCGAGCCTGCGCCCTTACCAGGACGGCGCTAACGCCGAGGCCAGTGTTGCGGCGAGGTACAGTGCGAGACATCCCCGGGACCGGGCTCTGGAGCAGCGGAGGCGATGCGAGGTTCTGCTTGAGGTTCTCGAAGGCGAGCTGGCACTCGTTCGTCCGTCCATGTTCGAACTTCCCGAGCCCCTCAGGGCTTTGAAGACGGGAGCCCTTTTGTCGCGGAACGAGACACAAATACCTTCCAAGGAGCGAGGCGGCGCGCCAGCTTCTGACTTGCTTGGATCGTAGTGTGGGGACCCTGCTGAGGATTGCCTGTATCTTCTTTGTGGTTGGCCTCTATTCCTTCCCGCTGTGAGACGAGGAATCCAGCAACTTCCATGTGCGCACGAGCCGCTGATAGACACATTTCTCTGGGTTGTAGATGCATGTCGGAC
>JAGXJF010004601.1:0-78695 GCA_019208055.1 Stipa capillata
AGGGGGCTGGCCGCTCGGGGAAGACCAGACTCGCCCCCTGGGCCAAAAGCCCCTCGAGCCGACCCTGGATTTCGCTCTCCATGAGCTCCTCCGCGGACTCCCGAGTCGGGTCGCTTTCGCCGGTGTACTCGTACATCGGGTGCGCCCGCAGCTTGGCCGGCTGCACCCGCCAGCGGACGAAGGTCGCGGCGACGACCGCTCCGGTGACCCCGGCCTTCATCGCCGCCTCGAGCTGCGCCATCACCACCGCGACGCTGTCCTGCTCCCTCTCGAGTGGCGGGTCCGACCAACTCGGCTTGATCACCGGCGGCTGACCCGAGAAGGCTGGCAGCGAGAGTGCCGGGTTGGCACAGTAGAACCAGAAGGTGTGCCAGCCTTTATTGGACGTCTGCATTGGCGGGGCCGGGTAGCTCTTCGCTGTTCCCGACCTCAGCTGGAACCCGGCGCCGCCCACCACGGCCAGGCTGTCTCTGCTCGGCTGCGGCTTCACCATGAAGAGGTGCTTCCACAGGGCGAAGTGCGACTGGATGCCGAGAAAGCACTCGCAGAGGGTGATGAAGCAGGAAACGTGGAGGATGCTGTTCGGGTTGAGATTGTGAAGCTCCAACCCGTAGTAGTAGAGCAGCCCCCGCAAGAATGGGTGCGCTGGCACGGAGAACCCCCGCTCGAAGAAGGGGCCGTGGACGACCAACTCGCCGGTGTCGGGGGTAGGAATGGTCTCCCCGGCGGCGGCGCGCCACCCGACCAACTCCTTTGGTGGCAGATGCCCGAGTCGCACGAGGAGTGACAGCCGAATGTCCGTCGCCGTCGACTTCACCCACAGGGGCCATCTGGCTAGCAGGCGACTCCTCCTCACCCAGCAACTTCCAAACCAAAGCATCCTCTTCGGCTTCCGTCGGATCGGCTTCCCAATCCGGGATTGCATCCGAGGTGGTTGAGGCGGCGGTTAGGGTTTCGAATGGAGCGGCGTGTGCGGATGGATTTGGGAGAAGAAGGCGAAGCGTTCGGGCGCGAGGAGGAAGACGAAGGCGAATGGGTGCGTGGGCCAAACCCGTGACCTTTTCGGGGTATTAAAAGACGGGCCGACGGTTCGGCTCCCCCACATGCCCACGTGTCCGAATCTGCCGCGTCCCACTACGCGCCTCTCCGAATTCCTGCGCGCATCCCGCGGGCCACGTCGCGCTTATTTCGCGCCCCACGACCTGGCGGCACCGCGATTCGTGCGACTTAATGAAGGGACATCCGACGATTGGCCTTTCAGGCTGAGAACCCGACGGAGTACGTCTCCGCCACACTGCGGCTGAAGCGTATTCCTCGTAAATCACTAGCCGGCTGCCGGGAAGAGTCGGCGCCGGGCGCTTTGGCTGCGAAGGGTATCAGAGGCTGGCCTCAAGCAGGAACGCAGTCGACTGAGTACACCCGAGTGAGGGACAGTAATGGCGTGCCCTCCGTGGGCCACAAGTTGGACGCTGAGCAACTCAGAGCTACTGGATTCTCCACCCAGACCTGTCGAGCACTTAAGTCTCGAAGGCCCTGGTAACTGGGATCCCCAGTTTCAGTGGAATGACCCGGTATGAGACTTTGAAACTCGAGAACCTATGCGCCGTGTCTGTTTTCTCTGGTTCGGACAAGAATTTCGGAGGCATTCCTTCAGGGGACTCCAGCTGGCCCTAACCCTCTCGGGGAGGCCGGGTGCTACTTGGGAATTCAGTCGGGATTCATGGCATGCCCCACGCCGGGTTATCAGTCGGTCCCTGTCCCCAGGGATGGACCGAGTGCCACCAGAGATGGCCCGTTAACAGCTCAATCGCCTTAACATTCCTGCCTTACGGGTGAGTGTTATTTGGCTCTAATTGTCTTGTTTGCAGGAGTTCCATTAGCCCTTCGCAATCTCCCAGTTAGCCGAAGTCAGTCGGGAAGATCATCCAGAGGCAAAGACCGGCAGTGGTGAGATCGTGAAGGACTCGGGGGCTACTGATGATGACATGGCACCCGGGTATCATCAAGGAGGACGAATCCGGCCTCCCGGCCACGGGATGGGCCGGGCCGACTACTCGGAGTCCGACTACAGCACGGGGGCGCCTCATCAACGTGGAGTACAAGACAAGGACTATTACCAATCCGGCATACCCGAAATCTGTTGTAACCAATTAGGAAACATATCTGTTAACCGATCCGGACTCCTGTAACCCTATCCCGGCCGGCTATATAAGGCCCGGTAGGGGACCTCCGATCAGTATCATATAGTATCTGATCTCATTGACCTTGCCTCCATTGTTTCTAACCTCAAGCCCCCTCGAGATCGATTCTCTAGGGCTTGCGGCACTCGGGGATACACGCAATACCAGCCACCAAACACAGGACGTAGGGTATTACCTCTCCGAGAGGGCCTGAACCTGTCTAAATCTTGTCTCCCGTGTGCACCCATCCAGATTTGCTGTGCTCACGCCGCCCCATAAGTAGTATTGCCGGAATAATACTCCGACAGTATGGGTTTCGCTGTCTCGCCTGTGAGAGGGACGGGCGGGTTAAGGCTTGTTTTGGATGTGTCCATGTGATGATCTGTGGCGAGGTGAGCGGGTTTGATCTGGGGGGAGGGAGGGGGTTTCGGTATGGTCGGTTTACATCGTCCACAATAGTGCTTAAAATAGAATCTGGTTGCCCATCAGGCCAAACCAGAGGGAATTTACAATTTAAAGCATTGCGAGCGAAAAATTGAGCAGCATGCCTCAGTAAACACCGATCCAGCGACTCTGGAGGTTCCAGGGGACAGCAAAGTGTCGATGACCACTGTTGCGAGCCTGTGACTGCTGCTGATTGTTGTGGTGACATTATCTCTGCTGGATGTGAGGAATAACTGAAGAATTTTGGTTTTGCTCAATTTTTATTGGGCAGGGGTTCGTCCTCTTATCTGTTCTCTAGGTGTGTTGAATTGTGCCGGAGTTGGAAGTTTACTACTAGGAGAAACTTATGCCTTGTTAAACCTTAATATGTTATATGTTGTGATGATTTATGTGGGAGTTCTAAATTCTGCCTTATGCTGATTTGTGGGTGCATTTGCTTGATGCTGGTTGGGATAATCAGTGCTGCTGTTGGATTGATGGTTCTAAGTAGCAATTATTATGCAGGTGTTTCTTAATTTATGTGTTTATTGTGTCATAGTTAGTGTAAACAATCCTGCATATTTTATTAAAAATCTGAATAATGTATTCTCTTCTTTTGTCCAGCATGAGGTACAGCCACATGAGGGAAGGTCCTCAAAATCTAGAGAGGGACAGAGAACGAGAGAAGGACAAGGACAGGGAGCGTAACAGAGATCATGGTAGAGATAGAGAAAGGGGCCGGGACAAGGACAGGGAGAGGGACCAGGGTGACCGTGACCGCGATCGTGATCGCCACCATAGGGAGCACCGTGAAAGAAGTGAAAAAAGGGAGCACCGTGAAAGAAGTGAGAAAAGGGAGCACCGTGGCCGTTCTGATGATCGTGATCGTCACCAGAGCTGTGACCGTGATGTTGAAAGGTACTGTGTCTAAATTTCTAGGGATTTAGTTATGTTAGTTCCAACATTGCAAGTTATGAGTGCTATTGAATTATATTGAAAACCATTCACTCTGCGGGACTCACTAGGCTGGTTTTTTTTTATCTTCAGAAAATGAAAATTTGCAACATGTAATTTTTTTTTGCTCAGGTATTGCTTTTTCTGGGGTATGTTTAATAGATACTTTTTGAGTTTTTAGTCTGGTCTGGGTAAAATTATTGTTCCTTGAAACTGCACTTTGTGTCGCACACTATAATCCCTTAGCTTGATTTATATCTCCAAGTCACCTAATGAATTAGAGGACTGTTAAATGTGGGCACTTCTGCTGGTGTATAGTTGTCTTGTAGCTTGGGTGGTTAATAGTTGTTCGTGATGTATGCAGTGGTAGTCTGCACTCAAGCATAATCTTACTGTTTAATGATAATACTCCCTCCAGTTCTCTAAAAGCTGATGCTTTTGACATAGGTAGAGTCAAACTTTTGTAACTTTGACTGTCATTACCATTTAATTATATGTATAAATTTTTCTTCAAAAGTATTTTCGTAATAAATATGTTGGGTCTTATATTTTAAATATGTAAATCAATGGTCAAAGTTGTGTTTTGGAGACCATGGTGATGTCCAAAACGACAGCTTTTAGAGAACTGGAGTGAGTATATGCTTAACTGGGGTTGTTAACAACTTCTGTTAATCGATTTTCTTTTACGGAAACGGGTAAAGTCGCATTTTCTGGTGAAATATTTTGTTATAATACAATGGTATCCTCCAAAAAATTTCTATCTTGAGAAAACAACTTTTGCAAAAAATAAAAATAAAAATCCTATTCTTCTACTCTATGGAAATCTGTTATATAATGCAGAAGAGACCGTGATAGAGATGGCCACCGTAGGCATTGCTCCCGCTCCCGTTCAAAGGGTCGTGACTGCAGATCCAGATCTCGTTCGCGCTCTCGTTCAAAGAGGTATGTGTTGAATGTCCTCCAAAGGCTTAACCGAGGAAGACAAATCAAAAATCAACATTTGCTTTTGATAGCTGCCATCAGATGCAATTTTTGTATGCTGTTATTTCTTTGTTTTGTATGTTTGGAAAATCGTATGTAATGGACAAATTTGAACTACCATGTTTTGGTTTCTTGCTATTACCTTTGGATGGTAATTGATAATACATTGTTTAGTTGATGCAGATCTTTTACACATGATTTGTTCTTTGTTATATACCTTATCAGCTGGTTCTACTATCTTTATCTAATTTGCTATTTTCCGTTTGTTGAACTACTTAGTAATGTCTGTTGCATTGAAACAGCAAGCGCGTGAGCGGATTTGACCAGGGACCATCACAAGCCATGCCTATAGTTGCTCCTGGTGCAATCCCAGGTATGTGACAAGCAACACTGTGTGCTGGTTTCATTTTTTTGTGTGTTTTAAAATTCCTCAATAAGGCAACTGGTAAACAGTTATTATGCGCATACATTTTTAATAAACAATTACTGCTGCTGGAATGACTGTGCAACCATTCACTTTCACTACAATGCCATTGATACCAACTTGGACCATTTCAAATCGTTGTTCTCATAACTATATTGACCATTTCTTCTTTCAGCACTGTTAGCAGGGTTCCAATTTACAAGTTTTGGTGGCTCCCAGTCAAATAAGTTATTGAAAATTTATCCTTCCATTTCTTTTCCTGAGATCTTCTAGGAATAGTCTGCCTACTAGCCTCTTTCTGGCCTGCCACCAGAAATTGGCTGTGCTCTGGGAACTGGCCCCATTCTGAAAACTGGAACCCTGCAGTTTAGTACCAGTGGATGCCTTGGAAGTCATGGTAATCATTGCTACATGGATGATGTTTCCTTATATAGAAGATTGTAAATTCGCATTTTATTTTACCTGGTATCTTGAACTGAGCGACACTTTTCTTTTTTGTTGTTCTTGGTGTTTGTTTGTTTGTTGTTTTTGCATATGGGTAGGAATGCTATCTTGGGCCACTTTGTCCAACATCTGCCAATGGAATGAGCCGACTACTGTAGCTTAATGTGCAAGGAGGGAACACTCTGGTTTGATATCTTGTTCGTCTTCAACTAGTATCTAATATTACCTTACGGTAGTTTCATAATGATTACTTTTGGTCCTTGTCTCCTTGAATATATGCTATCCATTCTCTATGGAATTTGTGGGAAGTGGACCTAAGGTAGATTCATAGTGATGGTGGAATTTTTATATGTCATGATAATCACTTGTATATCTACTAGAAATTGTTATTTTTTAACAGTTCCCTGTTGATGAATTGCAGGTCAGCTGCCTGCAGTTGCCCCTGTTATTCCTGGGATGCTTCCGTACATGTTTAATTTACATCGCAGGTGACTACTATGTTCCTTTTAAGATTCAGTGTAGCTAGAGCTCAATCCATGGATGATCCATTCTGTCACAACCAGGCAATCTGATTCACTCTTATTGCAACTTATCTGGTGGTGGTAGAATGAACAGCCTGGGGAGATGACACTTCAACTCTTTATTATTCGATATTTTGTCTTTCTAATTTTTCCCTTCTATTTGCATCAGTTCAATCCACTTGTTATTCAGCCACAAGCCATGACGCAACAGGTATATGACTTTCCTTACTTAATTTACTGGTGCTCTGTGATACACACTGATGTACATCATGGTTAACAACCTTTTCTTAGGCTACTCGGCATGCTCGGCGTGTCTACGTTGGTGGACTTCCTCCAACTGCTAATGAGCAGGTAATTACTTGATTAACTTGTTTTTCTTAACGTGTCTCTCTCCTTTTTTGGTCTGCGCTTCATATTTTGGTCTTCTTTCTGCAGACAGTCGCTATATACTTCAATCAAGTTATGGCTGCTATTGGAGGAAACACAGCTGGTCCAGGTGATGCTGTTCTTAATGTATACATAAACCATGACAAGAAATTCGCTTTTGTGGAGATGAGGTCTGTGGAGGAAGCAAGCAATGCAATGGCCTTAGACGGTATAATGTTTTGAGGGAGCACCGGTGAAGATTAGAAGGCCCACAGACTACAATCCTTCCCTGGCTGCTGCACTGGGTCCAAGCCAGCCAAACCCGGATCTCAATCTTGGTGCTGTTGGTTTAACACCTGGCTCAGCTGGAGGTTTAGAAGGCCCTGACCGCATTTTTGTGGGTGGCCTACCCTATTACTTCACAGAGGCTCAAGTGCGGGAATTGCTTGAATCCTTTGGACCATTGCGAGGATTTGATCTTGTGAAGGATCGGGAAACTGGCAACTCGAAGGGTTATGCCTTCTGTGTATACCAGGATCTTAATGTCACCGACATTGCCTGTGCTGCCCTTAATGGTATCAAGATGGGAGACAAGACCCTCACTGTTAGGCGAGCAAACCAAGGTGCTTCTCAACCTAGGCCAGAGCAAGAAAACATCCTGCTGCAGGCACGGCAACAGGTGCAGATGCAGGTACGACTCAGCTCTCAAAAGATATGATTTTTATTGGAAGGTTTGTATTAGCCTTCTAACTTCTGACTATGTTGCTTTCTGAGCAGAGGCTCGTGTACCAAGTTGGAGCCCTACCGACAAAGGTGGTATGCCTGACCCAGGTGGTTTCAGCAGATGAACTTAGAGATGACGAGGAATATGAGGACATTTTGGAAGACATGAGGGAAGAAGGACGCAAATATGGTAAACAGCATTACTCACGGACTTATCCATTATCCTGTTTTGAACCCTTGCATTCTGATTTTATCATTGTTTTCAGTTACTGAACTGGTTTTCTTTTGTGTGTTTGTCTCTGTGTGTCTTTTCTGTAGTCCACATAAATGCCATTGCAGAGTCTTTTATAATCCGTCCTCATGCAATATTGGCAATCGGGCCTAACCTACAGAAGACACACTATTCTTTTTCACTTGGATTTGTTTGATCATATATCATCTCGTTCTTGTGTATATATGTACTCACTAACACTTGGACAGGTAACTTGGTGAAAGCTGTTATCCCACGACCTGACCCCAGCGGCGCTGCTGTTGCCGGAGTTGGGAAGGTAAGTCCTGGTTTTTTAACGTGATCCATCATTAATACGGATTTTGCACACACCTATTCTGATTCATTAACTTTCTTATCTGCGTTGCAGGTGTTTTTGGAATATGCAGATGTCGACGGCTCAACCAAGGCGAAGACAGGGATGCATGGTAGGAAGTTTGGTGGGAACCAGGTGGTTGCTGTGTTCTACCCTGAGAACAAGTTTGCTGACGAAGACTACGACGCATAGATGAAATCTCCTCTGCATAGTTGTTAACACCAATATCTTTATGTAGTTTTCGAACATCAGTTTTATATGCTTGCGGGACCATCTATTATGCATTATATTTGACTAAAAGATTTATCTCTGCAATTTCTGCGTTTGGCTGTTATAACTAGCTGTGCTCAGGCTATATATAATGATAGCAATGTGGAGTTTAAATTCGTTCTCACTAGGGAACATACGTAGTTGCGTCAGGTAGCTAGGCGGGCTATAATCCGCTTTAAGCTCAGTAGGGCTCTCCCCTGCGGAATGCAGATAATTAAAGGTCTGCTTTGGTGGGTGGCTGTTATTTAGAAAATGCTATATGTTTGTAGTCTGATTTTTGTTTTTCATAGGACTAGTTTTCGTTGAATGAAAAAAAAATGTTTCTGTTTGGACAGAAAAATGTTTCTTCCGTGTAAAATTTGTTACATGAAAATATCATATTGCATTGGTTCTAAAAATTTATTATATATATTTTATAAAATATTTTCATCACATCATAGAAATGTTTCTATGTATCCAATGCTAGAATCAGACGTTAGATCTTTAGTCCTGTCCTAGTTATTTTGGTCGGACGAAGCCGTGACCTCTGTGTACGTATAATTTGATTATTATTGATAATTAGCATTTTTTAGTAATCATAATTTTTTGTTGTAAGATTAGTGTTGCAAGTGTGCGTTGATTAGTGATGATTAGCATGTAATAGTGCGTTGATTAGTGTAAGCACCGCGACGTCGAAGCTTGGTCTGTTCACTTGGTGTTGATGTTTGATGCCACGGTTAATATCTGCATATGTGTGTGATGCATATGTCTCCTTCCGTGCTTAGAACATGTATCGTTGGGAATGAATCTAGTGGTGCTGAAATTATTTTGTTTCCGCTCCGATCTAACCACTACAAGTGTAGCGTTTTCCAACGCCCAACATAGGCACCCTTGCTTCAGATTTATTCATCAAAATGGACCAAATGAAGAATATACCCCTAGGGAAGTATGGGAAAATGCCAAAGCGTAGAAGGAAAAAAGGTGTGCATTAACTTTTTTAAAAAACTCATATTAGAACATGGGCACGCACACTCTAAAAAAAAACGTGAGCACACGCGCATGCAAAAAATTATAGAAGAGGGTGACTATTTTTTTTTGTCTTTTGTAATGTGAGTGTAATATATGATTATATTTCTATACAATCTTTTGTATGCGCATGTGCTTTTTCTTTTTGAAATCAAGAGAGAGCTTATATATTAAAACACCATGTTATTACATCGTGCAATACTAACTTATTCCGCCACGTAGGCTAGAGTTGAGTCTTGCAAAACATCATTACACCTCTCTCCTATCAAAAGCTTCTAAGGAATGGGTAATGTCATTCGCAGTGCGATTAATCTTCACAATCGAAACCTCAGGAAGACGAGACATAGTCCCATGAATTTCCTTACGAATAGCACGACGAATGGATCGATCGTCCTTAGCCGTCATGAGGGATGGATGTACAATCAAGCAATCAGTCTGAAAAATAATTTCCATTTCCGAGCTAACCATCAGACGTAGACTGTGCAAGCAAGCCAATATTTTAGCTTCCTCGGAAGAGCAATTCTCCAGGAAATCCCATGCTGAGAGCCCATCATTATCTCTGGCAATAATATCAATGCTCGCAGAATTAGATTACATATCAAAGCTAGCATCAACACACACAACATGTTAGAGCACTCTAACATGTCGTAGTCTACAAACTCTTAGAATAATATCGTATTTTATCCTTAAAATTTGCAAAGCTAGGAACTAACAATTTGGAGATTTAGGAATTTTTTTTTACCTATGCAGCTCACTGGCCCTGAATCTCAGCTTGTTAGCTTGCTTGTTTCTCTTTTACGTGGCTGATAAAGAGCAATCGTTTCTAGGAGGGTGATCCCCTAGAGTTGCCCCAAAATCCACACCTGTCCAACAAATCAAGGCCATTATTCATTTCCTGAGGACGAGAAGAAGTTCGCCCTCGCCGTCTTCTTCACTTCTGGCTTTAACTCGATCTCTACCTGCAAAGTGCTCTATTCCTGTTCCCTCTCATTCCCACCGCGATACTATCTAGCATGATATATTTCTAGTTGTCCTCTTATGTTCAGCGGTCAAAGAAGAGAAATGATCTAGATGACTCATTACGCATGCAAATATATAGACGGTGCGAGGAGAAAATGAAGCCAGCAAGAAAGAAGTAATGATGTGTGTAGGCTAGTAGGAGTGATGTCTTATTATAATTAACTAAATATTCGTGTGTTGCTATGAAAGAAAAATATTGTATTGTAGAGTTGTATAAAGATTTTTATCGTCATAGTCCGTAACTTTATGCTAATTAAAAATTATCTTAAAATATACATCAATCGAATCAATTATCACTAAAAAACTCTGAAATATATATCTACCACACGAAAATGATGGCGATTACAATAATTTTTTCGTAACTTAAGAGTTAATCTTGATAAAGGTGAATGAATCATCACCAACTCAAATTTTTATAAGAGTAAATATGCTAAAACTACACAACTACAGGAGGAAATACTATAAAATAGAACTCGTGGGCAACCTACACTACAGATAAGATATTTATGATTTGTCACTTCACACGTTGCCGTTTAAAGAGTTGTCACTCGATGTCTCGTTGGCATGCTGATACAGAGGTCACATGTTAGTGAGACATGGAGCGAGAAATCCTAAAGTGCCAACGAACGTAGTGGCGAAACAGTAACAACATCTTTGTAGTGCATGAGAGCTGATAACATATTTTTCTTGCTTGTAGAATTTGATAGCCTAATATGCATACATAAGTCAAACTGGTCTCTTGCTTGCAAGATAATCTAGATCGATGCTATTGTGAATTGAAATTTTAAGTCATATCTGTATTTTTATTTATGGAAAGTTAGAAAACAAACGGATACGTGCCAGGCGGAATCGCAGACCAAAAGGAGGATACAGTGTGTAGTGGGCTGGCCAATTTGCATGACGCCAAAACGCAAGTGGCCCGGCTCGACAGACATGAGTGCAGCCGATGAGTCTTTTGTGCATTGTCTTGCCATTTGGTATTATGATGGATTAGGGCGATAATCTCTCTCTTTATACTTGGCTAGGTGTTTTTTTGAACATGTTGGCAACAGATATATTATTTCAGTCAAGTGCACAAATCAAACGGGTGCAAATGTGATGAGAACAACCACTTGATAGTAGCATCTGACTAATTGGTTAGACGGTTGTTGATATTTTCAGAACCGTTTTTTTCCATTGCACATTTAGAATAAGCATACCACAATCGGAAGATAAGTCGATTTCAACCTTTAGCCTGTTTGAGCTTAGTTTTAGGTTGGAACCGCTTCCACGGTGCGGCATAACACAATGCCTAGCTAGCAAATTAAAGAGGGGAATGCTTCAATTGGAGTTATAGTTAAGCAACGAATGTAGAACACAATGTAGTTTTACACTAACATTGAGGAGCGTAACCATGTAATGCACTGGGCAACAACGAAACGGCTGGAACGAGTGTCCCAACAACCAAACGTCCTCAAATGAATATTGCTGAACCTATCTACGTATAAGGCCATTCCCAATGCTCCACGGTGTATAGGTGCTAAGAATGCCACATAGATGAAAAACTGACGTGGCAAAGCTATTAAGGAGGAGAGAGAGCACTTTGGTGACCCCAGGAAGAAACTATGCCAAGCGCGTGGACCTATGCAAAACGCCTATGCATGGGGGAGTTTAGTTGCTAAACAATTAAATAAAGGAAGCTTAGCTACAAAAAGCTAAGTACCTATGCATTGGGGAGTTTAGTTGCTAAGCTCTTTCATGCACTTAGCACTTCATCTAAGCTCCTGCGTATTGGGAGAGGCCTAATAAAGCCATCACTTGGCACCGGACCCTCATCACTAACACCTGCATGCACAAGAAGAAGCACAAGAGCACCGCGGTCCACCTGCCTGTTGCAAGAAGTTTTGAGATACTATGTTGGAGAAAGGGTTTGTCTTGAATAGTCCCTTTCTCTGTTGGTCTCCCATGCTCCTCTATGGTCTCTCATGGCTCTCACGCTAGACGTCATGCTGATATATCGTTCTACGGTTGGTGTTTAGGAAGAAGCACCCGAACATACCGAAGTGTTCTATTCCAGTTGCCCCTCATTCCTATCGCGACACTGGTGGATAGTATGGCATATTTCTAGTTGTTTCACTCATTGTAAGTGCACAAAACAGAAGGAAAATAAGAAGCAAAAAAATGTGGACAAATATATATAGACTTGCAAAGGCAAGGAGAATATGAAGCCATAAAGAAAGGAATAATGTTGTGCGCATGTTAGTAGGTGTGGTGTTTTAATTACAGTTACATATACAAATTTATAGCCTCCACTGCATAGCATCAAGAAGAAATACTACTTCGAAATAAGAAGTAATTGGCAACTTGAAAAAAATAATATCACAAATTTTTTATAACATCTACATACAACAATAAAAGAATATTTGATTACTACGTGCAAGAGCTGACAACATATTTTTTCTTGCTTGCAGACCTTGATAACCTAGTGTCGACTTCACTCGTTCCTTCCTTAACTCCAGTCAATATGGTGACAGTCCTTTTGATACCTTATTACTTCCTCCGTCCCAAAATGTAAAGCGTATTGTTTTGTTAAAATAAAATTTTGACTAACAATTACTCCATTAGTACGTGGTTCATGTGACATAAAATTGATGTCATTAGATTCGTATTTAAAAATACTTACTTATGATTATGACTTTGTATCACATAAACCACATATTAATAGAGTAACTATTGGTCAAAATCTTGTCTTAACCAAACAAAATACACTTGATATTCTGGGACATAGGGAGTACCTTTTAGTCTACCTATGGATCAATATCATTGTATGGCAATTCTTCTCCCAGTGTGACACAAAATCCTATCAATATGATGCCCCACCCCAACTTAGTTGACGGATGCTCTTCATGTATTAAGATCTAGAGCAATGGATATCACATTTTTTGGGAATTGTAGGCTAGCTTTCGTGGTCATATGTGGAAAGTAAGAGTGTAGTTCCAGTATTGTTGGCTGATATGTATGCATCAGTCATTTTGTGAATTACAAATTTCTTAATATATATATTATATGCATACTTGTTAGTTTCACGCCTCAGAACTTGATGGAAAAATGGATGTTGATTGTGCAATGATTCTCTATTGTGTGTATGGTTGTCTTTTGTTAGGCCTATTGAAATTTCTGGATATATATGGATTATTATGCTGTGAGTTGCATTGTCAAAATAGTTCAGTGTGCTAACTGAGATATCATGTGTGCTACTAATGCACAAACACACGGGAATAATAGGACACAGATCCACTCCCGTTAGCAAGCTTCCTGTGTGTATAACGTATAAAAAACTCACGGGAAAGCGAAGAACACGAGGCATACGGACTGCTGCTCACTAGTACAAAAAACGTCATCTACGATCGGTATCACTGACGGGTAACTCATGCCCATCAGTGGTGAAATCACTTCACTGACGGGTAGATTTTCTACCCATCAGTGATGCCTATGCCACGAGCTTGAAAACTTTTTTCAAAGATTTCATCACTGACGGGTAGGAAAACTACCCATCAGTGATGACTTTCAGTGACGGGTAGATTTTTCGCCCGTCAGTGATAACATCATTTACCACTGATGGGTAGGAAAACCGACCCGTCAGTGATGACTTCTAGTGTCATCACGGACGGGTAGAAAACTGACCCGTCAGTGATGACCATCTTAGCAATGACGGGCATAATTTTGGCTCGTCCATGATGACTTCTTCTATCTATAAAATGCGGGACTTGTCATCGCCGCTCGTCGAACCCTAGCTTTGCTCTTTCGCACTGCGCTGTGGCTGCCGCCTCCTCCCCGAGCCCCCCGAGCCCGGATCCGGTCGCCGCCTCTTCCTCGAGCTCGGATCCGGTCGCCGCCTCCTCCCCGAGCCCAGCCCCAGCCGCAGGCACCGGCATCTCCTCCCCGAGACCGGATACGGTTGCTGCCTCCTCCTCTCCCGATCTTGTCCGGCATGCATGGTTGGTTTGGTCATCTTAATGCTAATTGCTGGATAACTAGAATTTGGCCTATTCATTAATGCTTCTAGCCAACCTACTGAATAACTATATGCAGATGTGCTGTATTGATCATCTCATGGTGGTGTTAACCGAGATTCTTAGGGCTGCTAAGTTAATGGCATAAGCTGATCTTATATAACATGATAATCTGAACTTAATGTTCCTATAATAGAAAATCAAGCTTTGATCTAGCTCATCTGTTCTTATATGTGTGTGCTAAGTGTGGTTTGCGTAGGTCTGATGCTAGGTCATTGCTAGAATTAGACATACTCTAGCCCCTAACTTATTTAACTTGTTTTTAACCCTGTATATGCGCAAGCACTTGTCTTCATCTCCGTCGCGTTTGTGACACTGCACTGCACTGCACAAGACACTTTTTTCGGAAAGAGTGACCACTCTATTGCGGTTACACTGCACAAGAAAACTATGTGACATATCCGACGCCTTCCGCTAGGTATTACCTTTCAAACCTCTCTACTTATTTGTTATATGCTGATTAGGTTAAAGAAACAATTAGACGTCGATTGCTTATTTATTTCAGAGGCAGAGAAGATATCTCGGCCAGTGAGTCCCTGCAAACGACACCACGTGTCTTTGGGGTAAGCATGAACCAAAAAACATAATCTTTCAAAATAGAAAAAATTATCTAATTAATAAGTATAAATAATTGTAGGGTGAAGCTAAACTCGGCATGTAGAAGTGCCGCGAAACCAGCTCAAGTAAGTATCTAACTAACAAGTATCTTTTGTTGTGTGTAAATTGTGAATTGTGACTGACATGAGTGTGTGCTTGGATCAGAGGTCAGGATGAAGCCCGAGCATAAAGAGAGTGCACATACAAATATCACATTCTAATGCGTCCATTTCTAGTCAGTGTGTAAACACTCTAGCTAGCACTTTCTACCCATGAACCACGCCCTAGTTAGTTCGTTTCCATATGAAACTGATTTTGTATTGTTCTTTTGTAAAGTTTAGGCTTATCAAATTTGAGATGTGAAACTTATTTGAGATGTGCAAAATTCTTTAGCAACTTGTGCGATGTCGAATATGTTGTACATTTTGAGATGTGGACTTGTCAAATTTGAGATGTGGAATTGAGATGCAGAAAATTCTTTAATTTATGTTGTGGATGCTTGTGATATATATTATCCTGCGCATGCTGGAGCTGTGCAAAGGCTGTACATGCAGCTGGTCTGTTATTTTGTTTTTCAGAGGTGGCAAGCAAAATGACTTGAGGCTAATCAACACAGAAAACTAGCCGATTCAGACGCTTGCACTGACGGTCATGTTTCTACCCGTCAGTGATGACTAAGTTATCACTGATAGGTAAATTTACCCGTCACTAATAATACGAGTCATTATTGACCTTTAGTTACTGACGAGCCGAAAACCCGTCACTGATGTGGGTTTTTGGCCCATCAATACTGATATTTTTTGTAGTAGTGGCTACCTGCGTGAGAACTCAGGAGCGAGCCACGTTGTGCGCTTTCCTGTGTGTCCCATTTGAACAACATAAGAAATTTTGTATCGTTGGCGTTAGCCAACACCGTCCTCGGTGTGCCTTATCGTGTGCCTAGCGTCCCGAGTGATATCTGTCTTTCCATATGTTATCTACCCTTTTTCTCTCGGAAATATCACACGGGGTAGCTTCAAGGTCGTCGGATGTGCGTTCCAGCACACGGAAAACTTTTTCACCTTGTTTTTGGGCTTTCTCGTGTGTTCGCAGCGCTAGGGGAATTTGCACGTCCTAGCAGTGTTTGTTCTTCCGATTCTGATTGCCGCATTGCACATGCTAAGTGTACGTCTTTGCAAAGAGAGAAGAGGTATACGTACTGTGCTAAACAGGGAACCCAGTTACAATCACGATGGCGGAGTCGAGCTGCATCGACCTCGAGAAAGGAGACAACGCCGGCGGTGGCGGTCACGGAGCCCGGCGTCACCGTGAACCACCCGGTAATTAATCAGTTATGCCCTGTTTGGAAGGCCGGTTTTGGTCCAAATACCTCTATAATTTACAGCCCACGAAGAAAAAACGACCAGGCCAAAAGATAGTGTTTGGATACCCGGTTTTGGGCCGGCCCGTTTCCGTCGTTTTTTCATTTACACCCGAAAAATAATAATCTGCACAGCACCTCCGTTTTCTAATCCGAGGAACATCGGGTTTCTCTTTTCCTCCCGTCGGCGCACTCCTCCGCCCCCCACCTCTCCTTCTCCCCGCTCCGCGCCGTCCCCACCTCTCCTTCTCCCCGAGCTCTTCCCCGCCCCGCCCGAGCTCTTCCCCGCCCATCCCGGGCTCGTCCCCACCTTGCTCTGCCCCCGACGCCCGAGGTCGCCCCCTCCCCGCCCCACTCCGCCGCCGACGCCCGAGCTCCTCCCCGTCTCGTTCCACCGCCGCCGCCCAACCTCGTCCCGTCCCCGCCCGAGGTCATGTGTGGGGAGACTTCGATGTTGATTTAACCATGTCAGTGTCATGACCTTGTTGATGATCGCCGCACAATAACACTAAGAATGAGTATGAATATCAACCATAAATTAGAGCGTAAGAACGCAAGTGAAGAATCAGATTATCAGAATGTTTGTGGGTAAGGATCGCATGCGGAGAATACCAAGGAAGGAATTTTTGGCAGGAGGAAGGGGCGCCGCGGGCTCAAAAGCATCGAAGCGGAGAATTTTTGTTGTTGAGGAAAACAGGTTCAGAAACCAGAGACGAGAGTAACAAACCTGCAAACTTTGGCAACCCGAGCGGGATCCGACGGCGAGGCCACTGGGCTCAGCATGTCCAGCGACCCGCCGGCGAGCACGCGGAACGGGGCAAGGTGTGGTTTCCCTGCCTCTCTACCTGGTGCTCCTTACCCTGCGCCCAACCGTTGATCTCACTAGTCTTCGGTTGCACGTTTACTGTTCCAACTTCCATCCATGGCCAATTTGCTGACTCATTGCATCCAAGATACTGCCATACTGCCATCGGTTTGGTTGCTCTGTTCACCGTCTTGCAGACTTACGAAATCACCCAGTCAGATTGCAGCATAAATTACTGCCCCTATGCTTTTGCAATGTTTGGCCTCTTCATGGTACCGACGGGTAGGCCTCAAACCTCTTATTTGGATACAGAACATGATCTGTCTGAAGCTCTACACTTGCAGTCGTCCTGACTCCAAAGGTTGCAATACTCAATGGAGCACGCCGTGATCTACGTCCCCGCTTTAATGCTGTGTTTCCACCGTATTTATTCACCACCCACCTGTCCATTCATCACATGCCAGCATGGTACTTTGATGACATTGTAAAATTACTTTTCCATGTCCTGTCGAAAAAACAATTAATCCCCATCTTACAGTTGTAGCAGGTCAATCTACAATTCTGATAGCACAAAACCGTGACCCCTCGATCCAAGACTGCAATGCAACTGACAGAGTAACCAAAGATTGCCAATAATACAGGGGAATTTACAGTTATGACATATAACACACCCCAAAAAAAGTATAAGCATGACACTAGGAAACCCTCACTGTCTGATCAATAATACAGATCCTTTTCAACAACTCTAACAAAGCTATAACGCACACCCATAGTTTCTAGAGGATTAGATTTACACAACTATTATCACATTCAGGGAGATGCCTGCCCTGCATGCTCATCAGACTATAGATGACCAAGTGGGTGGACAATTTACATATGAATTTTCCACGTGGAGAAAACCCTAACCGATGAAATTTGGATGCACGGAATTTTCCACATCCCTGCCTGTTGTCCTGTAATTGAAGATTCATCAATTATCAGATCATATGAATAACCATGCATGTTGGCAACAATGCTGCTGCAACAATGTTACATTTTAGAGAGAACAGCAAGTTATCATCCATCTGCAAGAGTTGGCTAAGGAACAATCAAACAACTGAAGACAAGTAATGAGCAATTTGCTATTAAATGTGGTAATGAGATATTGTGACTTGTACAGAATCGGCGCCTGTAGGGATTTTATGTAGTGTGAATCCCAGATGTGGTGTCGATGCAATAACACCATAGAATAAGATAAAAGCATCAGAAAAGAAATTCTACAAGATAAGGAGGTTAAATGGTAGAGAGACCTGTCACCATGTGAAATGTGAAGTTTTAATTCCACCAATATAACGAATGAACAAAAAAGTCATGTTGCTAGCTTAGGTATAAAAAAGATTCAGTTCCTCCTATTTTAAGTGCTTTAGGAATTGAAATTGTATATGATCATATGTCACTCTAGCAGCTAGATTCTCTGTTCCACAGTATATTTGGTTCACACCAAATCCGAGAGACACATCAATCGTGTCTCTAGCTATATATACATGTTTTTAGCCTTATGCTGCTTGATACATAAAACATTGTTTATTTAGATACTTTATTAATATTCCTTTTTTGCAAGGGTGATACTTTGTTAGCATTAAGTACTAATTGTGAAATCTTTCATACTATCCTGGAAGTTGCAATGCAACGCCAGGGCAACATCAATGCAACTTACTGAGAACAATAAGTTACCGTGCATGTGTGACTCACAATGACTGTGATAGCCGACTCCAGTTCATCAACCGGTGCGACTGCGGATGCCTATCCAAATAACTCCTACTAGAAACGTCAGCTTCATCAGCTGCAAAGGTTTCGGAATGGCCTGACGCTGCAGGAGGCGACCAAACTGGGACCACACCACCTTCTCTCCCGGTCCAGCTACTTGATGCTTCTGACACAGATGGTGCAAAAACATCTCTCGTACGGTGCTGAGGTTGCTGAAAGGTATTGTGCTGGTGAATGCCATTGGTTCTAACAACATTGCCTGTGCTACGGATCATTTCCTCCCTCTCAGTTCGAGGCTCAAAATGCATGTGGGAAGGTACCTCTGCCCTACTATCCTCGCTATTCCCCAAATCAGCAGAAACCTCTGTTTCAACCCTGTTCAGTGAAGATGTCATGGTAGGTACCATCTGATCCTGACGTCTCTCAGCAGTTGTGAGCACATTGGCCGTTACCCGGGCTGGTTCCCAATGGACTTCCATCTGTAACTCTTGGGGGAATTCGATTGGTGGCACCTCTGAGGAGTCGCCAAGGCCTTCCTCCATTCCAATGTCCATTGCGGCCCTGGATGCTGCCTCAAGCTGCCACATTTCTGACAGAGCTTCTTGAAGCCTGGCTTTGGCAGCATCTAGCTCAACTATGGGGAGAGGGTAGTTGGAGCCTAACTCAACTCCTGCAGCTTGTAGCACGGACGCAGGTGCGTCCCATGGGTGGTGTATCCATTCTGTTGGCAGCCTTGCAAGTTCAGGAAGCCACCGTCGGACGTATTCCCCATGTGGGTCAAATTTGTAGCCTTCAAGCTGAGATTATATGATTAGATCAACGTGAAAATGCATCAGTATTAAGTCCTATTTGTCGTCACTGAATTGTCTCATTTTCTTCAAATTAAAAGTTACACGTACCTGAGGGTTGTCAATGTGGTCAAGCTCTCGGCTATCAGGAAGAGAGCCAGATATGTACTGCCAACCTAGTGCATCACTCTCAAGATCAGCATCCAGTAAAGTGTCCCAAAAGTACTTCATCCCCCATCGCCATGGTAGTTGAAGGACCTTAACGAAAAAGCTTGACACCACCACGCGTATCCGATCATGCAACCACCCTGTCGCCCACAGCTCCCTCATGCCAGCATCAACAAGAGGGTAACCAGTCCTTCCCTGGCGCCAAAACTTGAAGGTGCACTCGTTGACCACCCAGGGGAAGAACCTGAGGTGTGCCAGGAGGGGCTTCTCATGGCTGCACGGATGGTTGAAGCAAAGATACCGTGAGTACTCCCGGAGACCAATGGATCGGAGGAACAGGGTGCAGCTCTCCTCAGCTGCGTGGTTGCCCTCATTGCTCCATACAAGTTGCTTCATTCGAACAAGGTGGAAGACCTTGCGCACACTCAGCTCACCAAAATGCAGGTAAGGTGATAGGAGGGAGGTGTTTGCACTGTCTGCTTTCTTGCGGTTCACTGAGTAGTCAATCAAAGGGCCATTCAGGAAGGCAGTTAGAGCCTTGTCTGCGTTCTGCCAGCCTGGTGACCATGCTCGCGCAAGAAGCGCATTGCTTCCCCTTTCTGACTCATCCTCGAAGATTAGATCATCTGATGGGCACATAGATAAGTCACCTGTTGAAAATTTGTCAGTGAACCAACTCGAGAATACATTCCAGTATGAAACTTCTTGTGCATGCTTGTTAGAATCAAAATATTATGATTCAAACACGGAAAGACGAAAATTTTAACTTGTGAAAATCTTCCTATCAGTTTGTAGACTTATGGTTGCAGAATTATACTACTGTGATTCATCATGAACTAAAGAGAGTGGCTGGCACACTGTGCTGAGCAATTATAAATTACAACATTTGAATTTATGATTCTGCAAGCACCTGAATTGATCCTCTTAGGGGGCAGCAGTGGTGCAGGGGGATCATACGGCATGCTGAGGCACCTGTTCCAGAATGGCATGAACATGGTGAACGGATGGCCTTCCTCATCGAGGACCTCCCATGGGTCGTACAGCAGATCCGCATTGAAAGATTGCACGACGATGCCCTCCGCTGTCAGCATTTCCTTCAGCCGGTGGTCCCTGACTAGTGAGATCGGATCTGAAAAGACGGACGTGGCACGGTGATTGTTGAGTACTTGAGTTAGATGAAGGCACAATGCCTTCTGTACAGGAACAGACCATAAGCTGTCAAGGCTTAAAGCATGAAACCTTAGTCTCAGGACAAGCAATTAATTGAGATTGCAGTAGAAAATGCAAGTGCCTAAATGGAGAGTATATCTAAATATGGCTACTGCATCATTGAATTGGTTGGTTGGTGGCAGGAAGAACTTTATGGAATTAAGAAGGGGGATGGCGAAATGTTCATTTATAATTTACTGAATGGGGAAAGCGCAAACACGGATTACTAAATTGGGAAGTGCTACTCCAATTGACCCGTGGAGTTTTGTTAAGACCTAAGACAATTGTTGCTATATTGGGAAGCAGTTGAAGTGTGGCCCATGAAAATATGTTAAGATATATCTCTCATATAATATCGTTAGGATAATAGAGTGGATCTGGTTCAATTTGGAGCAATCAGATGAAAAACTGGAAAAGAAAAGGCAAGTGAATTAAAGAACTTGCTTTGTTTCACCTAGCCAAGCTAAGTTCAAGAATTAGCCTTAACCATGAAGTCGTTATAAACTTTGATCATCAATAACTACAAAGAAAACTTAGCAAGAAGGGAGATCTTGCGCGCCGTCTAAAAAAGTTTTTTTTGTTTTGTTTAGAGAACACGCATACGAGCTAACAAAGTATATTCCACTGAAAGGAACCAAACCGTAGAGATGGTTGAAGAAGAGGTGCGTGGCGCCGGTGTCGCGGACGAGCTGGAGCAGCGCGACGACGGCGTCGGCCGACCTCCGGGTGACGAGCTTACCGGCGCCGAGCCGGTGGAGCGAGGCTTCTAGGTGCTTCAGGCTCTGGCTGAGCCACCACCGCGAAACGCGCCCCGGAAAGTACGGGCCGTCCTCCTCCGGCGACCACACGTACGCCGGCACCACCTCCCCGGCGGTGCGCGCCGCCGCCGCCAGTGCCGGGTTGTCCTCCACCCTGAGGTCCCTCCGGAACCACACCACGCTCCTCATCCCGGCGTCCCCGCCGCACATGGACGAGGACGAGACCGACATGGCCGGCTAATCCAATCCTGTCCAAGAACCACCTCTCCAAGAAACCCCGACTTCTTGGATCAAAGGGACGTCAGTGAAACCATGAAGCCGAGAACCGGGTGGCTTCAGACTCTCGAGATTCCCGGAACAGTAGAGCTGCGCTGGATTGGATTGGTTTGGTGATTTTTTGGTGTCCTCGAAGCGAGTGTACGCGCACCAGGCAGCTGGTGCAAGCAGTCTTTTGTTTTTGCCCTTTCTTCGCGTATATTTTGGGTATTATTTGATTATTTTGTTTGGTGTTGGTGTTCTTGCAGTGGGTGTTCCTAGTTTTGGATGGGACATTTCTGGTCCAATGGAGAGGGAAGTTGTGGATATCGGGATTGCTTGGTTGGATTTGATCTAACTTTTCCTATGGTCCATTTATCCGGGTGACAATTCTCCTCTGCCCCCCATAATATTCCTTCCATTTGTACCTATCTTATTTGTGAAAAATCAACTGAGCATGAGAGATTCCAAGCTAAATCTGGTCCTCAGACGCTTCACGGTACTAATAGTTTTAGGCCATCCACGGTATAGCCGATGACAAATGTTTCATTTCCCTCTCTAGACAGCGTCCACCGTTGGCAGAACCAAAAAGAAAAAAAAACATTTCTTCCCTTTAAACCAGTTACCACAAATCACCTCCCCGGTGGCTCTCCTCCGACCTATTCGCACCCTAGTCTAGTGGTCCATCTTCATGCATCTCTCGACTCCTCCTCAATGGACACCTAGCAAGTCCAACCTCATCGGTGTTGATCCACAACCTAACTAGGTCCTCCTCCACGACTCTGCTGATAGCCCTAGGATACTGCTCGACTTGGAGGGTGAATAAAAGGTTTTCCGCAAACCAAATCCTAAATCAAATTAGGCTAACTACGTGTACAAGCAACAGATCGCAAGTGAGCACACAATTCAATTATAGGAATGTAAATTGTGCAAAGTAAAGAGCGAAAGGGATATACCACACAAGTTGGAGATGAACATGTTTATTCTCGAAGTTTAGATACTTGCAGGGTATTCTAACATCTCTATTGAGAAAGCTTGACATGAAAGCAAGCAAGCTCCATGTAGGACAAGCATTTTCCTTCAGGATTTGATATGAACCCAAGTCCTCGCTCGAGGTAGTCCTTCTCCTCTTGGATAGGTAGACTCAAGACATTCACAAATGTAAGGGCCTCTTCACAATCTTCTTGAAGATATCATCAAGAACCTCTAGAGTTGTCAATGAGACGGTAATCTCCAAGAGTAAAAAATAGAATACAATCATTTCGAGATGAATCAAATGCCTAGATGCTTAACTAAGATCATTCGCCACTTCTCTCTTTTTCCTCCTTACAATGTAGGAGTAAGAGTAAGAGGAAGAAGGAAAAGTTTGCAAGAGCTCAAGACTAAATTGAATGGTAAAAGGTTATCCCCGAGAGGGAGTGAAGGGGTATTTATGACCCTCCCATACAAATACGATCGTTGGACCTTCTCTAATATAAATATACCTCTCTAGTCAGATACTTTGACAATCATATCTCCGGACACTCGGAAAATTCTATCCGACGATAAAATGACGTACAATAATTGAGTTCATGAGTTGAGTTTAAACACCATTAGATATTTAGACATTCATAAGTCTGAACACTCCAGACGTGAGAGGATTGGACACTTAAATATCAGGAATTGGACACTCCAAGAAAGTGCAGAGAGCTTTAGAGAAATTTTTTAACACTCCGAGGCCAGGGTTAGACACTCAGAAATCCAGTAGTACGCTCTAGAGAAAAAAAAAGACATTTCAACATTCTAGTCGACCTCTGGAATCAAGAGGCTGATTAGTGCACTTTGGAACTTCCTACATTTCAGATTCTTAGGGAATTCACGGGAGAGAGGTTGCCTTCTATGCGAAACGTGAGCACTTTGCATTTGGTACAATCGCTCTTAATAGTACATCAATCTTTAGACCCTCTTTGGTTGGATATTTCAATAGCTTTTCATTGGAAAAAGTTACAGCCTAACCAAACGGCCAGCTTTTCAGTAGCTTTTGTCAACGGTAGTTGTGGGCTTTGCGGTGCAAATTTAGCTGTTTGGAAAAACTGCCTTTTCCTAAATTTTTGCAATGTGCTGAAGCTACGATGCTCATTTTCCAAAATGTTATAGATGATTTGGATCAATCAAAAGCCATATGTTCACTTTCCCATAGTCACAACAGCTTTTCCAGACAGCCAGCCAGCCAACATTATCTTTGTCAACAGTCTCAACCCAACCAAATAAGCCCATAGTCTAAACTAGCCGAATGTTCTTAACCTTTGTTTTTAGCTTTGTCGTGTGCTTTTCTTCTTTGAGGATCGTCCTTCACTCGTCACAATAAGCATCAGAGGACATTTTACTTTTCGCACTTTAAAAAATTTACTAGTCTCTTAAATTTGATTGTCATTAATAGCTAAAACGCACTTAAAGGCATGGATGCTCTTCTATCCGCCACGCTATTATCCTCTTCCGACCTTGACTAGCAGTCGCTTAATAGTTGCTGAGCTTCCGAGCTCGCGATTCCGTTTGAAACGCGGGCCTTGTCCGAGTTTGGCATCCAAGAAAGAAGGTGCGTAGATTCTAGGAATATTCAATTTGGCATCGAAGGTAGGGGTGGGCATTTAGCTAATCCAGAGATCGGTTCAGTTTGTTTGGATTAAATTTGTTTTAGTTTTTGAAGAATGCTAACTGAATTCATTCCATAAAAAGTTCCTGTCGAACCTACTAGACTTAAATATTTCGGGTTAATTTATTTGGTTAACCAAAAAACTCAATCTTGTGCTTGCCTGTGGTTGCGATACATAAAAAATCGAGCATGATATCGACCAATGAAGGAGCAACAAAGAAATCAACAAAAGAAGTACCAATCGACCATGAAATCAACCAAACAAGCACCAGTAGCCAAGACAACACTCGGACTCCACGGCCAGCTCATCGCGGCGCAGCAGAGCTCGTCGCAAGTCATGACGGAGGTAGCACTCATTGCTGACTCGCAGGTCGCATCGAAGGTGGCCCTCGTCGCACATAACGACGGAGGTAGCACTCGTCGCAAGCTGCAGCGGAGACGGCGGCTAGAGCTGACGTGGCGGCAGCCGCATCTAGGGCTGAGCTGCTTGCCTGCTTAGGGCTGTTTGGGGACGTGATCGAGGGGCGGGCCCAGATAGGATGGCGGCGACTCGTTCGCATCCACCAACGTAGGCGGTTTAGGGAAAGCAACCCATAGGGCAGTAGGTACTTAGCGTAAGGGGAATAGGGGAAAGGAGTCGGGAGGGCCTATAGCTGTCATGGGAGTGATCCCGTAGATATGCTTGTCGAGCTGAACTTCACGTAATGTGCAGAACAAAGGGTGTATGTATATTTCGGTATTTTGGCGTATTCAGGTTTTGGGAAGCGAGAATCGACCTAAAACCCGTATCCGGAATAAAACCGAACACGATACACGATGCACACGATTCAAAATTTATTACAAAGTCTTAAAACAACGAAATAGTTAAGTAACAAAAAAAATGATAAACCATGTAAAAATTAAGAATCACATAGCTTAACCTACGGTTGTCACCTAAATCAGGACATAAAATCTTTAATAACTAACTCCAGCTTCATTGCACCATCCACAATCAGCTCCTTATCTTGCGATTATTATAATAATAATTAAAATTATAGCTAATTGATACATAAATAGATAACCTGCGTAGGATCAATCGACGGAGCGGTCAATTCCATACCGATCATGTTCGATTTTCGGTTTTTGGTTCAACGTGCCCACCTCCTATGTTTAGAGCTTCGGAACCTTCACTGTCCCTTCTGGCAGTGGTTTGGATGCACATTGCAGATTACCTTACGTCACCATCAAGTAAGAGCATGGGGGAAAAGGCCGTACCAACCAAACAAATGTTGATCCAAAATTTGAGTAGCTTATGTGGAGTCCGCCTGTCATCGAAAGAGATAGGAAATCATTTGACAACCATTTGGTTTGAGAACTTGCTAGCTTAGGTAGAAGGTTACCGACTTATGTCTATCTCAATCTCAAAAGAAAAGAAATACTAATGCCTATTCCCAGAGTCAACTTCCGATGCAATATGAAAGAAACATTTGTAGGAATAAAATAACTTCTCATCATAAAAATGGAGACATGTAATCAGTAAGTCCAATACTGAAATAAAGTAGCAGTTAAAACAGAGGGTCTAAAATCTAAAAACACAGAGCACCTCGTAAAGAATAGAGCAAGACACTTCTTTTTTGAGATCGTAGCAAGAGATTTTAAAAAGCATAGATGGTATGAACTGTCAGTCAATTTTCTCTTACATTTGTTTCTTGTTTAGTCTGTTTGGCACACAACAAATTTAATTACTCAGTCTATCATTATCAGCATGATGCATCTGGGATTCATCAGTCCCGTTTTTCTTTAGTACGAAAAAATAGCCTCTTGTCCAGCTCAAATATACATTTTATTTGAAAATCTTGTCCATGGGCTCAACCAATTCTTTTTACCAGTAAACATCACACCGTCCAATAGTCAACTAAGCCCTGACACAACATCCTTAACATGAATAATTGCTTCTCCTTTGGAGTTACTGTTCGAAAAGCAAGTTGGTTTTTGCTGGGTGCGGTCTGATCAAGCGACATGCACTGAATCAAGATGAGTTGAGCCAGAAAAGCTCAGAAACTTTTCACATGGGGGCAGGGACCGATCCGCAATCCTAATGACGAATATATTCCTCTGTAGATGATAAGAGAACCTTGCTATCTAAGCACATGACCGTGGCACATCAGATGCAATGGCTCTTTGTCACCTCATGTTCGGAAAATAGGAGCGCTGTTCCTGATATAGGGAGAGCATATGCAGCCTTCGCATCCGGCCCCCAAAACAAATTCGTTGTTCAATTAGTCACCACTCAAATCAAATGATGTCTCCAGAGTCCAGGCTAGTAAGTAGCGGTAGGTCCAAGTATTTGGACAATACCGTGGACAACTGGACATAACGATTAGAGGAACTATATACAGGAACAATAGCTCTAGAAGAAACTTGGTACAAGACATCACACACCAATGACACCATCTAACATCCATCATGTTCTTGCATAAATAATTTCCTTTCGCGTGGAGGAAAAATGAAATATAGATGCAAGATTCTCACAGGGGTTCCGTCAAGAAAACGTTGTGCATTCAGTAACGGTATAACATTTTTATGCTTCAAGACATACGATGTTTCACTTCATGCGAAGCATGCAAATACTATTGTGATCCCTCAATTTCCTGCGATCCAAGACGGGGCGCAATGGTAGGTGGAGGCCATCCAATAATCGCACGCATATGCGCCTTCACGCATGCGTGTTGCAGACGATGCACGAATTAAGCAGAAAGGCCAGCAGCTAGACCAGAACGATGACGCCCCATGCATGGCGCGGCGGCGAATTAGAGGATCCTGCGTGTGCGCGGCGTGTATTTTCTTGGGGAGGTGCATTTGAACGGGATCGTTGTTGTTGGGTGCGGTTGCGGATGCCATTCGGCGTCGCCGTCGCCACCCCGTGGGCTTTCGCGTGGGTGGGCGCGCAAGGTCGCTCGCGGGGAGGACGACGGCCTCGGCCGCGCCCGCGCGCGCGATTTGTGCGATGGATACGGGCGGACGCGGGCGCGGGGACGGCTCCATCGATCTCGTCATGCGCGCGGGGTCCAGCGCTAGCTTTGTCCCTCCGCCCTTGATTGGGTCGGCGTCGCCTCTGGCCGGATGGGGACGTGGTGCTCATCTAGAGCTACCTCGTGACGTGCCCGTGTTGCAATAGTCATGGCGATGAATCGACTCGGTTCTATGCTTTTCACGTTTCACAAGAAGAAAAGAAAGTTATAGTACTATATGTTATCAGCTGCCTGGGCCAACAAGGAAAAAAGAAAGTTATACTACTAGCTATCAGCTGCCTGGCCCAACAAGGAAGTGGCCCGGTTGGCATAATTGCTATTTTATGGGCGTGCGCATATGGAATGTGACGGCCCACGTAGCCTGGGTATAGTTTATTAGGTCCGTTGATGCAAGGCCGTGCTCTACCTGAATGGTCGAAGTGGATATTTCTTCTGCGGTTCTTTTAATCTTGCTCTCTCATAATTTTATTTAACTTTATCTTTAACGAATTAAAGAGTGTAACTATTCACCAATGTAATTAAGACAAGGTTGGGGGTCGAACCCAGCTGGTTAGCCCACCACCGCTAATACTAGCCAGTAACTCAGGCTGGGTGGGTTCTTTTCCTCTCGTAAATTTGGCAAAAAACATTTAAAAAAGAATCCTTACAACGGTTACGCCATAGAACCTATACCCACACGAGTTACCACTCCTCGACTGCTGGAACTATAAGGACCAATAACTAAAACTTGTGCACGACAACTTAATTATCAAGTATTTTCGTTTCTCTGTACTTCATATAATTTCTACATGAATATGATGCTGCCTAAATCAGATATTTTTATGTGATTAAGGAACCAAGGAGCAAGCCTAGTTATGGAGGACATGCATTGGAGCATAAGGATTGGAGGTGATGGCAACAAGTTTTCAAGTATTAATTCAAGTGAAGATTTCAGAACATTGAAACCATCATAGAGGACTTAGAAGAAATCTTAGCCTCCAATTCTTTAGAGTTTTAGCCAAGGCAGGTCCACCCCAAAGGGTTTTTGGCCACCACAAGTTAGGGCTACGCACCCTATCCATTGGGGCCAAGACCATGTAATCTTTTCTTTTTTAAAATTGTAGTCTAAAGGAAGTTAGAGATAGAGTCATAGAGGAGGACTCCTAGGAGGGTCCAACCACCCCTTCCCCAAGGCTAACCAAACACCCCTCCCTCTCCTTCTTTATATACAGGTCGACCCTCCTAGGATTAGATGTGTTTTGTTTAGTCAAAAGTCAGCTACGTTGTTATTTCGATCCTTCAATTGTGTCCAACGACTAGTTGCCAAAACCGCTTTTCGAAAACTCACCTTATTCAGTTCTTCATCTATATCCGCAATTTTAGGTTGCTACTTTCATAATTTTCGTTTGTTCTTCGGTTCCTGGCAGGGATTACAACCTCCTGTTCAGTTGACCATGTTTTTGGCATCGTCAATAATCTACCGGAGTTGGTTTAGCGATTGCTAAGGCACGTCGTCGTCGTACGGTGTAGTCGGATTATCAAAGTTATCTCCACCAAATCGATCGTATCGTTCTCATCAAAAGATTGGGACACTAATATCTTACTATCAAGTAGCATAAGAGCAAACCAGGTTGCTCGGTGCAAATTTTCCAGTTATCTGTAGTAGTAGATTGTATATTTTACATACAGTACACTTCAGCCAAAAATAAAAAAATCAAGTGTTAGTTCATTCTTTTGTCTAAAGCAATTTGAGCCTTGCAATTTTTAAATTAGAAATGCAAAGTTGAAAAGATGCTAAAAAAAACTAGCCCTATTTGCTAAACTTAGACTAGAACGAGTAAAATTTAACTAAGCCTAGATATCGATGCAAAAGAGCGCAAAAGAAACAACTAGAAAGCAATGCGGAGAAACTTGATTTTTTTTCTTTTCGGCTTGTGAGCCTGTTTTGTGGCCCTAAACGACGTTTCTTGAGGTCGCTTCAGTCGCACACATGCCTGGGTGTCTACGTGTTGATAAAATCACCAGAAGACCTAGGCTTATCTTCTTTTTAGTGAAAAATCTCGTAAAGTTTCCAACGGATCAATAAACAGCCCAATCTGAGTTCGTATGCAAAAGTTAGCATTTTTTGCTCCATGATAAAACTTTCCTTTTTCTGAAACCTTCCTTATCTCTTTCCTTCCTTTCCTATCTAGGCTGAAACAAGCAAATCGAAAGAGACTTAAATTGGAAAAGTGGCTCCCGAATCAACTAGATGAGAGTCTTGATTCAAACTTTCCTTATCTCCTTATTCCGAATCCTCCAAGAGCTAGTGTTCAATTTCTCTTCTGTTCCCTTGTGTTGCACGATAGCAAAAAGATGGTGGCGGTAGCTGCAACAAGGATACAGGAGAGAAAGATGCACAATCGTGATGATAGGCGGATGACATGGTGGTACAGTTGGAGTTGGCACGCGCGGTAGTAGCTAGCGATGTGATAAGCAAAGCTTGACGTAGTAGGCAATGTACGATAGCAAGGTGGTGGTGGTGTGACAAGCTGTAGTAGCGGTGGATGGCGGTGTGGCAGTGAATGTGGTGCGGTAGCAGATGTGGCAGGGGTGGAAGCTTGCGGTGACAGGGAGTTTGAGTCGTACCTTGTCGCGGCAGAGACTTGATGATGGAGATCAAACTTGTGGCATAACAAAAGAAGCACATAAAGGAGTAAAATCTAGTATTTTCTTTTACTACAAACCAATCTAAACCAACAACTTGACACAATCAATGCAGCAAAATTTCAACAAAACAAATACTATATTGAAATTGCTATCCTTGCTACTCACATAATGTCCTCGAAGCTCCACTTGTCTACACCATGCAGATTTACATTCACCTGGCAATCGCTTTACTCAATCTTTGTAGGTATTTGGCATCGTTGTTGCTGTTCACTCCCTGTTGCTTGGTAAGGACTTGTGATTTAGCTTGACAGTTGAGCAACTCGTCACCACATCTTTTTAGTTGACAGAAATATTATATTTATGATTTTGTTTCTTGTTTTTTACTAACCATGACAGGTTCTCAAGTGAATAGCAGGGATGATCTCACTATTCGCTCACAAAGGGTACGTGCTGATTTCCAAGCGGTAGTGTCCAACCATGCTCGGGACATTGATGCTCGAGTCAGCAGCACTGTCGACCGTATTGATGGGCTTGAGGGGAGTATTCACGAGCTGCCTACCAAGTTTGACACTCTCCTCACATGTTTGGATGGAGCACTGCGGGCACCACACAACAACCACCTCCACTTCTACACATACCAACCCTCGTCCTCACCACTACACAACAGCGAGCACACCATGTGATCCCCGAGCAGTCACCCACTACCTTTGTTGCCTCGGTGCATCTTCGTGCTGACCATGTTGCTTCGGGTATTTCTGCCACGGGAGATGTCAAGGAGGACGACTATCATGATTACGTTGGCAGTTTCGAGGACGAGTGTGTCCTTAACACCAACAATGATCGCTTACATCGACAGTTGCGACACAAACGACATGGTATGACACCACATCGGGAGGTACGTGCACACGATGATATTTCCAAACTAAAATTAAAAATTCCATCATTTGAGGGTCGTTGTTATAATTCTAATGCTTATCTTACTTGAGAATTAGAGATATAATAGAATTGCATGCCATAATTATCCAGAGGATCGCCGAGTTAGGGTTGTTGTTTGTGAATTGCCTGGCTTTGCTTCTATTTGGTGAATGAGCATTGTAGGTTGTATTCTGATAATATACCTACTACTTGGTCTACTTGAAAGATGTCATGCGTACTAGATTTGTGCCTCCTTATTATCAACATGAATTTCTTAATAAACTACAACGTTTGAAACAACACACTAATTTAGTGGAAGAACACTATCAGAACTGCAAACTAGTTTAATTCATTGTGCTCTAGTTGAGGATAATGATGCTATGTCAGCTAAGTTATTTGGTGAACTAAATCATGAAATTCAGACCATCTTGAACCACAAGGAGTATAATACTATTATTTGATTATTCCATCTTGCTTGAAAAATGAACATGAAGTGCAAAATTGATAATCGAAGTCAAGGACTAATTTTTCTACCGTGGACAATTCTTCATGGATGCCTCACAGACCCGCTGCTCCATTTACACGTACCACTGTTCCGACTCTTTAATCAGCAAGTCAAGTTCTTCTACAACGAAAACCAGCCCCGCAAGCACCTACAACATCCAAAAGTACACCGGCTGCCCTGGCGAAAAACTCTTCTTCCTCCATTGCATCAACGAGGATGACGGATACACAGTGTCATCACTGCAAAGGTTATGGTCACATGCACGAGAGTGCCCACTAAGTATGTGATGATTATATACGAAGATGGTGAATATGATTCAGCTCATGATAATGATGAAGAGACATATGCTCTAATTGTTCAACAAGAACAAGGTGACCACAAATCTGAACAAGGGATGAAACTAATGGGTGTCAAAGATACTGAGCAGAACATGATCTTGATTGACAGCGGGTATTGAGTGTGCAAATGAGCCGTGCCAAGCAAAATCATCAGCATAATCTATTCCGCACAAAGACAGTTGTTAAGGAGCGTGTTATTCCAGAGTGTTTCATGCTGTCCGAAACTTCCGAGTGCAGCTAGACCGGACGCTTGGAGTGATGACAAAGCTTCTATACCAAAGCCTATCTTCATCTGAACCTTTCGAGGAAAGTTCATCCGTCGATCTTACGGTAGTCGTGAGATAGAGATACTTGTTTGGGTAGGGACCTCTAGGGCACAAGGCCAAGAGATCTGACGATAAGGAAACACCCTTTTTATACAGGTTCGGGCCTCCCTCAGGATAACAACCCTACGTCTTGTTCATATATATTGATCAAAGAGTATCTTACAAAGGATGTGTATGTTAGTAGCTATCCTAGACCTAATCGGAGGCTACTTCGACTAGTTCCGCGGGGCTTGACTCGTTTCGAGGCGGCGGGTCTTCTCGTGGAAATCGCTAGGGCTTCTAGATGGCTTCAGGCTTCTAACTTGATCTTCTGAGACTTGTCTGGCTTCTAAGATCTGTTGGGACTTGAAAGACTTGTCCTTCCCTATGGAATTGCTGATCCTTTTATAGGGGGCTCCCTCGAGTCGTACTGGACATGGACTTATGCCCGAGTAGAACTCTGGCTTTCTTAAACGTCGGGATTGACTTCCTAGTTTAAAGAGTGTCCTTCCTCCTTACGGAGGGTTACCTTATCTCTTGGGGATCCTTATCGGATATGTATTCTTATTCCAATAGTCCAGGGAATTGTATACGGATACCTCCTCGTATACGGGATACTATACTATTCACCGTCAAGTCCCCCCATCAGTACATGAAGTGAGGTCATCATTGTTCTGTAGGAAATCTGCCCTTTTCAGGAAGCAACTCCGAGTAGGCGAATCGAGTACTTTGTTGACAACATTCCTAGTAGGCACTACCTATACCGGGTAGTCGCGATATCCTTATCAGGATAAACCTCCGAGTAGTCCAAGGCATCTTCTAGGCTAGCTTGCCCAAGAAGCATCTTTGATTTAATCTGATTCGTCGATCATGGACACGCGTTTGCCTGGTAGATTTCTGGGAAACCGAACCGTCGTGGCGGAATTGTCGCGTGGTGATGAAGAATCTTTCCTTTTTCTGCACTACTGTTCAGCTGACTTTAGCCAAAACGTAATGCGCTCGTCGGGGTCATGGTTTGCCAGACCCCCGTTTTCCCACGCACGCCGTCTCGCTCTGGCGTCAGGTGGAGGGCCATGACAAGGAATTGTCTGTAATACTTGGGCGGGCTGGTGAATGCGTCTGCGGTGAAATTGACATTGACGGCATCGCTTCACTAAGTCGCTCGCGTCACGGAGGGCTGTCGGCCAATAGAATCCTTGTCTAAAGGCCTTTCCGACCAGGGTTCGGAAAGATGCATGTGCCCCGCACACCCCTCCATGGATCTCCTCGAGTAATTCTGTACCCTACTTCTGAGGTATACACCGCATGAGCACTCCGTGAGCTCCTCTTCGGTAGAGGACTCCGTCGACCAGGAGTACATCCCGGCGCGTCGGGCAAGCTGCTCGGATAGTGTATCATCCTCAGGCGTAGTCCGATCGAGAAGGTACCTGCGGATGGGCTCTATCCACGAATCCTCAGGATCGAGGGGAGCAACGAGTCGACCTGCCACTCCCCTTGGAGCGTAAATACCCGGTGACGTCCTTGAATGGTGCTCTGTTCTGAGGGTGGCCATTCCTTCATCCACGGATTCGTGGGAAGCTATGGATGGCGTTGAAATCCTTTCTTCAAAGGCTCCAGGTGGACATGGAGATCGTGAGGAAGCTAGGCGAGCAAGACTATTGGCTCGGTAGTTGTCTTTTCTCGGGATGTACCGTACCTCGAGTCCGATGAACTTCTTCTCCAGCTTCCTCACCTCCGCTAGGTAAGCTGCCATGTTCAAGTCTGTGGTCTGATATTCCTTGGACACTTGTCTCGCTACCAGCTGTGAATTCCCACTCACAGAGTAAGCGAGGGATACCAAGTGCGGAAGCGACTCGGAGACCGGCAAGCAAACCCTCATACTCAGCCACGTTGTCGCAGGGATTTCGCGGCAATATACATTTCTAGTAGGATTTGGGGGACGCGAGTGGAAGATCTAAGCGGGTTCACACAAGAGATTTACCCAGGTTCAGGCCCTCCAATGGCAGAGGTGATACCCTACTCCTGCTGATTGTATTGTTGATCTTGTGCGAGAAGGGTTACAGAAATATGGAGGTTGCTCTCGTCTAGAGATAGAAGACAATGCGTAAGAATCTAGCTCCTTGCACGGGTGCCTTAGCCTTGCCTTATATAGGCTTTACATATGTCGACTCGGCCAGTCGGCCGAGCTGCAGTAACTGCGTACTTTAATTTGCATCTTTACTCTGTTTAACTCTCCGAGTAACGCCAGCCTTCACGCCAGCGAAACGCTTGCTTTGATGAGTTGTAACGCCAGTCTTGATGACACTCGGACATTGCTTCCGTGTGGGCTTCGCTTGGGCCTTCATCCGAGTGGGCCTCCGTGGGACTCCCCGGGCCTATTGGGCCGACTCCCTGTGCTGGGCCTACCCGGAGGGGTTCCCCCCGTCAGTAGCCCCCGAGTGCTTCAGGGTCTCGACACGGATGCCGGCTGGTGAGCCAGCTATGTATTCTCGAGTTGCTGGTGGAGAGACCTTGATGGACTCCCGAAATACCTGAAAAAAGGCGCTAAGTGTGGGGAGTTTCGGTGATACCTGCGCTTTCCTGCTGGGGAAGTCGGCTGGTGGCCTTCTGGGAGGCGTATCATAAATTCCGAGTGAACCCGAAATAGCGTCTGGACTTGTCCGAGTGGATCGTTGCCAGCTTGTGCCCGCAGGGGGACGCTTTCGACCTTCAGCTTCGAAACCGAGTCCTCAAACTCCGGCACTGGGTTTCCGAACCAGAACCATTTTGCGCCGCTATGGCGTCTGGTTCTGGATCAGGGACCGCCTTGTGCCACTGTGGATGCCGGGTTCGTCCTTAGTTTGGGTGCTGCCGAGTGACCTGCGAATCCCTGTTGGGTTGGTCACCGATACCCCTTTTTGCAGATCTGATCTGCTTTCGAGTGATGTAGTTGGTATGCCTCAAAATGATTTGGTGGAGTCGACACAGCCTGTGAAATGACTCAGTGAGCCGAGCCGACTTCAAGCTGACTCGGCGTCCGAGTGTTATTCGACCCGATCGAGCGGAACCCGGCCGAAGCCAGCTTGTGGTCACACGAAATCGTCTTGACTGTGCACAACGTCGTTTTAGCATTTAATGCGCGCAGTCGGTTGGACAGAGCGCCCGCGGCGCCACAACATGATGATTTCGCCTCGAGTCCCGCGCGAGGCGTGCACGAGACATCCGCTGCTGCTGCGGCGACTTCGCGGGGCGTCCGAAACGACGGTTCGTTATGATTACGCCTCGAATCACGCGTGTGGTGCGCGCGGGATGGCTGCTGACGTAATGCTCGCCGGCCGGAACGCCTGGGACGACGGGCCATGGCGAAAAAGGCGCCTCGAATCCCGCGGGATCGCGCGCGTGGGGCGACGGTTACCGTGGCGGTTTGCCGCCACGTGTGGCGCACGACCGTCGGCGGTTCGCCTCCCTCTTCTATAAAAACAGGTGTGGGGGTGAAGCAGTTCCCATCTGCCTTCATCTTCCTCTCGCGCTAAAACCCCTTCGCCTCCAGAGCCCCGCCGCCGCGCACTGTCCCTTTCCTTCCCGAGAAAGCGCTCGATCCGCCTTCCGACCATGTCGCGCGTTTCCAAGGGAAAGAAGATCGACACCGGCTCCTCCTCCGCCGCCGTGCTCCCAGATGACTGGAAGAAAGGCGACTGGGTCCCGTCGGTGGTGACCGACGACATCCTCGCTGGCCTCTCCATCGAGGGAATGCTGCCTCCACGTGTGATCAGCATTGGAGGGTGCCCTACCAGGAGCCGGGTCCTGCTCTGCACGATCACGAGCGGGTGCTGCTCATCCCGTTCATCGAGCGGGGATTATTGCTGCCGCCCCACGACTTCGTGCGGGGGCTTCTTCATTTCTACGGCCTTCAACTCCATCACCTCGGCCCCAATGGCATTCTGCACATCGCGTGTTTCATCACGCTGTGCGAATGTTTTTTGGGAACCCGGCCTCACTGGGGGCTGTGGAAGAAGACGTTCGTGGTGAAGACGCAGTCGGTCAAAGCTGGCGGGGGCCTTTCCATCAGTGGGGGAGCCGGCATCCAAGTGAAATCTGGCGCCAAGTACTTCAAGCTGCAGTTCCCCGACACCGTGCGGAAGTGGCAAGACGGGTGGTTTTACTGCCCGGACGAGCGCACTCCGACTGCACAGGAGGGACTGCGAAGTACATCGTGGGTCCGCCGGTGTGGCAGAAACGCTGGGGAGCCAAACCTTCCAGCGCGGAGATGCCGGAGATCGAGCGGCTCACGAGGAGGATCCAGCGACTCCAGGAGAAGGGGCTTACTGGAGTCGACCTCATCGTGACTTGGCTAAGTCGGCAAATCCAACCGCTGCAGGCCAGGGTGCACCCAATGTGGGAGTACTCGGGCGCGTCCGACTCGACCAGGGTGTCGCCTGCAGAGCTCTCGGATCACAATTTTATGGAGCTCCTCAAGAACTTAACTAAGGAGCGATCCGGACTCACCAGGGCGCCACACGTGGTGCCCTACTCTACCGCCAACCCCCTGCCAACTGTAAGTGTTTCATCTTCCGAGTTGGATCCTTTATATTGTGATTTCTTCTTTTTTTTTCTAACACCAAATCCTCGATGTTGCAGACTCTTCTCAACTTGAACTCCATGCCGCCACTCCCCGAGCAAAGTCTGGCTCCGGAGGTGTTGGACGACGTGGAGGTTGACGAAGAAGCCCCCGAGGGTGGGGACCCGGAACGGGGGCGAGCTGCAGCCGACTCGGAAACCGAGTCGGAGGGGGTCCCTCTGACCATCAAGCGGAGGCGTACAGACGATGCCTCCGGGTCTGGGACCTCGCGAGCCCAGACGGAGCCGGCTCAGGTGGAGTCGGCCGCCAAGCGGGCGCGGGCCGAATCCGCTAGCCCCGCGGCGCAAGTTGCCGCACCCGCCGCCAAGCCGACTGCGCCCTAGTCCGCACCCGCCAGTTTTTCCGGGGGTTCGCCCGCCCCGGGAAACCGAAGAGAAAAATGGTCCCCATGACCACCAGGTACGCTTCTTTTGTTTTCTTTCACTTTTCAACTGAAGTAGAGAAGACGCTGAAGTCGGTTTGTGTTTTTGTTTTTTTGCAGAGTTCAACGGATGCTCTCCGACAAAGGAGATTCCCTGCCCAGCGCCCCGACTCCAATGCTGCCATCGGGGTCGGCTCCCCCCGACTCCAATTTCAACCGCGCCCCGTGCGCAGACGTCCACCGTGTTCGTGGAGGCACCGGAGTCGGGCGAGGGAGCGGGGCCAGCCGTGTCCCCAACTACGGCTACTCCCAACATGCCTCCGCCTGCCGCGCCTGTAGCGGAGACAGGCACCGGGCCAGTCGTGGTGCCGGCTGATGACCCGCAGCCTCTGCCGATTCCCGTCGCTGCGGCGACAACAGAGCTGGTTGACCGCGACTGGTGCCGACTCCGCGGAGCTGGCGGACAGGGCCCAAAGCCAGCCCATCACCGAGTCTTCACCGGTGGCGAAGCGAAGCCTGATGCTGGCTCCCGAACCCGCGCCCGAAGAGACGGCACCCGGCTCGTCGAGCAGCCTTGTGCCCGCACGGCTATTGCCGAGCTGCAGCACGGGGGACCTGGCTGCGGCGCAAAGGGCCACTGACCGCGTCGCTGCCCTGAGCTCTAAGCTTAGGGAGTGTGCTGACGTGGCCAAGACCTTGGTGGACTCGGCCGAGGTTTTGGAATCTTCCGTCGGGGTAAGTTCTCGCATCTGAACTTTGTTTGATTTTTAACGCTAGGAGCATGATCAGTGCACCCAGTGGGTGTAGCCCCCGAGTCTCGAGCCGACTGGTTGAGTCGGTTGGAGACTTATTAACTCGTGTCATGCTGACTCGAAATTTCTCTTGTCCAGGCTGCGGTCCGACTCGGCGGAAGCAGCCAAACCCTCGCGGAGAGGAACACCTTCCTTGAGAAGGCGTTGGCTGAAGAAAGGGCCAAAAGTCGGCAGCTCGAGGAGAAGCTCGCCGCCGTCGGGAGTAAGTATCCGAGTCTTTAGCTATTTTTCCTTAAGGTTTCGTTGGTTTTGACCTTCTTGAGTCGGCAGACGTCGAAGCCGAAAACACCCAACTTCGGGAGGATCTGAAGGGCGTGATCCCGATGGTTAGAGTAAGAGAGATGCTCGATGCCAAAGTGGCCAAGCTCGACGGCAAACTGAGGCAGGCTCGCGAGTCCATAAAGACCGCCGCCTTGCTGCAGTCAGAGCACCAGCAGCTCGTGGAGCAGTACGAGAAATCACAGGCTGCAAACCGTGAGCTGCAGGTGGCCATCGATGACTTCTCCAAGCAGATGACTGAGTCGCAGACGCGGCATGCTGCGGCCATCGTCGAGTGGGAGAAGCGCGAGGCAGAACTCATGGGCCACCTCAAGAAGGCCAATGAGACTCTACTCGGTAAGCCTCTGAGTCATTCGTTTTTCTTCTTTTTGCACGCTTCTTTGTCCGTTTCCTTGCAATAACTCGTACCCAGACGCTTGCCCAGAGCTGGAGGAGCAGACAAGGCGGGCGACGCTCCGACTTCACGCTCTGTCGGACCCGACGAGGTCAGCTCTTGACGCTTTCTAGACACCTGAACAGATGGTCAGTTGCGTCGTGACTGTGGAGGACCGACTCCTCCAAGTCAAGAGCTTGGTGCAGAGCATGAAGTCGGCTGTGCAGAGCCTTTGTGCCAAGCTCTGGCCCAACGATGAACTGGGCTCTAGCATCTTCGCCCTCGCCGACAAGCTTTCACAAGGCTCGGTGGAGGTGGAGAAGTGGAAGGGGTCGGCAGCCTGTTCGAGAGCCGGTATGGCACTGGCGATGGTGCTGGCGCACCACCCTGACGTGGACGTCGACGGGATTTCAGCTGGAGCCCCACTCGACGCAGAAGGCGAGTCGGTCGACCCGTTGAAGCTGCTCCCCCAAGTTCGCCGCGCCGCGAGCCGGATTGTCGAGTTCACCGACCTGGAGGAGCGCATAGAAGCGACTCCAGAAGAATAAAATTATCATGTAATATCTCTCGGTATGTCGAGTAAGAAAGTTGTAAAAACTATGTTTTATTTTGAACTGAAATGCTTTCAATTTATTTTGCACAAGTTATTTAGTTCGTCCGAATTTGCTTTTGCACCGAGTCGAATCTTTTCGCGTGCAGGCCGACCTTTAGCTTTTGCTCTTGCCAACCGGACAGCCGGGTTGCAACTGTAGTTGGGGATGAATAGTGGGCCTTAGGTACCGTACACGTTTACTTAGACGCTCGTGTAGAAACAAAGTTAGGAGATCCGAAATAACTTGTACCGAGTGATAAATCACCCAGTGGGTTGAGGTAGCCCCCGGAGATTGCCCGGGAGTCAAGCCACTCTGTTTTTAAACGTAGCCCCTGGGGAGTGCCCAAGGGAACATAGTTGAACATGAAAAGAGACAAAAAAGAGTCCAACATAAAAGTGAAGAAACAAAGTGCTTCCCGAGTGCCGCTCGAGGGAAACAAATGTTTATTTATGATTAAACAATGAACTGCTGGAAGTACAAAATTTAAGCGAAAAAGGGACGCGGCTAGCAATGTTCCAAGTCCTTTCAGTGACTGCGCCGGTTGCCGGGTCCTCCAGTCGGTAGGCGCCGTTGTGTAGCACCTGGTTGATGATGAACGGGCCCTCCTAAGGTGGAGATAACTTGTGCATGCCCGCCTTATCTTGGATGAGTCGGAGGACCAAATCTCCTTTGTTAAAGACTCGGCCCCGAACTTGGCGACTGTGATAGCGGCGCAAGTTCTGTTGTTAGATGGCCCGAGCGTGAAAGAGCAAGTTCCCGCGCTTCCTCCAGGAGATCAAGATCATCCTGTCTTGCCGACTCGGCATCCTCTTCCACGTATGCTGTGACTCACGGGGAGTCGTGGAGGATGTCACTCGGCAGGACGACTTCGGCTCCGTAAACCATGAAGAAAGGTGTGTAGCCAGTTGACCGGTTTGGAGTAGTCCTTAAACTCTAGAGGACAGACGGAAGCTCGTCGATCCAGCAAACCGGTGGCCCGTTGTAACGGGACTAATAGCCGGGGCTTGATGCCTTGAAGAATGAGTGCATTGGAGCGCTCGACTTGGCTGTTGGACTGCGGATGGGCCACAGAGGCGAAGTCAATTCGGATTCCATGATCCCGGCAAAACTGGCGGAAGATCTCAGCAGTGAAGTTCTTACCATTGTCGGTGATGATGCTGTGAGGGATATCGAATTGGAAGATGACTCCCTTCATGAAGTTGATGACAGTCGAACCATCAAGCTTCATGATAAGCTTGGCCTCAATCTACTTAGTGAACTTGTCCACCGCCACAAAGAGGTGAGTGAAACCGCCTCGTGCTATCTTGAGCGGACCCACCATGTCGAGCCCCCACACGGCAAAGGGCCACGTGATGGGGATGGTCTTGAGCGTGGTAGCCGGCATGTGTGATTGGCGGGCGTACCTCTGACATCCTTCGCAGGTTCGAACGATTTCTTCTGCATCAGCATGGGCAGTGAGCCAGAAGAAACCGTGGCGGAAAGCTTTGGCGACCAATGCCCGTGACGAAGCGTGATGGCCACAAAGTCCCGAGTGGATTTCCTCGAGCATCATTCGGCCTTCCTCCAGCGAGATGCAACGCTGGAAGATTCCCGTGGTGTTGCGCTTGTAAAGCTCACCGTTAATGATTGTCGGTGTTTATATCCGGCAATAATGAATGCGGGGCGGCGTACGCACAGCAGATCTAGATGGGTGCACACGGGACACAATATTTAGACAGGTTCAGGCCCTCGAGAGGAGGTAATACCCTACGTCCTGTGTTTGGTGAATTGTATTGATCGTATCCCGCATGAGGGTATGTGTCTATGCCTATGCTCAGAGCGTTCTTGTGCTCTAGCTTACTCTTGATCGTCTCTCAGCCCATCTCGATCCAAGGATCCCTACCCGACCTTATATAGACGACCAGGGGTAGGGTTATAGGAGTCCGGATCGGCTTACAGATATGTTTCCTAATCGGTTACAACTGATACCCGGGTATGCTGGGCAGGTAGTTCATGTCTTGTACTCTAAGTCGATGAGGCACCCCCGTGTAGAAGTCGGACTCCGAGTAGTTGGCCTGGTCCACCCTATGCCCGGATGACCAGCTTTGTCCTCCTTGACGATACCCGGGTGCCATGTCATCGTCAGTAGCCCCCGAGTCCTTCACAATCTGGCTGCTGTTCGCCGTCTCCCTTGAGCAAGTCTCCTGGGTAGTATCCGCATGTACATGCTTTCTGGTCGCTTGCAGGGAGATTGTGAGGGACTCTCAAAGCTTCATGAATCCCGACTGAATTCTCGAGTGATACCTGGTTTCCCGAGTGGCTCGGGTCCAGCTAGTGTCCCCCTGGGGGAATACCCTCGGAATTCACGTCAGAATCAAAACACATGCTGTAGCGCTTTGGTCCCGAGTCGTTCGGTGTTCGACTAGTGGCCCACTGGAGACACACTACAGCCGCCCTTCACTCGGGTGTATTCAAGTGGTCGTGGACCCCTGGAGGTCAACCATTGAAACCCTTCAAACTGTAGCACTTCGGTCCAGAGTTGCTCGGTATCCGACTAGCGGCCCGATGGAGGCGCACTATAGCTGCTTTTTATTTGGGTGCATCCCCCGAGCCTCCGGCCGACTGGAGCAGTCGGGCGGAGGTTCTTTGTTAACCTATAGATTTCACTCTGGGGGCACGAACAGTGCACCCAGAGGGTGTAGCCCCCGAGCCTCCGGCTGACTGGAATAGTTGGGCGGAGGTTCTTTTTGGTTTGTAGATTCCACTCTGGGGGCACGAACAGTGCACCCAGAGGGTGTAGCCCCCCGAGCCTCCACTCGGTTCAAGGAGCCGAGCGGAGGGTCTTGATGATTTTTCCCGCCTTCGACCAACTCGGCCAGCGCAAGGCCGAATGGGACAACCTGGAGGGCACCCTTCGCGCGACACAGGAGCAAGTGATCGCGAAGGAAACCTCGCTTGAGTCCAATGGAGGAGGTCCAGTCTGCGGCGAACACCATTGCTGACGGTGTTGTCCTGTAAAGGTAGGCAGCAAACACGTGAACCGCTCCATATACATGTGAAGTACTCGAGAAGGCCGAGTGCAACTTGCTTATGCATGTTTTGGTTAACTTGTTATGTGTTTTATAAACCCCTTCTTTCGTAAAAATTCGTTCGTGTGTAAGTTAGCCCTTTGTGTGTGCTCTTGCTGACCCGTCGTAGCCCCCATTGCGTAGAGATTAGCCGTGGGCTATTTCCTGTGTAGCGCAGGGTTGTGGCGTAGACCAGCGATCGAAGACGAAGAGTTAACGCCGAGCGTTTTACACGGTACTAAAATAATTGTTGAAAGAGAAGAGCCCGAGTGCGCCTGGGCGCACCTGGTGTGGTGTAGCTCCCGAGTGTCCACTATGTGTAGCCGTGAGCGTGCATAGCAGGTAAGTCGGGAAACCCGAAAAGTTACTCGGATGGAGCAAGAAAATATTTATTCATTTAAAGTATGAAAGTACAAAGCTTAAGCATAGAAGCGACTTAGCTGTTCAATGTTTCAGGCGTTGGCGATGAGGTTGCCGTCTTTATCCTTCAGTCGGTAAGCCCCCGGGCATAGTCGGGCGGCAACATACGGCGCATCCGAGTCCGCCATAAAGTCCTCCCGAGAAGGATGGTGGCTTCCCAAACTCTCGAAGTCGTCCGAGTCGTAATCGAGGACGGGTAGAAGGGACTCGATCGTACCGACCAGTCGGGATCCTTACTCGACGGGTAAAGACCCATGCCCGAGCAGTAGATCCATCTTTCGCGTGACCTCGTCCTTGGAGATGGCCACCGAAGTCATCCACTCTGATGAGAGTCCGAGTGGAAAGGCGGTGAAGCCTCCGCCGACTGGCTGGAAGCCGAGTCGCAGAGGTGAAGCTTGCCGAAGCCACTGACTCGAACGAGAGTCCGGGTGAGAAAGGCGATGAAGCCTCTGCCGATTGGCCGGGCGCCGAGTCGCAGAGGTGGAGTTTGTCGAGCTTGTCGACGATGAAGTCGAGTTTTCCGAGTCAGAAAAGCTATCCAGGATCGGCGACGGAGTCCTGGGGGCCAAAACACATGGCCCGACCTGGAGCGAAGTCGCCGTTGCCGAAGAAAAAAACCCGTCTGGATCTGTTCAGATGGATCTACGCGCACAGCCCCTACTTGGCGCGCCAACTGTCGGTGTTTATATCCGGCAATAATGAATGCGGGGCGGCGTACGCACAGCAGATCTAGATGGGTGCTCACGGGACACAATGTTTAGATAGGTTTAGGCCCTTGAGAAGAGGTAATACCCTATGTCCTATGTTTGGTGGATTATATTGATCGTATCCCGTATGAAGATATGTGTCTATGCCTATGCTCAGAGTGTTCTTGTGCTCTAGCTTGCTCTTGATCGTCTCTCAGCCCGTCTCGATCCAAGGATCCCTACCCGGCCTTATATAGACGACCAGGGGTAGGGTTATAGGAGTCCGGATCGGCTTACAGATATGTTTCCTAATCGATTACAACTGATACCCGGGTATGTCGGGCAGGTATTAGTTCATGTCTTGTACTCCAAGTCGATGAGGCGCTCCCATGTAGAAGTCGGACTCCGAGTAGTCGGCCTGGTCCACCCTATGCCCGGATGATCAGCTTTGTCCTCCTTGATGATACCCAGGTGCCATGTCATTGTCAATGATGGTGTAAGCTCGAGCGCGGCGCACAATGCGACGTGCTTCAGTCGGATCCTCGGGAAGCTCCTTACGCAGAAGGTAAGCAAGGAACGGCTGAGTCCAGAGTGGTATAACCGCTAGGATGCCTTCCTGGGCTTGGTGGGCCAGTCCAGGGTCTTGCAACCCGACTTCAGATGACTCGGTTGCTAACTCCAGTTTAACGAACAGTTGGAAAAGTTACTGAAGGAACACTCCAGGTGGCACCTTTTCACGAGCGGAGCCAATCCTGGCGAGGGAGTCGGCCACCTCATTGTCAGCTCGGCGAACATGATGAAGTTCGAGGCCTTCGAAATGTCCTTCTAGCCGACGCACGGCAGCACCGTATGCCGCCATGGTGGGGTCCTTGGTGTCCCACGTCTTCGTCACTTGCTGCACCACCAGATCCGAATCGCCGCGGCAAAGGAGTCGGCGAATGCCGAGTGAAACTGCGATGCGCAGGCCATGCAGCAATGCCTCGTATTCCGCTACATTGTTGGAGGCGGCGAAGTGGATCTACAACACACAATTTAGCTTGTCGCCTTTGGGGGAAATGAGGACGACTCCAGCCCCCGTGCCCGCGAGTATCTTCGAGCCGTCGAAGTACATGACCCAGTTCTCCGAGTGCACCTGAGTCGGAAGGAACTGACTCTCAGTCCACTCGACGATGAAGTCCGCGAGAGCCTGAGACTTACTAGCCTTGCGGGGCTCGTAGCTGATGTCGTGAGGCATGAGCTCAATTGCCCACTTAGCAACTCGGCCCGTGGCGTCCCTGTTGTTGATGATGTCAGACAAAGGGGCGTGGCTGACCACGATAACTGAGTGGGCTTGGAAGTAGTGAACCAGCTTCCGTGTTGCCAAGAACACGTCATAGACGAGTTTCTGGTAGTGCGGGTAGCGCTGCTTCGACTCGGAGAGGACCTCGCTGACGTAATAGACAGGTCGTTGCACCTTCTGTACTCGGCCTTCTTCTGCACGTTCCACCACTAGGACAATGCTGACCACGTGGTTCGTGGCCGCGATGTAGAGCAGCATGGGCTCTCCTTCCATTAGTGCAGCGAGAATTGGAGGGCCGTGCTGCCCGCCGAACCTGCTTCTTCCTCCTTGGATCGAACCGGGGAGGGCCGTGCAGTCGGCGTCATGGGCTGATCGTGACTAGTTGTACATCTTACCGACTCTGATACTTTCTTGACAGTTTGAGTCGAAGAGGTCCCCACGGTCGGCGCCATTTGTCGACGATTGGTAAACCGCCGATCTTACGGTAGTCGTGAGACAGAGATATTTGTTAGGTAGGGACCTCTAGGGCACAAGGTCAAGAGATCTGACGACAAGGAAACGCCCTTTTTATACAGGTTCGGGTCTCCCTCAGGTTAACAACCCTACGTCCTGTTCGTATATATTGATCAAAGAGTATCTTACAAAGGATGTGTATGTTAGTGGCTATCCTAGACCTAATCGGAGGCTACTTCGACTAGTTCCGCGGGGCTCAACTCCTTCGAGGCGGTGGGTCTTTTCGCGGGAACCACTAGGGCTTCTGGATGGCTTCAGGCTTCTAACTTGATCTTCTGAGACTTGTCTGGCTTCTAAGACCTGTTGGGACTTGAAAGACTTGTCCTCCCCTATGGGATTGCTGATCCTTTTATAGGGGGCTCCTCGAGTCGTACCGGACATGGACTTATGCCCGAGTAGAATTCTAGCTTCCTTAAACGTCGGGATTGACTTCCTAGTTTAAGGGGTGTCCTTCCTCCTTACGGGGGTTACCTTATCTCCTAGGGATCCTTACCGGATATGTATTCTTATTCCAATAGTCCAGGGTATTGTATACGGATACCTCCTCGTGTACGTGATACTATACTATTCATCGTCAGCTTGCTTGAGTCTCTAAAACTTTATTTTGATTAAAAAATATCTCAACATGTTTCTCTAATACGAAACCTCCATTCAACAGAAAGCAGTTTTGCAGAAGATTTAGCTTCCCTTATTTGAAATACAATCTCCCCAGTGATGAATGTTAGCCAATTGGATATGAGAAAAAGAGAACATTCCATGAATGCATTTTGTCTTTCTCTAACATCATGAAATCTTTGCAAAAACAGAGTTTCTGTTTCAATTCAGATGCATCTCCTGTTCAACCCAGTTTCTTGCTTCATTCATACAAACAGAGCAATAAATTCAAACTCATACTACATTTTGTAATGCCTGGTAGCCTGGACCATGAAGTCATCAATCATCATCAAGACATGACGCAAATGTACTCTCTGAGGTCAGAAAGTTTCAGCAATTAATACATGTTATGTTATGCAATCATGGTCAACAAATTCTAAACATCATGATTTACATTTGTTAGCTTGGCGACATCTCATTCTTCCTGTTCCCACTTACTCTAATGAGGAGAAATTCACTATTTTTGTCAAATAGGTCGACCTTTATGCAGAAGAAAAGAAAAAATCTCCAAAGAAACGAACGTACACATCATACCATGTCAGATTGTCACAGTAGGTAGTATAGAACATTCACCATCCTTGGGAGCAATAATAACCCCGGCAAGTTGTAAAAGCCTATTCGGAAATTTGCAAGGAATAGATGCTGTAAGTACTCAGGCTCCCCAATTTTGACCCTGCAAATGCACAAGAGAAGGAACAAAGCTAAAGCGTCGTTGAGAAGCTAGTGGAGAACTTAAATTGCAAAAATACTACAAAGATGCTGTTGTTGTAAATGAATTAGATTCTTTTGATTTAGAGATAGCCTCATTCGCATCAACTGGTCGTGAATTCACTATATGGACACCTTTTGATAGTAGTACAGAAACATTAAGCAATAGCTAATCAGTATAAACAATGTACTATCATCAAGGTCTCATCGGTACATATCAAAACAAAAATATATATTGAAAAAGAGTTAAAGAAGTCAAGCACATGTACACCAACGAAGATTTCCAAGCCTTATCAATTATATAATCTCTCAAGAATAATCTGTAATAATCGGACAAAGCAAGCTTATAGGCTTGTAACAAGAAAGCATAATCACCAAGAACTCTGAGCTAGGACCACCTATGTTTCTGCCATTTCATATGAAACCTAATGTGCTCAACCAAATTCATCCCCACACGACATTTACTTCATTGGAAACTTGCACATACAACAGTTTAATTGCACGGAGATCAAGTGCTCAAATACAGAAATGTACTTACATATTGAAGGCTCCCATCTAACCATCGTGCACCCAACCAAGAAATGGATTTTGTTGTATCTCAAGTGACCAGAGTGCCCTTTGGGTATATCCTCAGTAGGTTTTCTGTGTGAACTTGTTTGGAACAAAAAAGATTGAGGACTTTTGTATATGGATTAGGAGATGATATTGACTACCGCATAGTTTCTAAATGCATGGAAGATTGCACATTCATATTTTCCATCTTTTTTTATTTTGAGCAAGAATTATCCATCTACAAATCTCAGTTACGGAGACGGAAGAAAGTAAAGTGCTAATAAGATGAACTTCATTTACTTATCAGGTGCATACCTCACAATGTTGATACCATGATGAGCTATAGCTATTGCAAGTTCTTGCTCGCTCAAACTGAGCCACCATACTTGTCTGGATCTCTCTTCAAAGCATCATTAGGTAGACCATTTGCTTTTCCTGCTCTTATAGCAATTAAAACAAATTGAACATTTTAAGAAATTGCAGAAGCACATCAAATTGCAGCGAGTATTGTCAAACAGAACCAGTGAGCACCATGGTAAGCAAGAAGGCAGACCATGTGTAGATATGTATCTATCAAAGCGAAGGAGCAAATAGGGGAAACAAGGAGCCAGCCAGATAAAGAAATGATAAGCACATCACAATCAAACGGACAGTGAGCCGGAGGAGGGTGAACACACGTGAGAGGAAAACAAAAGGGTGGAGCACCGGAATAGCTAACACATCTGCTGTGGTTATCCAACTATGCACACCGTGGAATAAGAGGACGCACACCAACAATACGAGCAGACTTGTCATATGATATTATTAGTGCTAACAAAAAATCAACCGCAAAGTTGATATACTTTGAACCAGTCCAAAATCAACAATGAAACCACCAAAGCCGTGAGTGATAGCATCATGAGGCAACCATCAACCCAAAATTTAGGAAAAAAACACAAGACAGTAGAACAAAGGTAAAAACAAATAAAGGAAATTATTACACTTAATTGAGTTTAAAAAAATTATTTGAACTTGAAAATGAGATGGGCATCCAATCCTATCGACTTTGCAGAGAACAAACATCGAATTAGCATGGCACTTACATGAGTAGCATTCATCAATCTGATGCACCTCTAACTCAAAAGAAGAAAACCCTTAATTGCTCATGTATCCGTAATTAGAGTTAAACCATGGAATAATCAAATTAGCATAATTGAGGGAGAGAGCCAGCAGACATAGATGCGTTCATACCTACATTGATGCTGCTAAGGAGCTAGGCCTATCCGAGCTGAGGAGAGGAGGAGGTGCTCGTGGGATCCCAAAGAGAATCGCCTTAGCACCGGTGTGCTGGATGACTTCAAGGGGAAAAACTCAATAATTAAACCACTAGATAATTTCGTCGAGCAGTTGGCGTGCATAAAAATGTGATGTAATATCCATGTGCAAAGAAAAGATGTGGTTGTACGATTAGTCAAGCAACAACGATGGTCAGAAGGTAAGAAAAGATGTACAACCTTGGGGATCTTCCCTCACAGATGTGGCCATGTCGACACCGCAGGGCCTAATGGCATCTTGGACGGCCGCTGGCTACCCGAGTGGCGGGATAGTTGCCAGAGAGGCAAGGGATGGGCGCTGGGCTGGACGCACTGGCTGCCGCCACAGCGGTGACGGGAGGTAGATGCCAAGCACGGGGTGGCTGTCGACTCTTGGGAATTGGATGGAGACGGTGGATGCCACTAGATCGCATGGCTACAGCAAGGAGATCCTTGAGATGCCGATGGCTAGGTGGTGGTGCGTGGGAACCCATAGGAGGAGGGGTTCACGGCGAGGAGCGGTGGTAATCTGTCTCTTACGCAAGGAGCAGGGGTGGAGCCATGGAGCAGTGTGATGTGCGTGCGGAAGGGGAAACAGGGAGAATTTGAAACAGATGTGTTGTACACCATTATTAGTATTAGTAGGCGTCATCTGAGGATTAACTTTGACATTACAACATAAATTCCAAAGGTCCAACTTAATTTGCGAGGGCCATCAAATGAAAATCGGAGACACGGTTTAAATGGATTGGATTCCACAAATTGGTACATTTATGTCAATATAGATTATTGGAGCTTTTGCACGATAAAAGTTCTGATTCTTCGGGAAATAGGAAAATTTGAGTAAATTGCGCAGAACCATAATTGCTAGAGCGTTAGTTGCACAAAATCATAATTTTTTATGTTTTCTTCACTTAACCGCAACTTCTAAGGCAAAAGGTTTCACCAAACCTCAATTCTGTTAACCCTACTAAATCTAATGGAATATAAGTCACACTAGTAAGTGGCCCCACCTAGCAGCGCACCTTCTTCCTTTCCACCTTTCTCTCTCTCTCCCGTGGGATCCATGGCGTGGCTGGAGTGGGTAGCAAGAGGCCAGCGTCACCTCTGTCCCTAAACACATCCACCAGCGCCTACCCTCGGACACCTTCCTATGTGGTTCTCTCACAAGGACATTCTCCGTTGTTGAGGAATTACAGGCACCTCTCTCACCACGCCACAACTATGGGCCATCTCCTCCCACTTCGCCCCTGTAGAAGAAGGCGTCGCTGTTGCGACCTATTGTGATACCAACAATGAAGCTGCTTTCCAAGGAAATGCCGACTGGTTTGCCTTCTTTGAGAACCAAATCTTCCCTTCCCAATGACCGGAGGGGACGAAGCCCTAGATTTAGCATCACCCGAGCTCTGCCTTCTGACTTGCGAATGCTCTGCTCCAGGAGGGTAAGGTGTAGATTGAGCAAGCCTACCGAGCAATGGTCCCGAGCACTAGCGATATTGGAGAGGGACAAGGACGTGCCAAGACTAATACGGCCATGGACAGAGCAAAGAGAAGAGAGAGAGAGAGAAGAGAGAGAGAGGAAAAGGGAGATTGTAGGAAGGGAAGAGAAAGTCAAAATGACGAAAAAGATAATGACAAGTGGGGTCTACTTATAAGTGTGACTGATAAGTAGATCTTATCTATCAAACTTAATAGGGATGATGAAAGTAGAGGGGTGTCGATAGGATAGAGGTTTTTAAAAATCTTGTACCTTAAAAATGTGTAATTTACTCGAAATTTTTAACACCTAAACGGGCCCTTGCCGCTACACTAGCATACAATAGTAGTAACGGATTGAAGTGCTGTAGTCCACGGTACCGCCCCTATCAATCAACCATGCAGCTCTTAATTTCTTGGGTCGAGTTTCCCAGTCTTCGCCTCGCCACCGAATTAAACTCCACGGCGCTCACCCAAACCTGGTTCACAGAACCGAACCCCATCGCTGCGATCCATCACCAGCGCTGCTCAAGCGCTCAGCATCCAGTCTATAGACCCGGTCTCCCGAAAGACCAACACCTGTTTGTTTCGTCCCGTAGACACGTAAGTCAAACCGGCGCGCCCCACTTCCCACCCCCGAAGTCTTTAATTGCCGCGCCCGCTTACGTCCACCAGACCTCCACCGAGCTGAAGTAAATGACACTCCGGACCCACACGAGTGGATCCGCATGTCGGTGAGTGGAGGGAAATTTCCACGCTTGGACCCGTCAAGTACGACCGTTTCTGTTCCCCTGTTGTCCGCCGGGCTGACTCCTCTGCATAAACCGAGTCTACGAAGAGGAAGCATTCTAGCCGTCAGTTTTGCCTCGAGTTGCAACTCTGTTGGATTCAGATGGTTTGGTGTATGAACCGGGTCTAGACATGTGTGGGCCAGCCGGCTGCCCACTGCTGAGTGTTGACCCTCGGAATGGCCTCTCCCATATACTTCTTCGTCCCGACGCGCAAACCCGGCGAAAGAAAATATACTAAAAACGAAGCTCCAAAGAGAAGCTCAGCTTCTTCGCTTCGACCGCTCAGACCCCCGGCTTTTGAGCTTCTTTATCTTCTCTGCGAATATTTAGGGTTCTTGAAGCGCTGGATCGATCGGTAAGTTGGTCTATTTATCTAGAATTTTGATAATTTTTTCCGTTGCTGTTCTTCAATTCTGCTTCTTGTTTCGCTGCCGGATCTGAGGTGATCGAAATCTCCACTCGCTGTTTTTGCTAGCAGTTTGTGAAGTTCCATGAAAGAGGCGTGGTTTTGGGAGGGCCGTCGTGACCAAAGCCGGGCCTTGTGGTGTCCCGAGACGGGTCTTGGTGGTGGCGGGGACTTCTGATTTTGCGCCCTCGTCAGTTATTTAGTTCCCGGATTGGAACTGAGAGGGAATTTAGAATCGAAGATATGGCCAGGTTTTGCTGCTTTGGTGCTGGTTGCTCCGACGTATGTCCAAATTTGATCAGTTGTAGTAGCCCTTATTTTTTTCACTATTTACTGCAGTTTTATCTGTACGGAACTATCCTGCAATTTTTCTAATCAAGTATGTATTAGGATGAGAATTAGAGCAGATGGCAGGTGTTGCCTGCTTGAGATTAAGCTTTACTTTGATCATCTGAAAATGCTTCATAATAAGCAAAGCCGTACTTTGTTCAGAAAATTTCTTTTAATAATTATATAGTAGAATTTCACTTTCTATAACATATGCTTTCGTGCTACTTATTGATTGATTACCAGTTTATTGACGCAAAAGAGCATCAGCCATCAGCCATCAACCCTCAGCTTCTGATGACTTAAATTTTGTTATTTTTTAACTAAGCCTGCTCCAAGATCCATTCGATAGAAACTCGTAAGTAATTTTTCATGAACTGTTACCTTGCGTGGAGCTTTTTAACTAAATTGTTCGAAACTCTTGGCAGATGCAATCTATATTATGTTAGAACTTCAGCTTATTAGTTTACTCTTGCTGACTGTTCTGCTTTGATACAGTTGACAGGGCATGCATCAGCCACCTCTGGTAAAGGGAAAGGCTGTCAGGGCCAAGTCAAGGTTAGCTATGGGTTTAGCCTTGTAAGAGGAAAGACAAATCATCCTATGGAGGATTTTCATGTTGCAGAACTCGTTGAAGCGAAAGGAAACGAGCTTGGTCTTTTTGCTATTTTTGATGGTCATCTAGGAGATACAGTTCCTGCATACTTACAGAAAAATTTGTTCCAAAACATTTTGAACGAGGCGAGTTCTGTCATGTGTTTCAATAAGAGAAGGTCTCATTTACTAGCATTTTGTGTTATCTTACTTGTAATCGTGTAATTTCAGGAAGAGTTTTGGACACATCCGGATAGAGCAATCACAAAAGCTTATGAAAAGACAGACAAGGCTATTCTCTCACATACTCCAGATTTGGGACAGGGCGGCTCCACTGCTGTAACTGCCATTCTTATAAACGGTAGGAAGTTGTGGGTAGCTAATGTTGGGGATTCTCGAGCTGTTCTTTTGAAAGGAGGTGAGGCCATACAGATGTCGATTGACCATGACCCGAATGTTGAGCGTGGCGCTATTGAGAATAGGGGCGGTTTTGTTTCAAACATGCCAGGTGGGTCACTAACTCTTAAAAAACATGTTATCTTGATTGACATGGTTGTTACACCCAGTCATTCATCTGATGTTACCTTGTATTAGTGATTAGTAACTAGGAAGTCATTTTGATGCATCCAGCTCCTGTGCTACAAAATATGCATGGCTCTATATTATATGTGTTATGATGTGCATGTTGGTTCACATCAGGATAACTACCATTCAGGAGATGGACAGATAACATGGCATAAGGGGATTATGGCATTAGTAGGGGAGACAGACATAGGCTCGGATGAGAGAATTAGAGGAGTTGAGAAATAGCAAATAGAGATTCTTTTAGACAACAAATATCAAATCGAGATGACGGACAATTATTTCACTTTTACTCCCTTATGCACTCGTTCTGGTTGCTGCTGTCCGACTTGCAGGACTCTGGCCACTGTGCAGGTGTGCGTCTTGACCATCGTTGCCGTGCGTATTCTGCTCTTGCTCACAGCACGTTGGTTTTGGGATGCAGCTCCTGATGCGAACTACATTCATTGATTACTAAATATCGCAACATTTTGGGACAAAATTCACTGAATCAATCAACACCTGCTATGTGGTGTACCCATGGAATTAACATGAGAATTACTTCACATGTTCACACACTACATTTCCATTGCCACCTTTCACACAAGAGCTCGTTCACAAGTTCATACTATACATTTGCATTGGCACCTTTCAGCAAACCATGTAACCATTCTGCACTGTCAGTTTTTCACTCAAGGTTTTTCTTTCTAGATAGCATGTTTCTTTTCAGTAATTTCGACTCTTCTTGTTTCCAGTTGATAAAATGTTATTGTTAAGGAGAAAAAGCAAGCCATCTTTTTGAGGGAATCCCCTATGTCATTGCTACTCATGAATTTCATTTATTTCATGTGTGTGTGTGTGTGTGTGGCGGTGGTTATGAAAGCTAGTATTTGGTATAGCTTCCAATAACTTCATATTTTCAGCATGATCAGGTTAATAATTATTCTTTCATGTGGAAATTACGTGTGCATTACTCCCTACTCTGTATACCGAGTGACCTACAGAAGCAGAACAATGGCATTTGGTTTAGTACTTACTTTTCAAGCCTGTTAGCTCTATGCTTCAGTGTGTTATTTTAACTGCCTAGACAAAGAATATGGTATTCGTGCCTGAAATGTAATGCTATAAATTTCAGGAGATGTTCCCCGAGTCTGTGGTCAGTTGGCTGTCTCCAGAGCTTTTGGAGACAGGAATCTAAAATCACTATTGAAATCAGAGCCTGATGTAAAAGTTGAAGATATAGATTACACTGCTGAGCTACTTGTGCTTGCGAGCGACGGAATTTGGAAGGTGTGGCTTGTTAGTTATGTATTTGTCCAAATGGTTGGGATAAACTTGACCCGTGAGCATATTTGTGAGAAGTATATATGCTCATTACTTCTCTGTGTCAACCAGGTAATGAACAATCAGGAAGCAGTTGATTTGGCCAAAAGGTTCAAGGATCCACAAGCAGCTGCAAAACAATTAGCTGCTGAAGCGCTAAAAAGAGACAGTAAAGATGACATATCATGCATTGTTGTTCGGTTCAAAATGTAAATTGATTGCAGGCAACCCGCGGAGGATTGTACCGAGAGCAAAAAGGAATTATACAGGAAAACATAGGCCGCCGGACAAGGATAGTGGTAATCCAAAAACAATTCCCTGGGATGTTGGTTGTAAATGATCTGTTAGCTCGATTGTAAGTTCATATATAAATATGCTAGAATTCTTTGTTTGGCGATTCAAAGCTACATGCAAGACAGCAAGAGGGTCCAAAGCTGTCTAAATAGATTTCTTCTGTAAATAATGGTTTGCAAATATTCGAAGGTCACCGTGCTCCATTGTGAGAGTAGTCATTTGGCTATCTTCATCTCCCAATCTGGATCAAATTTGTCCTGACTGAATCACCATCTGGCGAAGTAATAGCATGTGCTGGTGAGTTTGGAATTTGGCATTTGGTGCACACAATTTGGAGGCACGAAGTAGTGACATCTTTTCTTGCTAAAAAGAAGGGCATTACTTTCCTCTGTTTGAAGAGATGATAAGCACCACACAAATATTATTGCATTGCTTTAATAAGATGTTCGACCTTGAGACAAGTATATTGTATAGGGACCGGATTATCTACACCGGGGGTACCACCGCCCCTAGATCTAGCGGTTTATATATGTATTGATTATATACTATGTTGGGTGATAAACTAATCCATATGTAACCTGTGCTAATCTATTGTCATGCGTGCTAGGTATTATAAAATTATCTAATGCGTATCAATCTTGTACTAATTCATTTCTACCCATATTAAGCACTATAATTTGCTTTATTAATATGTGAAACGAAGGTTACTACATGACAAAGATAGAGGTGCCAGTGTCCTAGGAATATTTGATATGGTGCCTACACTGCAACCTGTATATATGACATATATAACTTTTTCCCATTGCCTATGTGTATTAATAATCCCTATAAGGGCTGGCCTATTAAATTCTACATGGCCGCCTACATAAAATAAAATAAAGCTGGATTAACATGTCAACAAGTCAAAAGAATTAGGAGGTGTACAAAGGCGCTAGTGCACTATAGACCATACACCACCTTCTCTTTTTTAGTCCACTATGAATTCAGAGATCATTTTTTTCACTTTTGTGCCTCTCACTCATCCCTCAAGAGTACTATTTCCCTCTCTCACTCAACCCTCAAGAGTACCTATGTTCATTTATCATGAGACTCTAGCCTATATATACCCTCTATGGGGGACTTAAAAAAAATCATCTCATAAATGAAAAACTTTAAGATGAGAGGTCTAGAGTTCCAAGTCCCGCACTTAAAGCTCTAGGGGCAATTTTGGAAAGTCCATGACGGCTCAAGTCACTAGTCAAGTCCTGTACGAGGCTCCTCACTTGATATAAGACTAGGTCATGCTCCATGAGACGACTTAACCTATTCAAAAAAATATCGACGTGTACCAATTTTATCGAGTGTATGACAACTTTCTAATAAAGCCGTTGTCCTTCTAATAAGATGTCGTTCTTCTAATAAGGTCATTGTTCACGGCCCATTAACTTTGTAATCTAACCCATCGACGTATCAACATCTCTTCTCTAGTGTTATTTCTATAACAACAACAATCCAGATTGTAACCTGTGCAAGAAATTACAATCCCTTTGGATAGTTCGGACGTAATATTATTTCTGTCAAGTTATATGTATCAACCAAATCACCAATTTATGAAATTGTGGACAATATATTTCAAATATCTTCGTGTCTGATCCGTTGTGTGGACTCGAAGTGGACAATAATTATATTTTATTGATAGTCTTTAGAATTGTAGGATACGGTCATCTTAGTCTCTCTACTTTAAATTACACTTTTACCCTTTTAAACTTGTTAAAGGGTTTTAATTTAGTCCAAAATATACTTCGAGCTTGGCGTTGATCGTTGATGTGGCACGTTAATCATGCCATAGTGGCGAACTAGCGAGCAGGGGTTCACGTGACACAGCACTACTCCTCTCCCAAGAAAGAAACGGAGGAAACGGACGAGGGAGAGGAGCGGCCAGGGCCGGCTCTGCCAGGGTTCGCCAGCGGCACAGGAGCAGGAGCAGTCTAAGGCGAGCATGGAAAAGGGGCCACGGGACAGATGAATTCGCCGGAGGAGACTTCAAGGAAGACGGAGCTGCGCAGGCGCACCTGGCGGGAGGTGTGATGGCCTGCCCGCTCAGCCTCACGCGGCGGCGATGTTGACGTCGAGGAAGACGACTCCCTCCTGACAAGGCACGGCCAGAATCGAGCATCTCCACGGGAAGCATGCTCCTGGGGCGACAGGGCACCTCGTGCGTGCGCTGAATCAGGTAGAGCTGGCGGACGGCGCCGGTGATCGAGGAGGTTGCTTAGCACAATTATATACTGGAGCATGCCGTTGGTGCCGTGCATGGGCCCCGGGCCAGGGCGTTCCAGCTGCAAGGACAGCTCCTAGCCGCTGCATGCGGCGCCGACGGGGGGCAATGCTAGGTTCGCGTGGTACGGCGCGCCGTCGGCGGACGGGACTGCGGCGGTGGAGCATGGATTCGGGAGGGCAAACAGCCGGGTGCTCAGCTTCGCGCGCAGGGTGACGGCGTGCACCTCTCGCTGCCGCTGCCTCAGTCTCCTTATGCTGGGCTATGGAATTCCGGATTGGTTTGGATTCTTGGTTATGATTGATGTCAAGCATGGACATGGCTGTAGCAAAATCCATCAAATACGTTGAGCGATTCGGAGCTCACTTGGCCCTGTTTGTTTGGGCTTTTTCTGGCTTCTGGACTTTGGCTTCGAAGTCAGAAAAGCACCTATTTACCTGCTTTTGGCTTTTGGCTTCAATAAGTTTGAAATAACTTTTAAAGTTGTTTCAGGCTTTTCGAAACCAAAAGCCAAAAGCACCTAAATAGGTGTTTTTCTAGCTTCGAAGCCAAAGCGCAGAAGTCAGAAAAAGCCCAAACAAACAGGGCCGCTTATCGGGGAGACAGAATGGCTGCAGCAAGTGGCAGATGGACACCCACCAGGGGCTCGTAGAAATGTCTGCACCAAGAAGAGAGAGAAGGGGCTGAGGTGTCACCATGGCTGTCAACTCGATGACACAGTGGGACGATCAACCCGTCACATGAGCGGTTAGCGCCATCGTAAACTATTTTAAATTAAACTTACACTTCATTAACAAGTTTAGAAGTCTAAAGTATGCATTATTAGAGCATGAGGACTAAAATTAGTGTACTGTTAAGTTTAGAGACCGTGAGTGCATTTTACTATTATATTTTATTAAAAAAATATTTTCACCTTTTAACCATTGTTTGAGTGTATATTATATTCCTAAACTTTAAAACCAGACAAATCTAACCCTCAACTTTCAAAACCAGCTAGAATACCCTCCTTTGACAATTTTAAAGTGGTTTTAGCCATTTCAAAACAATTTAAGATAACGTGGCGCCTATATGGCTATCTCGTCACTTCCATGTCATCTAAAATGTTAGAAATAGAAAAATACTAGAATATATTATGATCTCTTGGGAATTTTTTTTTCTGATTTTTAGAATAAATTTTTTAGAAAACTTTCAAATTCAACTTTTTTAAAGAATTTTCGACAAAATTAGGATTTTTTGGGGAAAAGAAGTTGACAAACAATTTCAGGAAAAGCAAAATAATCAATATTTACACAATTAATATTTTTTTCAGATTTTGATTTTTTCCAAAACAGAGCTGATTTGAATTTTGAATTTTTAAATATAACTTGATCAATTTAGAAATAATAATTTCTCAAACGAACTTATAAATAGCAAATCGTAAGGAAAAAAAAACCTTCTCAACATCGCTGGACTTATTGATTGATAGGAGAGTTCACGCATTCTTTGCAAAACCTTCTGGGATAAGTCAAGAACAAATGAACTCGTGGAAAACATCTATAAATTGTCCTCCATCTTTCGCAAAAATATGTACAAGCCGAATGATCGATCGATCGATGAAAAAGCACGGACGGATTCTCTCCGCGAAGAAAGAACTAAGGAAAAAAAAATACAGGTCACCGCTCGATGCAGCACGCGCGTGCGCGAAGCAGAACAAGCAAGCATCTGCCGATCAATTGCCTCGCACGACGCGAATACACCTTAGCACCGCATCGTTTCCCTGATGGCCATGGATGCCACGGCCTTTGCCCAGGCGACCAGCTCCTGCTTCATCCTCCCCTCATCGCCCCACGGCAGCTGTGAATCCATCGGGATGGCGCTCCCCATGTCCCACTCCGTACACGGCGCACCGCCCGACCACAGCTTCGCCTCGCCGCCGACATCGACGGCGGGGGAGCAGTCGGTCGCTGCCGCAGCCGGCAGGGCCCTGGCATCCAAAGCCATGGCTGAGCAGCGAGCGGCAAGCAATCCACACAAAGCTGATGATGAGTTTGGAGTCTTTGGGGCAGAAGGGGCTTTGTTGCTCGATCGGTAGCTCGGTTGGTGCGACTGGGAGTCGAGGACACTTGCTCTATATATACCGGCCAGTGGAGCGTGCACAGCTGTCACGTGAGCATGCATGCGATGCACGAGTAGCATATGGGTGATCCCGTGTACGCGCAGGTATGTGACGACACAAGCGTTGAAACTGCACAGGTGGCAGTGGCATTCCCTTGACACCTTTTCTCCCAGGAGATCGCTGGGAAACACACGCTGAAGTTAAGCGGTTGGTTGGACGGAATGGGATTATGATATGTGAATTTGTGATTTAGGTACTAGGTACGGATCGTGGATCGTGTTCATTACTGGTCGGGCGGCTGGGGTTGTTGGAGCATTGGTCACGCGTGATCATACTTGTGTTTTAAATAAGGTTTGCACGTGTCAGTACCGTGACAATAGTATATGGTATGATAGAACCTTGTCATCACCGAAGTACGCGTCCCGATCGACGGGCAAGTGTGTGTGAACTGAGGTCGTTGGCTGGTTGAGACATCGACGGTCATGTTGTATTTGGGGATAATCTTGTTTTAGGGTGCTTCTATTTCCCCTGACATCCACGCATACAGAGAAATTAATCTGCAACACTTTCAACTCCCGATTCGAAAGGGTATTCAGCCCGACAACTCAGCGTATACCGCGAGATTACGAAAGGGACGACCACGTATCATCATAAAAAAAAACATCTTTGTCTCGTACGTGGTTAGCTAGCCTTGTTTTATACATGCGTTGTCAATTTGTTATCCAAAAGTAATATTGATGGGCAAGCAATGAAATACTCGTGCCGTCTGGATTAACGTCTTTAGGCGGTTACATTCAGCCGTTGAGGATGCACTGAGTCTAGCGGAACCAACGGAGATATTTTTCTCATATCACTTGTATTAATATGTACTGTGCTTAAAACTTTATGCTCCGACACTAATAATTCATACCGACTCGCTTATCACAAAGAATAGGTATATATAAAAACTTCCAAATCTCGTCTCTCTTCCTCCTCTATATACACTTCTTACTCTCCCGTTGCATTCCTCCCCTCCTCCCCCACTCTCCTAGCGCACACAACACATTTCCACTCCTCCCATGTCATTGTACCCTAATCTGTGAAATGACTTGGTCGCCACCGCATCATGGGGCTCGGTCCTTACTTCATTCTTGGTACCGGTCGCTGCCATATCCTTGGACTCAACCGCCGCCACAACCTGGGCCCTGAGTGCCGCTTTATCCTTATCGTCTGTCATCACCTCCATCTAGATGTCAATCGTTGCAATATCGATCGCAACTGCCTCTATCCAGTTATCTATTGCAGGATGTCAATTCTCCCTCTCCTTGTCTTATGCTTGTAGGGCGCACACTATTTATGCTCTTGTTTTTGCATTTGCATCTGCAGCCAGAGTTAGCACACTCAAAAGTCAGCTAATGGGCCACTTAGTAGGGGAGAGGGGTTAGGCTTTCCCATGGACATGTCTAAGACCTGTTAAAAACTCAAAGGCCTTGGTCTGTTTTGTTGGAAGCCAAACTTTGCCACGATTTGCCACACTTTTTTTTAACGAAGTGTCTGTTTCTTTTTTGCGACTACACAAAATACGCACACACTACTACCACGCACACACCCATGCGAGTGCGTTCTCTAATTACATGCTATAATTGACGAAGACCAGGGATAAATCCGTGAATTTCACTAAATTTCTACTGAACGTATCCGCGTGAGTATAAATATGAGCACCAGGATTTGAACCCTAGTGGGTATAGTCATGCCTCCATAACTCCACCACCCCACCAAGAGGTGGTTCTCACCAAGTGTCCGCTTTATGACTGTTGTGGGGGCTCTCCACGCTACTCCAAATCGACGCACATCGTTGCAAAGATGGTAACCCCTGTCGGAGATCCGGAGCGAGGACATGCGAAGACGATCACCCCTGACGGAGGACCGGGTGATGGAGGTCTGGAGTGAGGACATGCAAGATGATCACCCCTAACGGAGATCCGGAGCGAGGACATGCGAAGACGATCACCCCTGACGAGGACCGGGTGATGGAGGTCTGGAGTGAGGACATGCAAGATGATCACCCCTAACGGAGGTCAAGAGCGAGGACACACGAAGATAGTCACCCCTGGTGAAGGTCCAGTGTGACGGAGGTCTAAAGCGAGGACATGCGAAGGCGATCACCCCTAGCGGAGGTCCGGAGCAAGTACAGACAGTCATCCCTGACGGAGGTGTTTGTGCCCCAGTCCTTCAGTGTATCTCAAAGGAGGAGGGGGCGTAGCTGGTCCATGATATGCACCAAGGGCTTTGCAGGCCGCATCTCAACCTGAGGCCTTACTCGCCCAGGCATACCGTCAGGGATTTTACTGGCCAACTACGCTACGCGATGCCAGAGCCTCATGAAGACATGCCCCGCTTGCCAGTGGATGGGCAAGGGAAACTAACAAACCCGCACATGAACCGCAGCCAATACCACCCTCCTGGCGCTCATGTGCTGGGGTTCGACCCGTTGAGCCATTCAAAATGGCAAGTGAGGGTACCGAGTTCATTGCGGTCGATTACTTCTCTAAGTGGATCGAGGCCCAACCACTGTCAAAGATAAAATCTACAGCTGTCCAAAAGTTTGTATGGAAGAATCTTATTTGCAGGTTTGGCGTCCTGCATGAGCTAACGGTGGATAATGGAACTCAGTTCGATGCCATCATGCTCAAGAACTTCTGCGCCGGCCTCAGCATCACCATATGCTTCACATCCATCACAAATCCAAAGGAGAACAGAGCATTGGAAAGGGCTAACGGGATACTTCTTTCATGTCTCTACACGCGCCTACTTGGGTTGTTCGACGGAGGCTGGGCAGTTGAGCTGCCAAGTGTGCTATGGTCAGCCCGCACGATGGCAAACAGAGCTACTGGCCACACATCATTCAAGCTGCTATTTAGAGAGGAGGCCGTCGCACTCGAGGAAGTCAAACTCGCGTCCCTTCGAATCTCCAACCCACCAAGCAATAAGTATCATCAAGCATCCCTCGACGGAGTAGACACAACACGTGAACAAGCGGCCCTCAACATTGAGCAGTGCCAGGTGTCAATGGCAAAAACATACAACAAGACCGTTCGTGAGCGTCCAATCCAAGTGGGCGATTTGGTGCCCAAGGGCAAGACAAACCTAGAGGCTAATGGTAAGCTCAGCTCTAAATTGGAAGGCCCTTACAAGTAGGGTTGAAAACGGAACGGAAATTTTCAATCCGTTTTCGGAAAAAACGGAAACGAAAGCTCTTACATGGAAACGGAAATGGAATTTCTTGGTACGGAAACGGAAACATAAATTTTATGCGGAAACAGAAATGAAAATGGACCTGCTATTTCAGTTAGAAACGGAAATAGAAACAAAAATTCCGTACAAGAAAATGGAAACAGACACATAAATTTTGTGCGGAAACGGAAACGGAACGGACCGGCTATTTAGTTAGAAACGGAAACAAAAATAGAAATTCCGTATAAGAAAAATGGAATATTTTTGAATAAGGCCATGCAAAAGTTCTGGCCCATCTAGCCCATCCGGATCTCTTATCCCTAGCCGGCTAACTCTTCTTACTCCCGTATAAATATAACATGTTATGTAATATATATTCTTTGTATCATGTTATTATTTTGTGGTTAATTGGTTATGTAATATATATTCTTTGTTTCATGTTGTTTTTGTGCACGGTTCAAGGGGTTATTGTGTTCCCAAAAATATTCGTTATCGTTTTTGTTTTCGACCGTATTCGTCTTGTATTCATTTCCGGTACTTCCCGTTTCCGTTTCCATTTTTGGAGTTTCCGTATTTGTTTCCGTTCCGATAAAAGAGTGTGGAAATGGAAACGGTAGGGCATTTTTCCGACCGTTTTTGTATCATTTTGAATCCTACTTATGAGGTCATCTACTCCTCTCACCTATCGTCGTTTCACCTTTGTAGCCTCACCGGCACCACCCTCAAGCATAGCTGAAACGTGGACAACCTCCGCAAATACTACGTGTGAACTCAACAACACACTAGTCATCATTTCCAAGGAACAATGTATCAAACTTTACATTTTAATGTATTTACATTTCGCAAAATTGTCGTCTCATTAACCGTTAAACATCTCACACGGAGTCACCACTACACCGGTCGACATTAAGTATTGTAATGAACATATGAGTGCCGTGGAGATCATCGCCTACTATCCCAATATGTGCACGAGCACTCTATGCACATTTGCGAACGCACGTCAGGCATGAAATCACAGCCATTGTGCAAGGCACATCGCATCGCTGCACCTATTACATAAGGAAAGTGTAGCACATAGACTTTGCAAGGTTACAACAAGCCTCATGAATACAAGTGGTGAAGAGAGTGTGCAACAAACTCTAGAAATGATAGTTCATCATTGCTGGTCGCCTTTGTCCCTCAGTATAGCACCCAGCCAACGCCGTATATCTCAGAGCAAGGCCCTGCAACCGACACAAGAAGGATGAAAGCCGTGATGAGACAATGTACGAAACAGGGAAAATCCACAAGTCCCACAAGAGATCACAGATAACACTTGAAGGTCTCGCAAAAGTCAGATAACAAGTAAACAACTTTAACAAAACAGAGAGTCCCACATAGGACACGAGTCGACGCAGTAACTAAATAACATGAGGAGTAAAAGTCACAACGGTTCAATGACCAAGCAAAACCCAAAAGTGCACAGTAGGTGCCCCGATCTGTGTAATGCAAACCAAAAAACTGCAACCCCAAAGGTAAAAAAGCTTCACACCTTGCCTCCACCAAGAAGGTCATTGCCCTTGTTGACGTCGTCGTTTGAAGGAGCGTTGTTGGCTAGTGTGTACTCCCAAAGAGCCTTCACGTACTCCATCCCTGCCTTGCGCCACTTCCACTCATGCAACATGAAGACCCGGAGTCATCCTTGATCTCCTCACGAGCAGCGCTGATCTCTTCATTGCTCGGAGGAGCGTAACCCTCAATAGACAAAGCACTTCGAATGTTGCACTTAGCCTAGTGCAGGCAGGAGAATGACATCTCCGTAGTCGCCTGGATGCAAGCCTGGAAAGAAAAAGAGAAGGCAATTAGCGCAACCAAGTTTTAGAGAAAGACATATGTAAAGGAAACACATGAACAAAACCAACCTGGCTGAAGAGCAGACCAACGTCACAAAAATCGTCGCAAGCAACTGCGGCCTACAAACCTCCCGAGCACCTCGTCTCCCATAGGACAGACGGTGAATGGCTCCAGACGAGAGCCCAGTGTCTCCCCGAGCTTGTCGACAACATGGCACATGCACTGGGTGAAGCGGAGGACGTCCCGCGAGCACGCAACATGCTCTGACTCACGGGTGGTTAGCTCGGCCACGCGAGTTTGCTCTGTCACCAAATTCGCCTGAAGGCTCCTCACCGTCTTCTTCGAGATGGCATGCTTCTAGATGTGTTCTATGACATTGTCCTCATCCGACTTCACCTTTCTCCCCACCTCCCTGAGGCAGGCCGCCTCCTCCTCGAACGCAGCTTGCAAGCTTGACAACTTCATAGTGAGCAAACCCTATGAGAGAAACACGTGAAGGTCAAATATTGACAAAAGGTAAGCGATGAGAAAACCCCCGAGCAAGTTACCTTGAGCAATATGGAGCGTGGCATGTTGCACACTTGCCCCAGCGAAAGCGGCATCCAGGTCCTCCACCGTGACACGTAAAGCGCCCCCTGGAAGAAGTTGGCCACTGCCTCCAAGTCGACAAAGCTCGATGGGACGAGTTGGCAGGCAATCAAAGAGGGCCAATAGGTGTAGGCACAAAGGCAGCCGCCTCCCCTACCACCCATGGTAAGACCATGAAGGCAGTGGCCTCCTCCACCGTAGTTTCCCAACGGGGCAGCGCGGCGGTCCTCATAGGCATAGTGTTTCCCGTCACGAAAGGCATCTCGCTCGCGTGCACCAAAGGGGGAGGCCCCTCCCGCACAATCTAGCGAGGCAATTGGGATGTCCTCATAATGAAATGAGCATCAGGCGGTGACAACGTCTCGTCCCACGTTGAAGGTGGTCGAGGTGGATGCACCAATGGCCCCTTTCCACCCACTCGAGGTCAAGGCGCGGGTGACGGTGCCGCATCGGCCTCCTCATCGACAGTGGACACTTTTACACCAAAGGACCCGCCCGAGTCGTCATCGGGCGCGTCCCAGGCTGAGCGGCTCTCCTTGTCTGTGGCACCACACAACGTGCTCCCACCCTCGATCTCGTCCTCGAACTCCTTGTCGTCGGTAGGCGAGTCGGCTGAGAACAACTCGGGTCCAACGATCCCTATCCACCGAAGTTCGTTGTCTCGTCAGAGGGTGCATCGGTGTTCGAGGCCAGCATCGGTGTTCGTTGTCGTCGGTAGGCGATTCGAGACAGACTTCAGCAGTCTCCAATATCGCGTTAGCACTGGCAACTTGGCAGAGAGCTTCGGATGCTGCGAACCCTGGCCTGATGTGAAACCCCAGGGTGCAGCAGGCTGCAGTGGTGGGACTTTGACGACATGGTAGGCCAGGGGAGCAAGCTCCAGCTCGAGGAGATGAGAGCATAGAGGTGGGTAGTGGCGGCTAGAAGGGAAGAAAGGGGAAGAAGAAGGTGGGTAGTGGCTTTTATAGCTCGAGCCCCAAACCCTAAGTAAAAAAAACCCCCGGTTTTGCCATAGTTCATACCCCGAGAACTTTACTATGCCAAAAAAAGAAGAAAGGAAAAGAAGAGGGAAGCGGCTCACTTCTCGAGGTGTACATCTATCTAGAACGTGCCAACCCCTCTCGGGGGAGGTATGTCGGCCCGGCTAGGCGCTTCTCGACCATCCGCACCGGTAAGAGGCTACTGTTATGGGGGGAGGGGGTCTCCATGCTACCTCGAATCAACGCACATCACCATGAAGACGATCACCCCTGATGGAGGTCCGGAGTAAAGACACGTGAAGACAATCACCCCTGGCAGAGGTCCACGGTGACGGAGGTCTGGAGAAAGGACACGCGAAGATGATCACCCCTGACGGAGGTCCGGAGTGAGGACACGTGAAGACGGTCACCCCTAGCAGAGGTCCGGAGCGAGGACACATGAAGACGATCACCCCTGACAGAGGCTCGGGGTGACGGAGGTCCGGAGCGAGGACACACGAAAATAGTCACCCCTGGCGGAGGTCCGAGGTGTCGGAGGTCTAGAGCGAGGACACGCAAAGATGATCGCCCCTGATAGAGGTCCGGAGTGAGGACCTACATACAGAGCACCGAACTATACACCAATAGATGCCAAGGCATATGCTGGGAGGGAAATGACGGAGTAGCCCTCGATTGTATGAAGCGACGAGGGGTAAAACCGTAAACTGCCTATGATAAAATTATAACTCCGTCTTGCACCCTTTCCTGGCCTATAAGTAGGAGAGCACCCCTCCCCCCTCATTTGGGATACGGAATACAATGAGTATAACATCCACTACCTATCGAGAATTCGCTAAGTGTTGGTGATGACCTACGTGTAACCCATGCGAATCCGGGTATCTAGCACTCAATCATAGATGTCTCAAATTTACTAGTACTTGATGACAATGACCACAGCTCATGCATGCCAAACTTTTTTTCCCAGCTAAGTCCCATGCGTCGTTGACACATGGAATTGTGCCAAGGATCACTTAGCTAAGCTAAGTTGTGGATCATTTTTCTTCATTACAAGTTGGCCAAGTTATAAGAAATTAGTCTTTTGATATGTTTAGACATCCTTAGGCTCAATTAACCCTACTAAGTAACTAATCCGTGATGAGTACTAACCATATATAACGAACATTGTAGTACAGAATCTCTTTTTTCAGAAAGCCGAACAAATTTTGGGATAAGTTAAATAGCAGATGAAATCATGGAAATAATCTACAAATTCTCTTCCATCTTTTTCATCAAAGAAAATTTAGATAATAGAAGAGCTTTATTATTTTTAAGATGCATTAGGATGTCTTTTCATCAACATGTATAAGCCAAACGATCGATCGATCAAGAAGCACCATAGGCGCAGGCATAAAGGTGCAAAAAAACGTAGCAAATTAAAGCATCCACCGCGATCATTTATCCCCAGGTATACACCGGCCCTTAGCATTGCATGAATGGTCTGATGGCCATGGACGCCACGACCTTTGCCCAGGGGACCAGCTCCTGCTTCATCCACTACTACAGAAATGATTTATCCAGACGGTTCGGAAACACCGAGCGGGACGGTTTTTTGAACCGTCTGGCTGAAACAGTCAGGACAAATCATATTTGTGTAGACGGTTATTGAACCGTCTGTACAAATAATTAGTACAGATGTAGGCACACACGAACCGTCTGCACAAATGAACCGAACAGTACGTCGAAAGCATTTGTACAGACGGCTCCATCCACAAAACCGTTTGCACAAATGGACTGAACAGTACGTTCAAAGCATTTTTCTAGACGGTTCCGCGCTCAGAACCGTCTGCACAAATGGACTGAACAGCAGTCGAAAGTATTTTTCTAGACGGTTCCGTACACAGAACCGTCTGCACAAATACTTTGTACAGACGGTTCTAGCCCTGGAACCGTCTGTATTACTGCTGTGGCAGGAAAACCATGCTGCCGCGGCAGCGGAAACCAGCGTTTCTGCTGCCGCGGTAGCAGTCTGGTTGTACAGAATGCGCTGCCGCCTGCTGCCACGACAGCAGAAACATACGTTTTGGTTGCCGCGGCAGCACGTGGCAGCAACGCCGCCTTGCCGCACGGCTGCCGCGGCAGCGGAAATGGCTGAATCCGCTGACGCGGCAGCCGTGCGGCAGGGCGACGGTGCTACGGCCTGCTGCCACGGCAGCGGAAACAGAGGTTTCGGCTACCGCGGCAGCCGTGCGGCAAGGCGGCGTTGCTGCCACCTGCTGCCACGGCAGCGAAAATGGCTGAATCCGCTGCCGCGGCAGCCGTGCGGCAGGGCGACGGTGCTACCGCCTGCTGCCACGGCAGCGGAAACAGAGGTTTCGGCTGCCGCCGCAGCCGTGCGGCAAGGCGGCGTTGCTGCCACCTGCTGCCGCGGCAGCGGAAATGGCTGAATCCGCTGCCGCGGCAACAGTGCGGCAGGGCGACGGTGTTGCCGCCTGCTGCCGCGGCAGCCGTGCGGCAAGGCGACGTTGCTGCCGCGGCAGCGGAAACTACCGTTTCTGCTGTCGCAGCAGCCGTGCGGCAGGGTAACGATACCCGGTGCGGTACAGACACACAACATGTAGATGTTATGGCTTAGCATTCCTAAACTCTAGAGCGGTCCTAGCGCGGCAGTGAAAACGCTAGAAACAAAGTGACATAATGGCAGGCATAGCATGCACAGACACACAATGTACGCATTGATCTTAGACATAGCATTCAGAAACAAACATTAAACGTCATTCTCAACTACAAAGTCATTCACATGCATTGTTGGGGAAAAAACTCTCAAGTCATTGAGGAGGAACATTTTGAGGACAATGAAATTCTCCGGTTTCCTTCAACACCTCTCTAGTATGAAAGCTATTAACTGTTTTTGAACAAACCGGACGCCCTCAGTGTCAAGCTCATCTATAGGGAACTTAAAACTCTGCAGAAGGAAATTAAATAGCTAGGTTAGGCACGATGTCCGAATGATGAAAAATGGAACTACATAGTGTAATGACACTAACCGCCACATCTACCGGACTAGAGCTAACGATCTGCCTCATATATGTCGCAACATAGTATCCACAGAGATTGTTGCCCGGCGGCTGCTTGTGGCACTGTAGAAATCATGGTTACGTGCAGGGTAATTTAGTTTTACCGAATACATATTAGAACGTGCGAGGTGATTATTCTTGGGCGAGGGAGGAATTATTACCGGGAAATGAAATCGGTGTCTCGGTTCAGTTCGTGGTGTTTTCACAAGCTTGTCAACATACTTCTTGAACGCCCCGTCGAGCACCTTCGTCAAATTTGCGTACTTCTCTGGTGGGTAGTCCCTAGAGTCGAAGTATGTGGCATGTAGATAGTCTGGCTCGAGCACGACGAGCATCCAGTGGAAGTCATAGTTGTACGGCAGAAGAATGACGCGCTTAGTAGAGTGAATGAGCATGACGTCCGCAATGTATTCCTCGACCTCGTTCGGCTGGAATTGGACCATTGTGCATATGACCACTTGTGGATGCGAGGAATCCGATATTAGGATTTTCTGTCCTAGCCTCTTGAATCATATGTCTACACATAGAAGTATGTCATTGAAAGAGCGTGTCAATAAGTTAGGCAATGTAGTTAGCTTAACAGTGATTGAGAACACTTAACGTGTCCAGCATCTTAATAGGCTGACATCGAGGGCGTCATGACGGTAGAGGTCGGCTAAATCTGAGAACTCGATGGTAAAGGTTCCACCTGGATGGAGGAAATGTGTGCCGCTTGTACATGGCGCAGATATTCTGAGGAAGCGCTCTCTCCTCGTTGGACCTTTCATGTAAAATTCGTGCACAATCTGAGCTGCCCACCAAGTCTTTCTAACGCTGCCCCGTGTCACTAGCGGCTGCCTTTCCGTGTAGACTCTTATCTCGGGCTCTTCGTCTACCTCTTTGCCCTTGGCCAACTTCGTGCTATTTCTGGTGGCCCTACGCTGAGATTGAGGAGTCGTTTTGGCAGTCTGCTGCTAGATCTGCTAGATTGCCTGGATTGTGCTGAAGTGGATTTCACCTTCGTGGAGGAGCACGGAGTGAGAAATCTGGACCGTAACGTACCGGAGACAGGGCCGTGCAGGAGGTGGAGGGGCAACCAGGGAAATGTACTTCTTCGGCCACTGGATGAAACTGTTGACGGCCTGCCCCAGTGTCGTGACGTCATCCTGCGGCGGTACAGAAGTGTGAAGGAGGAGCAATTCGCATGCACCATGTCCACTGCCACCTTAGCGTTACCCGCCGCTAACGGAACTCCGTGCACCCTCGTATCTTCATAATATGGAAATGCTAACCCTGTGCCCAGCCTCAATCATGTCAGTGGGGCCAAATAGCTGGGCACGAGGAGCTTGCAGCTAGTTACGATCGTAATGTCGTCGACAGGGATCTTTCGATGACGTCGTCTTCAGGAGGATCGGCTCGACATGAAAGTCGTCGGCGCGGTCGTCTTCCGGAACGTGCTCATGAGCGGCTTGTTCGTGGATGTCTTCCACGGATGCGCAGCTACTCCTGCGCCGAGCATGTGGGGATGAGCTGCGGGGCTGCGGTCGGCCGCGGCGGCTGCATCCTCTTGCCTTCTCTTCCGCGCACCCGTTTCTTCGACCCTCGCATCGATCCTCGGTTCAGGCCTGCATATAGTTCCTTTATCAGCTCTCTCTCTTCATCCGCTTCACGCTTCGGCTGCCTCGGCGCTCTGCTTCGTTCTCCTCGACTCTGTACGACCCGCATCAGTCGGGGAATCCCATCTTCCATGAACCGTAACCCCACGCCACGTCGTTCGACCCGGGTGCTCTTTGTTTCCCAGAGCCGAGGTTTATAGTATATCCTCTCCCTGGCTGCTTGGAAGTTCTTGGGCGGCTCGGTCTGACAGTCCGCAGATGTTTTCAGCCACCTGGCGTTCGGGCTTGTTGAAGGCGGACGGTGCCATTAGCCGAGATGCTGACGCACTTCGCGCGATACCAGTTGCTGGCCGCCTCTCTAGGGATCTGGGAGAACGGTGATGTCGCGACTCTCCTGAGACGGCGCCGCTCGTCCTCTGTTCTCCATTCCATACTCTTTGCGCGCGTACCACCGCTTCCGAGCTGTGGGTGAACGTTGCACTGCCTGGCGGGCCCTGTTGGCCTGTACTCCGCTGCACAAATTTTTCCTCACGACGTAGGCACCGCTCCACAAATTCTGAACCTTGATCCTCAAGAACCCGTAAGGTCTTCGGGTCCTGCCTGTAGTAGGGCAGAAGATCGTCGTCCACAGTCCAGTGTTGTGAGAGCTCGCTCTTGAAGGTGCTTCCACGCCTTGCCCGATCTTGGCTTTTGCCTGTCTTTCCTACGAGCTGCTCGGTCACTTCGGGAAGTCGAACTGTGCGTCTGATTGTGCTCCACAGGAACCTCCTTCTCGTTATCCGGCGTGGCACTGCGCCAGTTGGCGTACGTTATCCAGACCTTCGTCTCGCCAGTGAGGCGCTACGTGCACTCGTCGGACGTGCCGCCTGAGCCATGCTGACACCGGCAATGGGCAACGACACCCTCATGCGCTGACATTGATTATCGTGTAGTGACCAACAGTAGGGCATTTTATTGGTGCCTCGCCACCTCGCTTTCGCGCTTCTCTGCCCACCGATTTCTTCGGTTTGCTCCTATGAGACGAGACTTCTGCATGTGTGGAGGCGCTCAGCGTGCAGCCGGTTGAGAAGACAAGTGCGGCCTCATCTTGTCGAGGAGAAGAGGCCACGGCAGTTCACGTCATCTCCTCCGGGACGCCATCTTTCAGACGAAAATTCCGATATAGTGGAACGAACTAATTCCAGACATATATGCATTCGAGGAGCTAGTGTTAGAAGATATTAGCAGGAGTACAGACGCCAAAGCCTATGACTTACGACGGGGAAGAAGGAAAGAAGGCCACCAGCGGCATAGAAGGTTAAGTATCTTTTCTTATCATTCACCAAAAGATCTTTCGGGCGTACATACCTCAGATGTGCTCATACATGAGTTAGACATGAGAAGTCCGTCTATACATGAGTTATACATGAGAAGTCCGTTTATACATGAGTGTATACATGAGAAGTCCCGTTTATACATGAGTTATACAATGAGAGGTCCGTTTATACATGAGTATACATGAGAAGTCCGTTTATACATGAGGCATACATGAGAAGTCCGTTTATACATGAGTTATACATGAGGAAGTCCGTTCTATACATGAGTAGACATGAGAAAGCACTCAACTAATATTCGGTGGCAAGGAGCTACAAGAGTAACAAGGCATAATGCCCCATTAATACAACAGGCACAATGCACTAGATCATACTTGTGTACAGTATAGAAGGTCAGGTCCACACATATGAATCTATGCATGCCGATTAACAACAGTATATAGTAGCGACCATCGCGAACAGCATGAGGTAAGCACCATAGAGAATTTAAACATCAGAGATTAATATACCATCTATTCTTCAGTTAATAATCACCATGCTAGCATAAGCAAATCAATATCAATATCTGTTGGATTTCCGTTATTTGCCATCCCGGCTGTTTGCATACAATTCAAAAAATCAAAATAGCATCACAAGTTGTAGCAAGCCCACATTTTGGCAATAAATGAAAGTGGCATTGCTACAAACCAAATATACGCTTGTTGGATAGGAATTGCTATATTCCGTGAAAGAAAAGCATTAGGTCATTTTCATATCGTGTAGGTGAGAAACAGTGAAGGCCCTCAATGTTTTTTCTATGTCTCCGATCATGCTTTACACTATCTAGCTCCAATTTATTTCGCAAGTACATCTGAGCGCCGTATTGATGTGATCTGTTGACAATTGGCGTTTCAAGACCTAGAAACTTTTGCTGTGGTGTCCATGTTAGTCTGTGTACCAGTTCTAAATGTAGTTGGTGAAACAGGTAACTGTTACTCATCTGGACAGCACCATTATACTAAAAATATCATACATTGTTAGCAATACGCATATCATCTTGCATTGTTCACTTTCAATAATGCAAACTACCAATTTCTTCTAGAAACGCAATGCATAGTGTCGGTGGATTAGAGGACTGCCTGTGAGTGAATCCTTACAATGCTGATGGCAGCTTTATATAAATAGTTTGCTTCTGTGCTTTATGACAGCCACTGGAAGAACATGTGAAACTGACACTCTCACAATTTTGCCAAGTTCCGGTTACTAGTGTGTTCCTGTTATTACTCGAACCTGCATTTTGCATCATGCAATAACAGTGCTGATTTTGATGGTTTCTGGCAGATTCAAATATTGTAATCTCAACCAACTCAATAACACTGAATTCAGGTTATAGCCCAACAGAATTCAGATCTTAGAGTCAAATTTGTGTTGCATTCTAGTCAAATCGAATGAAATTTCAGAAATTTCAGAAATTTCCAATTAGAACAATACCGTACCACAAGCAAACACTTGGGCTTCGGGGAGGAGGTCTTCGGGGCGGCGCGGCGTCAGGGCAGAGGGCTCTGGGGCAGGCGCGGCGGCGGCGTCGGGCAGCGTAGAGGGCTTCAGCGGCAGGGCTGGCGGCGTCGGGGCAGAGGGCTTCAGGGCGTGGGCCGCGGCGTCGCAGAATGGCTTCAGGCGGGCCGCGGCGTCGTCTGTAATGCGGCGGCGGCGTCGGGCGAGGGCTCCGGGCGGGCGGCGTCGTCGGGGCAGAGGATGAGATGGCGTCGGAGGCGGCGGCGGCGTCGTCGGGCAGAGGGCTTCGGGCGCGACAGGCTAGGGCACTTAGCGAAAATGAAACTGTGAGCGCGGCTTTGGAACGAGGGGATTTATTATAGACGCTATTCCAGACGGTCCGGAAGAAAAGAGCAACCGTTCGGACTAGTAGTCCAGATACGGCTCACTATGGAGCCGTCTGGACTAATCAATTAGTGCTCGACGGTTCTAACTATGAGCCGTCTGGACTAATATTGCAGGCGGGACCCTGCTACATTAGTGCAGACAGTTCTCACTATGAGCCGTCTGACTAATTTTTAAAATATTTTAATAAAAAATATAGTTTGTAACAATAATAATTTATTTTGTGTATATTTTGTGTATAAGTAAAAATTAAGATTGTTATTATTTTTTATGAAAATAATTATTTATTTGTGTAGAAAATTAATTTTAATATTAATTGTAATAAATATTATTTTGAAGAATATATATTTGTGTTTTCTTGTTGTTTTTTTTAAAATATTTTATTATTTTGTGTTTGTGTTTTAACAATTTAAATAATAAGAATATTTTTTTTTTAAAAAAATAAATTTATAAATTAAATTATTAATTTTTTTTTTTATTGTTAATGAAATAATATTTTTTTAAATTAGTATTGTTTTTAAATTGAAATATACGTGAAAAGGTAATATATTTAAAATTAATAATAATATAATTAAAAGTTGAAAAATATTATTTATGAATTATATTTTTTTAACTTTATATTTAATATTTTTATATTTAAAATAAGTGTAATGTAATTATTTTTTTAATTTAAATAAATTAAATTTATTTTTAAATTAGTAAAATAAATTTAATTAATTTAAATTAATTTTAAGAATTAATGTGCAGGCGGGGACCCTTGCTACATTAGTGCAGACGATGCTGTACTACGAGCGTTCTGCACAAGATTTTGCCCGAGTGTGACCTACGGTCCACCTGTCATGACTTTGCATGTTATTGATTTATTACTAGAAATGACTTAAACTTCTAAAAATCATAGAAAATCATATGAATGTTCAATTGAGTTGAACTTTTTGTGTAAATTCATATTGTAATCTGTACAATTTTATGGTATACACTGTTATTCATGTTACTGTTATGGGAAAGATCGAAAATGCCCTTACACCATAAACTTGTAAAATCACTAATCTACCGACAAGATTTGTTTTATGTAATATTTATGTGTTTCGTACAGGACTATCACATGGTGTAGGTCTCATTCATATTACTGTAACTCAAAATTCTGCAACCTAGTATTGCATTAATAGCTTTCATACAGAAAACCTGGTGGCTGATACATATAACATCGGGCGTACATTAGAGAAAATAACCCGAATCTCCTTTAACAACCAGCCTTCTGATGATCGACGCGCAGGTAGCAGGTCGGCCCCGAGCGTAGTTGTTCTTCGTTGAGCGCGTGCCGTCTCAAGAGGGAACTCATCAACACTGATTGTTACTCTTCTTCTCCACGACATCTCAAACTCACGACAATCCTCTTTTCCCTGATAGCCTGACGTGAAGTTTCTGATTTGCTGGGTCTTAGGACATAAAAGACGTGAAACAGCTTGCTTGCGAGTACAAATGGTTATCTTTGTATGCGGCACGTTCGAGGTCCACGGTAAGTCATGCCGCGGACTTGTCGACCTTAACACTTGTGAGACCCCTTGTGTTATACTGTCGTTTGCGACCCGACACACACGGAAGAGGGTGGATCTTGAAACGTACGTCGTCGCTGTTCCAGATCTCCTCAATGTGCTGTAGTACGAACACGACCCACGTTTGTCCTGGAAGGCAGTCTATGCGGTACACCGCTGTTGTTGTACGTGCTGCTTCGTATCCGGTGCTCTGCGTATCAAAAGGTGTACCCATTTATGTCGTATGCTTCAAATTTCAGGATTGTGTGACTTGGCCATCTAGCCAACCAGCCAATATTCTCCTGGCTGTTGTACTATTAGCACTTCGAACCTGCAACTAGTTGTTGAAGTGCTGCGAGTTGTGCTGTCTGGTAAGCCAAGCATTCGTGACGGCCTGGATTCTCTCTGCGTAGGCTCGTCCTTATGCATGTTGATATACGGGGCTACTTCAGTCATGTGTGCAGACTACGAAATGGGCTTGATGGATAACGACGCGTAGTCAGACTGAGTGTTTTCCTTCCAATGGTCCCTTTGCCGTCAGTCTCCCCTCGTGGCGAGACTAGTGCCACACCTATTGGTTTGAGCTGCTTCCACGTAATCGATACAGAACTAACGCGACCACCTCTTCGGTGTGTGGTAACCTTCGACGAGTGCTTGCCCTCTGGACGAGATTCTCTTTCATACGTACTGCGTGAGAATTCCATGTACCGCTCAACGCGGTACATCTGACGTAGAATACCGGTCCACAGACCTTATCTCTCTCATGTGATGGTGGACGGTAACATGGACCATTGATATCAAAAAACGACGGAGGAAAGTACATCTCAAGATGACATAATGTCTTCACCACATCGGCCTCTGCAACGCATCTAGATGCTATGGATCGATGACCTTCTGAGAGATTGTGTTGAGAAGTAACACAGCCGAATGATTGTGTCTCGGAGATAGGATCGGCTGAGATATTTCGGATTGCAACACGGAAGCATCGTGTCATCACACTTGGCAATCATGGGGACTTCATACCAACTATTTAGATCTTCTCATACGAAACAAGTTGCGAGATGTTGGCGGAGTAACCGGACAGAACTTCACACCTTGCAAGCACCGCATAGTCGTCCTCTCGGCCTTATTTCAGGTATATAGCAGGCCGGAGGAAGCCTTGTTTCTGCTTGTTGGAGGGCTCAGGTGCCAGCTCGGGCCTGTGATCTCCATGTCTACTAAGTCGAGGACGTGCGTTGAGGACCGTCCTTCGTCTTCCCGGGATATTAAGTAAGCAGACCAATCAGGCCGTCACACACGTTCTTTCTCTGACGTGCATAACGTCGAGGCAGTGGCAAACTTCAACGGGTGCCGCCAGTAGGATACGCTCCAAAAGATTGATTTCTGCTTCCACATGCCGCTGGTCTTCACTCTTTTACCGCTCTTTCTCAAGGACACATCGAGAGCCTTAAGCATATTGTACACCTCTGGCCGCTGTAATGCCTTGGACATAAAGCTCTCTCCCTCGTCCGTCAAATGTGTCCTGCATATTGCGCGGTACGGGTGATTCCTCTTAAGGACCTCACGGTGGCGCTATGAACACCGTCTTCACGGGAGTGGGCCAGCCACCTACTCGCCTTGGTGACCATCCAAGCACTGAGGGCAAGCCTTGTCTGGTTCTTTACTCTGGCTCGGAAAGGTTACGTAGGGCAGGCAAATCTATTGACCGCGCAGAACAACATGGCGTGTAGAGGTGAAGTTCTCCTGTTGTACGTCTCTCCCATACACTGTACCCCTTCATATCACACAGTGTTTTCAAATCTTCACAAAGTCTTAGGTAGACAGTAGTCGATATCATTCCCGTGTGTGGGGGGGGGGGGGGGGGGGGGGGGGGCCGGGTTGCTTCGGCCTTTGGATAAGCAGTGACATCATGATGTACGTCCCGCTTCAGATACACAGCCAAGGTGGTAGGTGTACATACTAAGAGCCACTGGCCAAGTGCTGTGCTGGCTGCTGCGACATGTGTGCCGCAAAGCTTCTTCCGTCCGTGTGCCCTCAGACGCGAACCTTATATTCCTCGGGCTCCGCATGTCGAAGGTCGCTCGCAAGATCATGTCGATGTGTTCTCCACTGCGTTAGAATCGGCATGGGTGTCTTAGCTTTCCATCTTTCTACGGTCCTCCGTAGTGCAGCACAACAATTTGTAGCCTCTTTGTGGGTTCGCGAACAGATGCTCCAGACGCAGAATTACGGCAGATACCACACCACCTTAGCGGGAACTCCTTTCTTCGCTCGATGAAAGACAACACTCACCGTCGGTCTGGTGGCGCTTAGAACGCTGTAGCGAGATGCTTTGCGACACTGGACATGGAACGCGCGTTCGATAATTCATTCACGCGTACAAGATACAGTCGTTCGGACATTGTGGGCATGTATCCTTCTACCTCCATCCCCGTGGACAAACACCTGCTCTGCTGGTATGTGGTTTTTGGGCAGCTCGTTACTATCCGGACAGCATCTCTGAGAGCGAGACCTAGGGAGCGCCGTGAAACTCTTGTCTGACAACCATAGCTGCTTTCAATTTACAGTAGCACATCGAGCACGGACGACAGCTTTGTGTATTTCGGCTGCAACCGGAAACACACGTTTTCTGAGTGCCTCAATCAAGTACACTGAACTTGTTTAGGTCTACTCTCAGTATTAAAGTTCACTTGTCACGCAGCGCGCAGCATCTGATCCAACCTATCATCGTCCTCTGCGCCACCACACTCATCGTCTGCTACGTACTCCTCCTGCGGCCGAACATCATCGTTCTGCACCTCCTTCGTCGTCATCTTCTCTCCTCTCGTTGACATTCGGGTTCTTGGACGGTGTGCCAACGTCTTCGTGTATATATGTTCTGGCTCTTCACATGTTGGGTCCAACACGTGTCGTCCGGTTTGAAGCCTCTATAAATCAAGTGCGCTGGATCTGTAAACGGCTGAGTTCGTGTCCGAGAAATGATCTCTCATTCTCTACAGTCGTAACAAGGACTAATATGTAAATTCACACCTTCTCAACCTATCCTCCTCGGGGCGATCTCTAAGGAAAATTCGTCACACCATCAAGGTACGCTTCGGTTCGTACGAGAACCGTACATCCACACCCGATCTATCTGGCTACACGCGCTGCACACACAGGAAATTAGTGTTAAAACTTGACTAATAAAATGAAAGCCACCTAGCTTCTCATCGAAAAAAAGGAGCTATGTAGAAATCGTACTGCAATTTAAGGTTTAAGGGTATAAACGTAAATATCAGATGCGGAACATCGGCATGAGACTGAAATTGCATGTCATGGAATAGAGGACATAAAATAAAGACTAATGCAATGTAATCAATTTAATCTGAGTCCGGACGCTGAAAATATCGCGATCCGATTTCTCCGGCGGTCCGGAAACCTATTTGCGTTTTTAGTCAATTTATTTTTGTATACAGTGCAAACACGACCACGTGAAAATGCCAGTCAATTGCATCAGATCTGATTTTTCTGAACATTTGGATATATTATTTGCATTTTTCCTGACTAATAATGACATTTCTATGATATAAGATTTAAGGATATTTAAAATACTCTTTTTGATCTTTCCTCAGTAAAAATAATAATAAACTAAATTCAAAATAGTAGGCCACTGACAGGTGGGTCCACTTGTCATATTTTTATTCTTTATTTTATTTTTTATTATTATTTTTTCCTGAGGGCCGGCGTCGATCGGACCGGGACGCCGGCCTGAGCTCGATCTGGGACTCGCGCGGCAAGCACGGCGGTGGCGCGCGGGAGTGAGCGACGGCGGACGGAGGAGGGAGGACGGAGCGCGGCGGCTTTCCGGGAGGCGGCGCGGCGAGGCAGGCGGCGGCGGCGGCGGCGGCGGCGGAGCAGCTCGCGGGTGGCGGTGGCGGCTTGGGGAGGTCGGCGGCGGCGCTTGCAGGGTCTCGAGGTTTCCGCAGAGAGGACACGAGCTCGGCTGGGAATGGGAGTGATGGAGTGAGCTTTAGTGGCAGACGGCCTCTAAGTAGGGAACCGTCCGCACAAATAACACAGACGGCTCCCAACTGGGACCCGTCTGTACTTGTGCGTTAGTGCAGACGCTCCTAACTGGGACCGTCTGTGGATTAGTACAGACGGTACTTCGGTTGGGAGATCCGTCTGTACTGTATGGATTAGTGCAGACGGCTCCCAACTGTGACCGTCTGTACTATTTGTGCAGACGGTTCCCGTGTGTGAGCCGTCTGTCTCGTACGTTTTAGTTCAGACGGCTCCCAACTGGGACTGTCTCTGTACTATTTAGTGGCAGATCGGTTCCGTGTGGGAACTGTTTGTATTGTGCTGGTCCCGCGTTTTTCCCCATCCTTGGTCGTGATTTGTGCAGACCGTTGGTGTTAGGAGCCGTCGGTTAATAAGAATTGTACAGACG
>JAGXJF010004602.1:0-21178 GCA_019208055.1 Stipa capillata
ATTTACAATGAAGTGTCCTGTTTTACCACACTCAAAGCATGCCCCCTTAGTAAGCCTCTTTCTTGTATCCTTGGAGTACTTGTGTCTCTTCCCTTTGCCGAAGAACTTCTCGCCACCAGCCTTCTTAAACATTTTGAGAATCTTCTCACAAAGAGGACGATGTCTTCATCATCAAGTTCTTCCTCTTCTTGATTGTCACTTGAATCATCTTCAACGACATGCTTGGCCTTCAAAGTGATGTTCTTCTTGAGGTTTGAGTTTGATGCTACAAGCTCTTTCTTGTCATGGATTGCTATTTCATGGGTAATGATACTTCTAAGCACCTCGGTGGGAATCAACTTCTTGAAGTTATCTCTTTCATGAAGAAGCATCACCAACTTCTCATACTTGGGTGAGAGCATCCAAGACTCTTTAGCTCATTCACAATGTGATTGAGGCGTGTAAACATCTTTTGCATACTCTCATTCTTCAATATTATGAAGTTGTCAAGCTTGACTCCTTGGCAGAGAATATCCCTTCATGAATCTCCATGAGCGTGTTCCAAATCTTCTGTGCATCTTCAAATGTGCTCACACAGTTGAACTCATCCAAGCTCAGTGCATTGACTATGACATTGGTTGCTTGGGCATTGTGTTGAATGTTCTTGTAGTTTGCATGGTGAGCTTATCCTGATTTATCATTTCAAAACCATGGAGCACAACATGTCATATGCTTACGCTAATGGCCAATAAATACATCTTCATTTTGTGCTTGCAACTAGCATAGTTTGAACCATCAAAGTAAGGACCTCTACGAACATGCAAAGCCTCGCTAGAAGACATCCTTGTTCTCTAGGTTGTTAAACCTAAAAGATAAGAGCACGAGGCTATGATACCAATTGAAAGATCAAGAATGACATCTAGAGGGGGGTGAATGGACTCTTCAACAAAGCTTGTGTGGCGTACCCGGTTTTAAGGCCGGATACTCCCTTGTGATTACTGTACCGGTCCCTGGATCAGTAGCCGATACACACAAGTTAACCTGTATATCATTGACATATATACGAATTTAAGTAAATAGACCGTCAAGGTCGAATGTCTGATACCTGTAGCCCAATGGCTATAAATTTGCAGCGGAAATCAAGCGGGGAAGAAGCCCATCAATATGCTATACCTGACAGGCAACTGATTGGGGTTACGCCCTAGCTTTCATGATCGTAATCATATCCTCAGAATTGATGTCTCCTTTGTCTGGCCAAATCAACAAGCCAGGTGAGTACATTGATTGTACTCGCAAGCTATTCCCACAGGAGAAATATACGGCAATATAGGATGCAGGGTATATGTCAAAGGAACAACTCTATCCTAAGTTGCTTGTTGTGCGGAAATGTAAGTTTTTAAATACGAGAATAGTAGATTCCAAAGCGTTTTGTAAATCAGAGCAATTCAAAACAACCACAACTTCTCTTGAGGTAGACCCGGCTACCTCCTTTTTATCACTTGTGATGACTCAGTCCATACTACCCCGGGCAGTATGACTAGCCTCCTCATTTCATTGCTCAGCTCGTACTATCCCGGATAGTACACTGGCCTCCTCAACGCAGTGCTCAGCCCGTGCTATCCCGGATAGCATGGCTAGCCTCCGCTTAACTCAATGCTTAGCCCGTACTATCCTAGATAATACAGCTAGCCTCCTTCTCCTGCAATTCCTTGCTACCACCCGTGTAATGTAAATTGCACCCTGTGGACACATCATGCCCACGTCCTTAGTCCCTTTCCCAATCTTTCGCAAACAAAACTTAGTCTAACCAATGTGTAGCCTTGCCAGTTCATGTCCATGACCGAGGACGCGGCTATTTGAATAGTTTTTAACACTCTGCAGAGGTTGTACGGCTTTACCCACAAGATGTAAGTCACCCTTGTTGCCGTGCGTATACGGATACACTTCACGAGGTGTATCGGCAGGGCTGTTACAACGAGGCCTTCGCCTGCTTCCATACTAGAGCTGGACCCGCTAGGTGGTTGACCCAACTTTTGCGTCCCGGACCAAAAATGGGACTCCCCATCTTTGTGTCGAATCCACACCCAAACGCCCGGCGCCGGTGGATCTCTAGGACTTTAACCACCTAGTCACATACTTCCTACTTCCCACGGGTCCTTACTCTAATACTTGCCGGGATACCAAGCCAAGTCCTTCCCATAAAGGACATGTGGACGTACGGTGAGGGAACTGGTTTAGCGGTACTTAGGTTCGGTCCTTACTGATTCGAGCAAGACTCCATTTCTCGACCCATGTTCGTCCCGGACGACCATGCCACCATCAGATACCCTACAGCCCCAGGCTGCCCTTAGCATTCTCACCCGAATCAAATCATCTCCAGTTTTATTTGGGCTTTGATAAACATTTCTTTCAAATGCCACCTCGGATAACACATGCTATCCGAGGGTTTTATTTCCCATGTCCCAGGGTTTTTGTGAACACCGATCAAATGTTTAGTTTTGAACTAAAGCGGGTCTAAGCATGGTTAAGGCCTATAGCCCTAATACTTTTGTCAGTCGTGGAACAACCGACTAATACTTCTAGGGTTACAAGGATCGGATATTCAGACCTAAGTCATATGCAGCTATAGGGTATAACTAGGTCTACATAAAATACCGTTGATATCCACATAGCATGCAAGTTTCGCAAACAAAATAATTACATTTCACACATATGAGATTCAACATGATCAAGGTGGGAATGCTTGCCTGTCGATATTGGCCTGGTCTTGGTTTCGAACTTGATACGGCAACGGCTCGACCCTTCCATTGGGATATCACAACGTCAGAACTACACATCGGAAAAGTGCCGAATAAGGAACGGTGCGAGTAAGAACCAAGAAAATCAATGTAAACTGGAAGAACCGATCCGTGTAATTGTATCACGTTTGCTAAGCTATCTATTTTTAAGAAGCTTTAGAAAGTTAGAGATGGGTGGTCTAGGTCATTACAACAAGAAGTACTAAACTCTAGATTTTCTGCCAAGTTAGGGTTTCTGGGTCTTAGTTGGGTTGGGGTTGTTACTCTTTTAGGTGTTCTTAGATGAATCTTGTTTAAAACTTTTGGCTATATGTTGTAGTAAGGATCTAGTTGTTTATTAGAGTTTGCAAAAAGATGAGAAGGATTTAACTTCATATGAAATAAGGATTTCTCTCGTAGAGCCAAAAACCCTAGCTTTTCTATTTATTAGATCATTAGTATCTTAGGCCGTCTTGGTTCTCGGCATTCCCATTGAGCCCAGAGGGTAGCTATGGTTGTTAAATTATTTCAAAAATTTTATTAACATGGCTTTTGAAGTAATGTTCTAAGATATATTCATTTGAGGGATATAGGCCATCTTGGGTTTCATCCCCTTTTATGGAATTATGGTGTAAAAGATTTAAATTTCAAGGATTTACTAGAGTCACAGCGTCCTATATGATTTTGGATTTTGTTAGGAAAATAATCATGCCCTTGGGAACCATAAATGATATAGGATATATATATATTCATGCTAGGTTCATATTTGATTCAAATTCAAATTTGGATATCAGATGATTTCAAAATTTATGAAACTGGTTTTGTTAGACCGATTTGAATTTAGATGAGTATAAAATCAGGTGGATCGGAGTTGGGACTGAGGAGATATGGACTTTCGAGAATCTGCCGGAAGAGAAAATAAAAGAGGGGAAGGTTTTAGGGTTGAGATCGAAAGCGTAGTTCAGGAATACGCTTTTAGCTTCTGAGAACGGAACAGAGAAAGTCCGCGGGGTGGTTTATGCTTTTGGGAACAGAAAGTGTAAGATGATTAATAAGAAAGATGAGTACGCTTCCTTTGCGGAGTAACGCATCAGCCGAAATCTGTCGCCACCATTCCGACATGTGGGTTACGTCGGCCATGGCGGTTACTACTTAACCGCTTGGTTTAGCTCTTGCTTAGGGGAGGGTTAAGGCTGAACGTCGTCCCGCCTGGAGTAGATAGAGGAGAGAGGAATGGTCAACACAGGGAGGGTTCTTAATGGCGGCGACAAGGACACGTCGATGGCAGAGCCAAAGCCTGAGCGGCAACTACCGGCAAGCTCAGTGGCATCTGCAGTGTGGAACTCTCGCCAGCTGGGAAGAAGAGAAACCTGGAGCAGTCATCCTTAGCTTGGCGAAAGGGGGCAAATCCAGGCATGGAAGGAGCTAGGGGAATATGTGGCGGTTCTGGCATGGCGGCGGGTGGAGGAGATGACGGTGCCGGCCCAAGCGGGAGTTGGCCGATGCGTCGACGGCTAGGCGGCGCAGATCTGGTGGGTGGAGGCGGCCCACCCGGCGGCGTTTGGGAGCTACGCCGGCCAGTCCAGCAGCCAGAGGATGGTCGCATAGCTAGGGCGACTAGAGCGACGGCGTGGTCGGTATTCCGGTAGCCGGTGGCTTGCTGAGCGAGGCGGCGGACTGGTAACTGCGATTTGAGTGGGCTCAGGAGCTATTGGCTTAAAAAGAACGAGGTGCAGAGAGAGGAGCACGGGGAGCCGGGTGCTGCGGCTTGCTGAAGTGACCAGAGCGGCGGCCTGGGCAGCGGAGCGACGCCGGCGTTGTTCCTGAGGTGGCAGAAGAGGGTGCCAAGGAGGTAGTGAGGGAGGAGCTTGGTGCTCAGGTGGGGCAGTGACTGAGCTCGGTCGGTGCTAGGAGGGAGGTTGGGGCAGGGATTTGAGCTCAGGTGAAAAAGGATCGGGGAAAGATGCCTGGTAGAGAAGGAATGAAGAGAATGGGGAGGAAGAACACAGCCTGGGAAGGAAATATGGCAGAGGCGGAACTTAGAAAAGGGAGATATTGTGGTGCACATGGGAGCAGAGGAGTAGGAGCTCGAGACCAGGTGAGAAGCATTAATGGGAAGGGGCCTAGCTGGCCGGTGTTAATTGCTGCTGCTGTATATGCACAAGAAGGTTAGGGGAGGAGTTAGGCAGGAAGGTTGTCATGGCGCTGATGGCCAGAGGCAGCGTGACTCTGCGTTGTTCCTAGGCAGATGGGGAAACAATGCCAACAGCAGCGGAAATTCAGACGAGTTGATACAACGTGTCAAAGGAGGCAGGAAGGGAGTAAAGAGGGGTGTTGACTCTGGCTGTTGGTGCTCAGCATGGTTTGGCACCGAACACTGTTGCATAGGGAGAGGTGGCACTGAAATGGGCATGTGCTGGTGGCAGTATTTTAAGGCCAGGAGTGGAGCAGTGTTCCACACGTTGCATAGAGAAATGGCAGCAAGGAAAAAGGGAGAATCAACAGGGAGGAGGTGGTACACTTAGGGTCTGTTTGGTTGGAGGGAAAGGATGGATGGGTTGGGGCCATCCAGTTTTTCAGGGATAGGATGAGCCTGTTTTCTGTTTGGTTAGTTGAGTGGGATGAGACAATTTTTTGTTTGGTTGGAGGGATGAGAGTGGACAGGATCAGTCAAAATTTTGTTTGGTTGGAGGGATGGGATGAGCTGAGTTGGGTGTGATGACCTCTTTTTCATGAGGTGGTGAGATTATCTTCCAAACCATACAATTGAATATAGAAGTAAGCAAATTTCAGCATACACGAATATATATATCACCAGATTTCAGCATACATCATAACCAAATTTCAGCAAGACATGTAAACAAATTTCAGCACATTTGACAAATTTTAGCAACATAACAGGACATATATTTCAGCAAATTTGACCACATCACATAAAGTACCGACAATACCTAGTACATTCCAAAGAGTCCAAAAGGAGATTTTCATACAACCCATAGTTCAATGTCTTAGGTTGATAACAAAAGCACAAGTCCTCACATGCTCATTGGTCTTTGTTGCAAGCAAAATAAGGTTTCCAACCAATACATAAGCCTTCATCCTGGAAAGTGGTTGCTAATGTACCTCGCAACCCAAACCACCTTATTAGCGAAGTCCAACGTATTGAATGCCCTTGCAATTTGCACATTCTCAACCAAATATGCATAGTAATGGGAAAGATGTATCTCATCAAAACCTGGAAGGTTCTTCATATTTTCCCAAAGACCATCGGGCAACTCGTTGTCGCTACTACCCCGCTTTCTCTATTGCAGTGGCTAGCCTCTCACCAATAGCTCGAAGTGTTGCTTGCAACCCGTCATCTTCATTTGCAACCGTCTTAGCTCTCTTTGGTTTGGAACCCGATGACTCCCCTACATTTGTCGAATGCGTAACGTCATCTTTTGAGGCTCCAACACCAAAATCATTTCCGGCGTCGTCATCTTCAATTTCTGTCACTTCTGTTGCTAGAGGGTCATTTGATCCCTTTGCATATTTCCCCGTAGCCATACTATTGCCAAAAATTGTAGCCATCTCACGGTAGTTCTCTATAGATTTGTTTAAGTACTCGGCATCTCCTTTGTGGTCCTAGCATCCAATAGACAACATGTTAGACACAACAATGGCAAATAAGAATGGTAAATAAGATTTGTTTAAGTACAATGCATCTCCTTTGCTGTAAATTGCATGAAAATACCTTAATATGATTAGCATAATGCTCATGCTCAAGACTAATCATGTAGTTCTCCTCATCCCAAAGTGCCCCACTCAAGTTCTTCAGTTTAATGATCTTTGCCCACTTCCTTTTCCATGTTCTAATGTGGTTCCCAATCTGTTCTCCAGTCAAGTTAAGCTTGAAATGATCATTCAGAGCTCTAGCACAAATGTTGAGGTGTACTTTCTTGAAACCCGAAGAAGTTCTAGCTCTATTAGCCACAACATCAGCTAAGTTCGACAGCATGTATTGAGACATTGAAGATGTCCATGTAATATGGCCACTCCATTGAGCTTGTTTGCTCAAGTTTTCTCCACTTACCTCAAGATTCATCTCCTACCATGTTAAGGCAAACTATAAATACATTCAAACAAGTATAGTAGTAATTTAATTTCAATGTCAACAAGTATTTGATAAATGCAAACAAAATTCAGCAACATGAATTTAAGTTTTTTGCATTGCACATACCAACTAAAATTGAAGCCTAAAAATAGTAGTAAGTTGGAGCATCATACTTGGTACTTTCCCCTTCGCCTATCTGGGTCTGCCCATCGGACTCACTAAACCAAAAATTGAGGACTTTCCTCCCTTATGAAGATTGAAAAAAGGTTATCTGGTTGCTCTACTTTACTCTCTTATGGGGAGTAAGTTACAGCTTGCTAAATCTGTCGTTAGTTCCGTGTCTACCTTCTTCATGTATACTTTCGTGATATCTGAAACCATTGTCAAGGAAGTGGATAAGTATAGAAGAAACTGTCTGGTGCAAATTTGGCTCTAATGACAGAGGACCTTCTCTAATTGCTTGGGATAAAGTTTGTCGACCAAAGAAAGATGGGTGGCTTGGAGTGCTCAATATCTCAGCTCATAATAAAGCACTTCTGATGAAAAATCTGCATAAATTCTTCAACAAAGCAGAGCTACCCTGGTTTAAGCTAACTGGAACCCTACCTTGGCCTAGAGAGCACGAGGATGGCGTGCAGTCTGTGAGCTCGCCGTTGGCGGAGACCGTCGGGAGGAGGTCGAGAAGCCGCAGCGTCACGGTGAGCTCCTCACTGTCATGTGTGCCGCGGCGGGGACGGCGGGTTTGCTGGGGCTGTCTCCGTCGGCGCTGGCCTTCCCGGCGGCAGCCCGGCCTCCCCGGCTCTCGGCGGCCCGGCCTCCCCGGCAGCGGTCCGGTGGCCGCTTCTCTCGGGGGAGTGACCCGGCGGTGACGTTCGGGGCAGCGGGGGCAGAGGTCGACGGCGGGGGAGGGATGGGCGGTCGAAGCGGTGGCGCGAGTTCGGGGGGCGACGGCAGCGTGGGCTCGGGGGGCACGGCGGCGCGGCGCACAGCTGACCAGAGCGGTGGCGGCGCGGGCTCGGGGGGCGACGGCAGCGCGGCGCACGGCGGATGTAACATCCCCATTTTAATCCTCCTTTTGATTGTGCATCATAGCATGGCATAGCATAAATTGAACTTTGATGCATCAAGAAGTTCGAGAAAAGTCTAGGGACTCTTTAAATTGATTTCATTCTAGAGTTGACCCAATTGAAATTGGGCAAGAATTTAAAATTTCAATACCATTTGAATTGGAACAAGTTTGAAAGCTAATTGAAATTGAATCATCATGAAAGTTTAAATGATTTTGAATTACAGCCTAGGTTTAATTTGGTCTAAATTTGCTCAGCATCTTGGAATCAAAAATAGAAAATGAAAACAAAATCTAAAACCTAAACCTATTTCACCCCCCCGACCGGGCCTCCCTCTCCCCGCGGCCCGTTTCCCTCTCCTGGCCCATCCGGCCTGCCGCTGCCCCCCTTCTCCTTCTTCCACACGCCAACCCCCCCCCACTCTCTCTCTTCTTCACCGAGCGCGCCACCTCCCTTCCCCCATGGCTGCCCCGTGGCGCTCTCCCTCTGCTCCGCGCCTCCCCTCGGTTGCCCCGCCGGCCTCCCCTCAAAACCCCTTCCCCTCGGCTGCTCCGTTTCTTCCCCCCCCATTTTCTTCCCGACGCCGCTCGGATTCCCGTGCTCCCTCCACCGTCCGGTTGCTCCCCGCCTCAACCCGAGCTCCCCGTCCGACCATCCTCGCCGTCTCACCGCCCCGGTTCCCGAGCGCCCCACTCCGCCGCCCCCTCCATTGCCGCGCCGCGCCCGAGCTCGACGCCGAGCCCTTCCCCTCCGCTCGCCCCGCCCCGCAGGTCGCCCCCACCGCCGGAGCACCCTCCCGCCACCTCGCCGACGCCGTGTGCCTCGGAGCTCCGCCTCGTCGACCCCGCCACCACCCAACGCCGCCCCGGTGCCCCTCCGCCTTCCCGACGTCGCCGGTCGCCCAGCTCGTCGCCGTCCGACCGCCCCGGTCCAACCCCGCCCCGGCCGCCTCATCCCCGCCTGTCGCCGGCCGACCTCCCGCCGCCTGCCGGTGAGTGCCGCTTGCCCCGCCGCCGTCGCCTCCTCCCCGCCTCCCCTCGCCGCCGGCCACAGCCCCGGCTGGCCGAGCCCCACCCAAGCCCCCAACCGAGCTCCTGTTAGGTTAGTAGGTTAGTAGTAAATTAGTTAGTAGAGTAGCTAAGTAGTTAGGGCTTAATGCCCATGTAGACAGCCGGTTAGGGTTAGCTTTGTTAGTTATTTTAGTTGGTGAGTAGGTTAGTTAGGTTAATTAGTTGGTTAGGTGATAAGTTAGTCAGTTTAATGGTTAGTTGATTCGGTTAGTAGTGCTGGTTAGATTAGTTAGGGTAGATGATTAGGTTAAGTTAGTTAATGGTTAGAGTAGTTAACTTAGTTAGTAGCTAATTAAATGTTAAGTGTTTTGAATGGAATTCCTTCATTGCTAACGATTGTTGAGAATTGTCATCCGACATATTGATAATTGAGGTGAATAGCTACCAATGCATTGGTGAGTGAATTGATTTCGATCTCAATGACAGCTGGGTCCCATAGTTAAGAAATTAAGAAAAGAAAAGAGCTGGCTGGTAGGCCCCACATGTCATAGGCTCTATTCATGTTGACCCTAGTTGACCCCAGGGCCCATTTGTCATTCTCTGTAACTAGGGTTGAGCTGAGTAATAAATTTAATATTATAATTCTTGCTGAGAAAAATACAACAAAGGGAGTTGAATTAGTCTAAATCTTGTTAAATTCGTAGAAAACTCATCTGAACTCAGAAAATTGCAAATAATATATCCAAATGTTCAGAAAAATGAAAGTCATTCAATTTTGTCATGCTCATACATGTTTGCATGCTAGAAAAGATGAAATTGTCGAAGAACTTAAATTAGGGTTTTCCCCGAACCCCCGGAGAAATTCGGATCGCGATAATTCAAGCGTCCAAACTCCGATTAACCTGATTCCAGTGGCGTTAGTTTGCATTTCGAATCCTCTAGCTCATGGCATACATTGCATCTCATGCTGAAGTTCATCATCGTGGTGTTCACACTGCGCTTGTTTCTGTATTTTCGTTCTTCCGATAGGACCGGAGGATCACGACGAGTACAACTTTGAGCAGGAACAGGACCTAGTCGTTGAACAGCAAGGCAAGCAGCCCCCTTTGACCATATTGTGGATATCCCATTATTTTCAAATCTATTATTTGTTTTTAAATCCGTATCGCATGCGCTCAACTGATATTTTACGCTAAGTTAGCCCTACTCCGTGCATGAAAACTTACTTTGTTGCTCAATCAACACCACCGACCCTCCCAACCTATTTAGAATAGATTGCTTGCTATTGTTGAGTTATTTACGGAACTACTTATGCTTAGACATGCTTAGTTGCGTAAAAGTCGTAATTCCTGGGATGGCAGACGAAACACAATACTCTGGATGGGTTAGCGGTTAGTTGGGTGTTCACCGGGAAGGTTTAATAATCCTGGCTAATCTCAAATCGGGCATCGACGAGAGGCCATGCTGGGAGCATGGTGGGTTGTCTCGTTAATCCCACAAGGACCGGTTCCCGGTGTCCTTTCGAACCAAGATTTGTGTGCTTCTACGCGGGTGGTATAATGGGCCACCCACGACCGAATAATCTGTCTAGACTTAGGATATGAGCTGCATAGTTTGCCGTTTTCGTGACTTGGGTGCGTGGAAAATGAGGAGGTGGTGTGATGCAACAATATAGGAGTGAGGGGTACACACGGTCCGGGACCGGGGATGTATCACCTGCCACAACTAGTGGGACCGCGTCGAAGTATCGGCCGAACTGTCGTTCGCGGACTAGCCTATTAGGGCGGCTCATACCTAGGTCGAAAACATTGTAAAGGTCGTGTTCAACCTCCCTCTGCTAGCACACCTCGTGAAAGTGTGTTCTCGGTAGCACTAAGAGTCGGTTGATACGCGTAGGTAAAGATGTACACCCCTGCAGGGTTTAAACTATTCGAATAGCCGTGTCCGCGGTTATGGACAGCTTGGTAAGAATCCGCATCGAATTAGACAAGTATAACCCTAATCTAAAACTTGCCAACTTTAAGGATTTGGTTTTAGCGATTGCTTCCTCCCTGGTGGTCGAGGAAGAATCGAGGGTTTCGTGTGTTCGATGGTCTGCTTTAGGTTTTATTATGCCGTTTCAGCTCTTCTCCTTGCAAAGTATTCCAGTAGACGGATTTCAATCTAATTACAGGTATTGTGAAGAATAAATTAGCTTTCTGCAAAAACAGTCCACAGATAGCCCTTTCTTGATACCTGATGCATCTATTATTATTTTCCCCCTGTAAGTCTTGCGGAGTACATTTTGTACTCACCTTGCATTCGTTGATATTATTTCCGTGCAGAGGAGACCACTCCCGCAGCGGAGGGTTTCTACATTGAGGTAGACACCGACATCGACTAGTCGCTGGTGATCCCGGGCAGTGGTCCTGCCCTGGGTTCGGCAGCTTGGTTTGTTCTGCCGCCGCTTTTGGCCCTACCCTTAGGCTTCTCAGCCAAACTAAAACTTCCGCTGTGTAAAGCATCTTTTGCTTGTATATATATGTTGTTAAGTTTCCAGAACAGCTAGTATTATTGCAGTTTCGGTCGTAGAGTCTCTGTGATGGTACTGGTTTGTTTCTCCCCCTGTGTCATGTGCAATGTGTGTATGATTGAAGTACGTGATGCAGGGAGGATTTCAAGTTTTATATCGCGGAGCTATTAAGTTTTATCACCCCTGTGAAGCGACTCTCCACTGAGATGTTGGGAGCTATATCACCCTACTCCAGCCGTGCATTTATTTGCCGGGACGAGGTCGGGGTTGATGCTCCGGCTCAGTGGGAAAGAGTGAGGAGACCATATCACCCTACTACCCAGTGCATTAAATTGCCAGAGTAAGCTTTGGGGTTGACGTCTCGGGCTATTCGAAGCCATATCACTCCACTCCTCTCGGATTTGACCCCCGTGGTTTGAGGTCGGGGTTGAAGCTCCGACTTAGCGGGTGATTATTCCTAAAGCTCTCCGTTATGGAATTTGGGGTCCGACAGGCTTGGTATCAGAGCAGGACTGTCGTAGGATGACCTTTGACCTTGGCCGATGTTGAGTCTAGAATTGTGAAAACTATTTTAAACTTAAAAAGGAGTTGTGAAAATCATAAGTAGTGATTCTATTTTCTCCTTACCCTCTCGATCTTAGCCTTTCCGCATCCCTTCATTTGGTTTAAAAAGTGGTCTTGACTACTCGTTCCTCTTTTCAAAAGTTAGGGTTCACGCGTTTGGGGTATTCCTACCTTCCCTCTTATCTTATTTCCGTAATCGTGAACTCTAACCCTTGTTTCCATCTATTCAGATGGCTGAATTCTATATCACCCTGGCGGGCACTTCCCACTGTGTGTCAGTCGGTGGTGCTCCTCCGCTCTTGGTACGGATCTTGGCAAGGCTGGGATGCGAGTGGCTTCCCGAGTATGCTATCTATAGCCGCAACCGTCAGTTTGGATTGAGTGATTATGTTGCTTCTGTCTTCATCCGACCCCACCCTTCGGAACCGCTGCAGTTGCCTTCTATGCTACCAGGGCATCCCCTCATCCTTGAAGGTCGTGATGGTTCTTACGAAGGAGCTGTCCAAACAGCTGCTCTTAATGCCATAAATTTTCTTCGTTACCATTATGCGGCGCAGCTTACGGATTCCCCTTTTCGTTATCATGTGGGACAAGAAGATCCCAATGCACCAATATGTTGGCAAGATTTTATAATGTACCCTGATCCCACGGTCGTTGAAATGGCCCCAATGCTCAATATTACCCACCGTCTGTATCGAGCAGCCGCCTATGATCGTGACTGCTACCTTCATCGTTTGTACCACGCCCTGGATTTCATCAACGAGCACCTGGGCGCCAACCAAGCTCCAAGAGACTTGATGTCAGCTCGCGGAGAGTTTACTGGGCCGTATGCTGCCAATAGGCCATCTCCATGCATCCTTGCTCCAGTTACAGGACCTCGCTATACTTCTCGTCATCGTGTAGCTATGGAAGTACCTGGAATTTCTCGTCATCGGCTTGAGCCACTTCCTGGTGAGGTGCCTCGCAATTTCCAAGAACCGAAGCCGATTCCGTCTGAAGCAGCGATGTACTACTTTCTGGACTACGACTCGCCTGATTACTCTCTGTGATCTCCATGCTCGTGTGTACGGCCCATGGTTGTAGTCAGCTCTTTTGGCTCCTTTTTGTACCTTGAGTTGAAACTATATCCATGTAATAGGTTAATCCCCTAGAACAGTGTATGGTTCCTTTCCTAAGTCATTAACCGTCTAAGGTTGTAGATGAATCATGTATCAGAACTAAACCTTAAAGTGTGAATGTGGTATGGTATCATGATCGTGTACAGGTTCTAGCCGTGGGCTTGTAATATTAACGGTCATGTATATTACGTACCAGATGTCTATCTGTGTCGCTATGGAATGTATTTTAGCTCCGTGGCTTTTGTACTACCATAGGTGACATATTTGGCATTTATCCTTCTCCACACTGTTTAGTTTCCTCAGTACATTCTACCGCAAGTGATCCTTTGGATTCGATTCTGAATCCTGAAGTAACTCCTTTTTCCTTCCTTCAGGATGGCTGACAATCAGTGCCCAGCAGATCATGGTGCCGGTAACACCGGTGATGTTCCCCCTCCACCGCCGACTATGGCTGAAGTCTTGATGCAGATTGAGCGTAATCGCATGGAACAAACCATACTGTTGGAACACCTTGTTCGGAACACCAGCCGTCAACCTGATGATCGCGTCAGAATCTCTGATTTCCTTCGAACTCAGCCTCCTGTGTTCAGTCGCTCTGAAGATCCTCTGGATGCCGACGACTGGATTCACACCGTCGAGCGCAAGTTGGAGACTGCGCGTGTTGCCACGGCAGATCGAGTGAACTTCGCGGCCTTCCAGCTTGAAGGTGCCGCAGCTGCCTGGTGGGAAAGTTTCCGCTCCATGCAAGAGAAGGATCATGAGATTACCTGGTCCGAGTTCCGTACTGCTTTCCGCGGAGCTCATATCCCAGATGGAACAATGGAAGTCAAGAAGGAAGAATTTCGCAACCTTAAGCAAGGACGGAACAGTGTAACTGAGTATCTCCATCAGTTCAACCATTTGGCTCGTTACGCTCCAAATGACGTTGCCACCGATGCGGACAAACAGGAGAAGTTCCGCAAAGGTCTGAATCCGGAGATTCGCTATGAGCTACTTCCGTTCGATTTCGCCAACTTCCAGGCCCTGATGAACAAGGCCATCAAGATGGAACATGGCAGGCAGACACTTGAAGAATCACGCAAGCACGCTCGTGATGCTGCCAAACCATCGAGCTCCAGCTCCCAGAAGAGAAGAATTTGGATTCCAGCTAGTGCGTTCAATCGCGCTACTCCTTCTGCCAAACCATCAGGCTTTGCTCCTCGTCCTCCTCAGCAGGGTTTCCAAGCAAGACCAGTTGGAGGACAGTCATCTAATCCCGCTCCAAGGCCGCCCCCTGGAGTCTGCTTTGTGTGTGGCCAGCCTGGTCACTATGCTCGTGAATGTCCCCGGAATCAGAATCCTGCACCTCGCCCTAATCCTGGACAAGGTCAAGCTCGAGGCAATGTTCAGTTTAAGAAGCCAAACCAGAAGCCTCAACCAGCCGGTCGCGGTCGCGTGAATCACGTGGTCGCCGAAGAAGCCCAAGAAGCACCCGACGTCGTCTTGGGTACGCTTCTTGTTAATTCTGTCCCAGCATCTGTCCTTTTTGATTCGGAAGCTTCCCATTCTTTTATAGCTAAGTGTTTTGCGGAAAAGCATAGCATTCCTTTCGATGTTATGCAAAGTCCCTTATCTATTCTTGCACCGGGTTCGGTGATGAGAGCATCCCAAGAATGTCGTGAAGTTTGCGTCAGAATTGCAAATCTTGAGTTCTATGCCACCTTAATTGTTTTGACCTCCACCGATATCGATATCATCCTGGGTATGGATTGGTTGACCGCGCATCAAGCCCTAATTGATTGTGCAACCAATACCGTAACTCTCTTCCATCCGTCTGGTCAATCTATTCTTTGTGATCTAGGATCTGTCAACCACCACCTCTGTGCTCTGGAAGGCAAGCCTCTTCCTGATCTTTCCGATGTCCCAGTGGTCTGTGATTTCACAGATGTCTTTCCTGATGAGCTGCCAGGTCTGCCACCTGATCGTGATATTGAATTTGTTATCGAGTTGGCTCCTGGAACTGCTCCAACCTATCGTCGCCCCTATCGGATGCCTCCAAACGAGTTGGTTGAATTGAAGAAACAACTTCAGGAGTTAGAAGAAAAAGGTTTCATTCGACCGAGCTCCTCTCCTTGGGGATGCTCTACTCTTTTCGTGGAGAAGAAAGATAAAAGCCTCCGGATGTGTGTTGACTATCGGCCTCTTAACGAGGTGACGATCAAAAACAAATATCCTCTCCCTCGCATTGATGATCTTTTCGATCAATTAACCGGAGCTACCGTCTTTTCCAAAATCGATTTGAGGTTAGGCTACCATCAAATCAAAATCCGTTCCGAAGATATTCCAAAAATAGCGTTTACAACTCGTTATGGGTTGTATGAATTCACCGTGATGTCTTTTGGGTTAACGAATGCTCCTGCTACATTCATGAGGTTGATGAATTCTGTCTTCATGGATTATCTGGACCGCTTTGTGATCATCTTCATCGATGATATCCTGGTCTATTCCAAGTCAGAAGAAGATCATGCTAAACACTTGAAGCTTGTTCTCGCCAGACTTCGTGAACATCGGCTCTATGCTAAATTCTCCAAGTGTGAATTTTGGCTCGAAGAAGTCGCTTTCCTAGGCCACGTGCTTTCGGCGAAAGGTGTCGCCGTGGATCCTAGTAAAGCCAAGGACGTTCTCAATTGGGAGCAACCCAAATCGGTCACTCAAGTACGGAGTTTCCTTGGTCTAGCCGGTTATTACCGCCGTTTCATCAAGGACTTCTCTAAACTGGCCAAACCGTTAACCGAACTCCTTAAGAAAGAGAAGAAGTTTGAATGGTCTGAAAGATGTGAAGCAAGTTTCCAAGAGCTGAAGTGCAGATTAACCTCCGCTCCTATTCTTGTTCTTCCAGATATCCACAAAAACTTTGACATCTTCTGTGATGCTTCTCGCCTGGGTCTCGGTTGTGTGTTGATGCAAGAAGGACATGTGGTGGCTTACGCCTCTCGTCAGTTGAGACCACATGAACTCAATTATCCAACTCATGATCTAGAACTCGCTGCTGTGGTTCATGCCTTGAAGATTTGGCGGCATTACCTCATCGGTAATCGCTGTGAGTTGTACTCTGACCACCAAAGTTTGAAATATCTGTTCACCCAGCTCGATCTGAACCTTCGGCAACGAAGATGGCTGGAGTTGATCAAGGATTATGACGTAGGTCTCCATTACCAACCTGGTAAGGCTAATGTCGTTGCAGATGCACTTAGCCGAAAAACCTACTGCAATAATCTAATGATTCAAGAACATCAGCCGCTCCTCCATGAGGAATTCGCCCGGCTTAACCTCGAAGTCGTTCCCTTGGGTTCCCTCCATAACCTTGAAATCCAATCCTCCTTGGAAGACCAAATCAAAGCTGCCCAAAAGCCAGATAAAGGTATCAGCAAGATCAAGGAAAACATTGCTAGCGGAGTTGCTAAATGTTTTTCAATCGATGATCAGGGCATTGTTTGGTTTGGCAATCGTCTTGTTGTGCCGAAGAATAAAAATCTTCGAGATTCTATCCTTCGTGAAGCTCATGATTCTCCCCTGTCTATTCATCCGGGTGGTACAACGATGTACCGAGATCTGAAGCAGAGATTCTGGTGGACCCGAATGAAAAGGGAAATCGCTCAGTTCATCTCTGAATGTGATGTGTGTCGTCGTGTTAAGGCGGAACACCAAAACTCCGCAGGCACACTCCAACCTCTACCTATCCCTGAGTGGAAGTGGGATGAGATCGGTATGGATTTTGTCACCGGCCTTCCAAAAACTCAGAAGGGAAATGATGCCATTTGGGTAGTCATCGATCGTCTGTCCAAAGTAGCACATTTTCTTCCTGTCCGAGAGAAGATCTCAGCTAGCCAATTGGCTGATCTCTATATATCTCGAATTGTATCTCTCCACGGGATCCCTAAACGGATAATCTCCGACCGTGGTAGTTTGTTCACCTCCAGATTTTGGGAGAGTCTCCAAGCTGCTATGGGAACTCATCTCTCGTTCAGTACAGCTTATCATCCTCAAACCGGTGGACAAACCGAAAGAGTTAACCAAATCCTCGAAGACATGCTTAGGGCTTGTGTTATATCCTTCGGCGTAAAATGGGAAAAATGCCTTCCGTTTGCTGAATTCTCGTATAACAACAGCTTCCAATCCAGCCTAGGTATGGCTCCTTTCGAAGTCCTTTATGGACGCAAGTGCCGAACTCCACTCAATTGGTTTGAAACCGGAGAAAGGCAAATTCTTGGACCGGACTTGATTAAGGAAGCAGAAGATCAAGTTCGAGTTATTCGAGAGCGGTTGAAAACTACTCAGTCTCGTCAGAAGAGCTACTCCGACCTCCATCGTCGTGAGATACACTTTGAGCCAAACAATAAAGTCTACCTTCAGGTCACTCCTTTCAAGGGTGTTCGCTGATTTGGCATCAAAGGAAAGTTGGCACCTCGTTACATTGGTCCCTTTCGCATTCTTTCCAAACAAGGTGAAGTCGCATACCAGTTGGAACTACCTCCGTCGTTGTCCAATATCCATAATGTCTTCCATGTTTCCCAACTTCGAAAATGCTTTAAAGATCCGATTCCGGAGTCAGCTGTTGATACCCTGGATCTTCGAGAAGATCTTTCTTACCAAGAATACCCAGTTCGAATTCTCGACGAAATGGAGAAGACAACTCGAAGGCGCAACGTGAAGTTCTTAAAAATCCAGTGGTCCAACCACTCCGAAGAAGAAGCTACTTGGGAACGTGAAGATCTCCTTCGATCAGCGTACCCCTCCCTCTTTTCCAGCTGATCCGAATCTCGGGGTCGAGATTCTTATAAGGGGGGTAGGTCTGTAACATCCCCATTTTAATCCTCCTTTTGATTGTGCATCATAGCATGGCATAGCATAAATTGAACTTTGATGCATCAAGAAGTTCGAGAAAAGTCTAGGGACTCTTTAAATTGATTTCATTCTAGAGTTGACCCAATTGAAATTGGGCAAGAATTTAAAATTTCAATACCATTTGAATTGGAACAAGTTTGAAAGCTAATTGAAATTGAATCATCATGAAAGTTTAAATGATTTTGAATTACAGCCTAGGTTTAATTTGGTCTAAATTTGCTCAGCATCTTGGAATCAAAAATAGAAAATGAAAACAAAATCTAAAACCTAAACCTATTTCACCCCCCCCCGACCGGGCCTCCCTCTCCCCGCGGCCCGCTTCCCTCTCCTGGCCCATCCGGCCTGCCGCTGCCCCCTTCTCCTTCTTCCACACGCCAACCCCCCCACTCTCTCTCTTCTTCACCGAGCGCGCCACCTCCCTTCCCCCATGGCTGCCCCGTGGCGCTCTCCCTCTGCTCCGCGCCTCCCCTCGGTTGCCCCGCCGGCCTCCCCTCAAAACCCCTTCCCCTCGGCTGCTCCGTTTCTTCCCCCCCCCCATTTTCTTCCCGACGCCGCTCGGATTCCCGTGCTCCCTCCACCGTCCGGTTGCTCCCCGCCTCAACCTGAGCTCCCCGTCCGACCATCCTCGCCGTCTCACCGCCCCGGTTCCCGAGCGCCCTGCTCCGCCGCCCCCTCCATTGCCGCGCCGCGCCCGAGCTCGACGCCGAGCCCTTCCCCTCCGCTCGCCCCGCCCCGCAGGTCGCCCCCACCGCCGGAGCACCCTCCCGCCACCTCGCCGACGCCGTGTGCCTCGGAGCTCCGCCTCGTCGACCCCGCCACCACCCAACGCCGCCCCGGTGCCCCTCCGCCTTCCCGACGTCGCCGGTCGCCCAGCTCGTCGCCGTCCGACCGCCCCGGTCCAACCCCGCCCCGGCCGCCTCATCCCCGCCCGTCGCCGACCGACCTCCCGCCGCCTGCCGGTGAGTGCCGCCTGCCCCGCCGCCGTCGCCTCCTCCCCGCCTCCCCTCGCCGCCGGCCACAGCCCCGGCTGGCCGAGCCCCACCCAAGCCCCCAACCGAGCTCCTGTTAGGTTAGTAGGTTAGTAGTAAATTAGTTAGTAGAGTAGCTAAGTAGTTAGGGCTTAATGCCCATGCAGACAGCCGGTTAGGGTTAGCTTTGTTAGTTATTTTAGTTGGTGAGTAGGTTAGTTAGGTTAATTAGTTGGTTAGGTGATAAGTTAGTCAGTTTAATGGTTAGTTGATTCGGTTAGTAGTGCTGGTTAGATTAGTTAGGGTAGATGATTAGGTTAAGTTAGTTAATGGTTAGAGTAGTTAACTTAGTTAGTAGCTAATTAAATGTTAAGTGTTTTGAATGGAATTCCTTCATTGCTAATGATTGTTGAGAATTGTCATCCGACATATTGATAATTGAAGTGAATAGCTACCAATGCATTGGTGAGTGAATTGATTTCGATCTCAATGACAGCTGGGTCCCATAGTTAAGAAATTAAGAAAAAGAAAAGAGCTGGCTGGTAGGCCCCACATGTCATAGGCTCTATTCATGTTGACCCTAGTTGACCCCAGGGCCCATTTGTCATTCTCTGTAACTAGGGTTGAGCTGAGTAATAAATTTAATATTATAATTCTTGCTGAGAAAAAATACAACAAAGGGAGTTGAATTAGTCTAAATCTTGTTAAATTCGTAGAAAACTCATCTGAACTCAGAAAATTGCAAATAATATATCCAAATGTTCAGAAAAATGAAAGTCATTCAATTTTGTCATGCTCATACATGTTTGCATGCTAGAAAAGATGAAATTGTCGAAGAACTTAAATTAGGGTTTTCCCCGAACCCCCGGAGAAATTCGGATCGCGATAATTCAAGCGTCCGAACTCCGATTAACCTGATTCCAGTGGCGTTAGTTTGCATTTCGAATCCTCTAGCTCATGGCATACATTGCATCTCATGCTGAAGTTCATCATCGTGGTGTTCACACTGCGCTTGTTTCTGTGTTTTCGTTCTTCCGATAGGACCGGAGGATCACGACGAGTACAACTTTGAGCAGGAACAGGACCTAGTCGTTGAACAGCAAGGCAAGCAGCCCCCTTTGACCATATTGCGGATATCCCATTATTTTCAAATCTATTATTTGTTTTTAAATCCGTATCGCATGCGCTCAACTGATATTTTACGCTAAGTTAGCCGTACTCCGTGCATGAAAACTTACTTTGTTGCTCAATCAACACCACCGACCCTCCAACCTATTTAGAATAGATTGCTTGCTATTGTTGAGTTATTTACGGAACTACAAGGACCGGTTCCCGGTGTCCTTTCGAACCAAGATTTGCGTGCTTCTACGCGGGTGGTATAATGGGCCACCCACGACCGAATAATCTGTCTAGACTTAGGATATGAGCTGCATAGTTTGCTGTTTTCGTGACTTGGGTGCGTGGAAAATGAGGAGGTGGTGTGATGCAACAATATAGGAGTGAGGGGTACACACGGTCCGGGACCGGAGATGTATCACCTGCCACAACTAGTGGGACCGCGTCGAAGTATCGGCCGAACTGTCGTTCGCGGACTAGCCTATTAGGGCGGCTCATACCTAGGTTGAAAACATTGTAAAGGTCGTGTTCAACCTCCCTCTGCTAGCACACCTCGTGAAAGTGTGTTCTCGGTAGCACTAAGAGTCGGTTGATACGCGTAGGTAAAGATGTACACCCCTGCAGGGTTTAAACTATTCGAATAGCCGTGTCCGCGGTTATGGACAGCTTGGTAAGAATCCGCATCGAATTAGACAAGTATAACCCTAATCTAAAACTTGCCAACTTTAAGGATTTGGTTTTAGCGATTGCTTCCTCCCTGGTGGTCGAGGAAGAATCGAGGGTTTCGTGTGTTCGATGGTCTGCTTTAGGTTTTATTATGCCGTTTCAGCTCTTCTCCTTGCAAAGTATTCCAGTAGATGGATTTCAATCTAATTACAGGTATTGTGAAGAATAAATTAGCTTTCTGCAAAAACAGTCCACAGATAGCCCTTTCTTGATACCTGATGCATCTATTATTATTTTCCCCCTGTAAGTCTTGCGGAGTACATTTTGTACTCACCTTGCATTCGTTGATATTATTTCCGTGCAGAGGAGACCACTCCCGCAGCGGAGGGTTTCTACATTGAGGTAGACACCGACATCGACTAGT